>CM073778.1:21138381-21566114 GCA_037158775.1 Hetaerina titia | reverse complement strand
ACCTGCTGTTTCTCGAAAATACCTGGCATCCGATATAACACACTACTTGCCCATAGTCTTGACTTGGAATCGAACAGTAAACTTTTGTTTAGTAATCCAGTGCTCTATCTACTGGATTACTACGCGCTTAAAGTAAGAATGAACATTTAGAAACCCCCGGCAAAAAAATACAAGCAAAAGAGAATAATATGAAAATCACAAGGAAATATATAAGTTTATAGTTTACACGGAAGTACCTAAATACTGTAATTTACACGCAAAAGTTTTTAATTGATAAATTTTTCGCATTATAAGTCTTTCTCAAAGTTTAAAAAACTAATTAAAAAAACACAATTGCAACTTCACCCTATTGCGTCCACATTGCAGTGTTTAAGTCTTAAATAGGGACGAGATAAAATCGCTTCTATAGCATATGCAAACTAATGGCAATATTAATTTGACCGTATTATTATCCACCTCAATTCCATTGTCTTCGTTTTCGCAAAGAACGATTAAGAAAAATATCATTCGCCTTGACTGAATCCGGATCTCTCGATATCTGGTTGTTTTGCCAGTTAACCTACCGAAAATCCTCTTACACCGTTAATTTATTGAAGTTGCTTTCGCATATCGGTACACACGTGCGAATAACTCTGTTCAAGTTTGCGTCAAGGGATTTCCCGCAGTTCTTCGAATTTGACGAAAACTAAATTACCGGAAGCTTCCGCTTGAAACCAGCGACATTCTTCTTCAACCAAATACTCTGTAGATACCAGAGGTAATTACTGAAACCCTAATTCAGCGAAAGCAGGTGACTGCATTATTTCTATCATAATTCCATAATCTTAAATAAAGATAAACGATTAGCAAATTACGAGCGGAGTGAAACTTTAGCTCGCAGGCAAATATCATATTAGCCGTTCATTTATTTACCTGAAATAGTCTATTTTTTCTCTATGCATACGCATTTCAATTGTAATTTTATTTTCAGTAGGCTAAGATAATTAGTTTTAAAAAATCGAAGTTTTTATGACCTCCAGTGGGCTTTTATGAACTTAAACAAAAACTATGACCCCCATTAACTTAATTTAGACCTTTATTTTAACTCTCTTAACGATTCGGTGAGGGAATGGAGAATTAAAACGCACTGAATTAAAACATACCGACTCACGCAATTCCGGCGACAGTCTGAAGCCGCAAAGGGCCAAATAAACTCCGGGCCAAACTAATTCAATGTGGATGAAAATCGGATCGGCATTTTTAGTAACGCATGCGTTTTTGCTGGTTCCACCCCATTCACGACGCGAAAATTACCGCTCCGCAATTAGGGCTGGATGAAATTTTACCTTGCCGGAGGAGCATGTGGGAGATAGGCAATGGGTGGGATGGAGAGGGCAGGGGAGATGAATGGGGGAGGGTGCCTACAACAGGCTGCCGTCGCAACAATGCAGGGGTTCACCGTGATTTCAAATGCTAAAATCGTTAAAATTGCACCAAGTTATCAGGGAGTAGGATGGAATACATGTACGGAGTAATAAATTTGGACAGCCTTCCTGGCTATTAGTCTTCTGCTTTGGTGATAGGTACCTTGTTTTTTCATCCCCTCACGCTTACATCAAAAGCATCCGATTAATGTCGCATTGTACGCATGAGCGTATATAATAATATGCACTCATTATATTATGGCCCGCAATCATGTGAACAAACACCGACGAAATGCATATTAGGGGACAGTAAACGACTAAAATTCTCGCCAAGAATGGTAATTCGGCGGCGGGTTAATTGCATCTCTGTCTAGCATATCATAATTGCGTAATATTCGAATAAAAAACTTATTACGACACGCCTTTTTCATGGTATTGTCTACAGTAAGAACGTTAAACCAATAAATGAGTGGAACAAAAGCATGAAACGTCCCGACTGTGAAAGAATAAAATATTAAATGACTACTCTGAGATAAACTGAATTAAATCTATGATTTCTATCTGGCATAAAATATTGGTAAGTATTTTACCACTTCTTATATATATATATATATATATATATATATATATATAGCGGGTCGCGGTGGTCTACTGGGTAGAGCGTTGGACTACTGACCGGAGGGTCCCGGGTTCGATTCCCGGGCGAGGCACTCTGGGCACCTGCAGCTCCACCCAAGCTAGTTGATTTTTCGGGTACCAGGTCTTCCTGGGAAACCATAACCGGCACAGGGAAAGGAACTGGCCCCCCTACCCTGATGTGTGAATATTCACACGCCGTCGGGCTTGGTACATGGGTGAGCTCTACCATCACCTACTAAACCGACCTTCGGGTTGAATACTGTGTTTATCGTTTATATATATATATATATACATAGGTTTATATTTATATACATAGGAAATTTAGAATCGTCCCCGTAATAAACATTCCTTAGAACGAAAAATAAGCCTTTCATCAACCTATGAACCCATTAGAATCTGGTGAATCGTCTAATTTTCACGGCGATTTACTAAAAGATACTCATGAAAATCCTGTTGCTTGCAAGGAGACGTAACAAGAAATAATTTTGCACTGTTATTTTGACATTGAACATCTAAATAATTATTACGAAATTTTATAATCGTTTTTTCAAGATATATCTATAGTCACTTTCATTTGTGATTTTAAATCAAGAAAAAATCACTTAATTTGAATATTTTTTTCCTCCCCATATAATTTATTTTTTTAGAAATAACCAATGTTGTAAACACTCTTCAACAAATGTGAATCGCCACGATCGAAGCGACGTTCTTTTTTATAATTCTTCGGATTGTGCACGACATGATGTTCTCGTTAGGAATGTATTAAGCCCGCCCATGCTCTGAAAACACACGCAGTTTCTGGCTTTTCAGAAATGGGGTTTTATTATGGTCACACGTAGAGAGCTAACCAATGCACCCCACGTTTCTTAACGAACGAAGACCCCAGGCTGGTACGAAATACAATGCTCCATTTCAAAACGTTCCGAGGGATGAAAAACGAGAGGATGAAATTTGAATCCTTCGTGCTTCTACGTCGCCCGATAACGTGTTTAAAATAGTTTTCATTTTCCCTTCCATATCTTTCCCGCCCTTCATTGAAACAAATCGTCGCTCGGAACTCCCATGATGCCCCTCAACCCTTTCGCTAAAGCTCCGGCCCTCACTCGTAACCCCTGACCCCCAAAAAAATGCCCCTCATCCTTCTCTTAACCCCTTCCCTCCTTCGCCTCCTCGCTCTCCCTTCCTGCCACTAAAAATATCGCTTCATTATGAGGCACCGCAGAAACACTGAAAACGGTCATTTTTCAGTCTCTTCCCAACCACGTCAAAACAGCGAACCGAACACGCTTCCTCCTTTCCTCCCTCCCGAATCTTTTTATTATTTTTTTAAAGGGAGATAGGACGGGGTCTTGGGAGGTCGAAGGGGTGACGGGAGATAACGCTGGTTGAAGAGGGGATGGAGAATGGGTGGGGTGTCGTGGTTTTCGAAGGTGGGGGGAAGGGGGTTGGCCGGCTTTTTTTAAAGGGGATATCTTGAAGGGATTCCGAGAAACCCTTGAAATCCAGCTCCGCATAAAAAAAAACATTCCCCTTGCCTCTTCCTTTTGGGTAGCACTGCAACGTCGAGTTCCGGATTGTAATCGAATACTCATCGTATTTTGCGAACCCACAATCAACGCTGCCTTTCCCAGCGCTCCGACTGGCGGAGCCACCGTTCGTTCGGCTAATTAAGATCAGCGCCGGGAGGGACCGCCACTCACGCAGGACCGCGCCAGTGTGAAAATGGTAGTGGGTGGATGGGGGATTTTGAGGGGTTTGAGGGAATGATATGGAGAGGGGTCAGAAGGTCACACGATAAACATACCAATAACCTTCTCACTATTCTCCAAATGGCTGAAGCAATCCATTTCTTCCGGGTGACTTGGCGAAACACGATAAATGGGGGCACTCTTACACTATGGATGGAGATAGTAATCGAGTCAAGCAGCATCATTAGCGTGTAACATAGGGGTTAAGAGCGGCGCGAAGGGAAGGAGGAAGCGTAATCTTTTAATCCCCAAAAGAAATTGGGGTAGGATTGGTTCATCACTTGCTTGGTAGCCGATTGAGAAGTTCCATTAATTAATTTATTAATAAACCACCCGTCTCTTGAGAAAGAGCTGATTAAAAACGAAATATTCTTTATTGAAACTTGCGATACAAAAATGTTGGTAATGTGAGACAATTTCAACAAATTGTTCTTTACTGAAAGAAATAAAAACATATAAAACAATCTTATGCCGTACATTAACTTCGCCACTAGTTTTGAATAGGATAAGTTATCGTTTTTACCTCACTGGATGTAAACTTTTATTTCATCGCTCTGCAAATAAATTAGACAATTATCAATCCCATTAAACAACTCAAAAATAGAACCACCGGATTACGGAATGAGACTCAGGTTAAAAACGAAGTAATTTAAAATTTATTTGAAAAGAAAGGGATTATTTATTATATTATAGTATCAACTAATTTTTTTAATTCAATCACAATGAAATATACTATAAAACCTGATGATATTATGCTATAACGAAACCTTGGTAGTAAAAATTAATAAGTTTATGTGGAAAAGTAAAGTGGTTTGATTATTAAAAGTCAGAAATATATTATGATTTAAAACAGGATGGTTTTTATTAATACCATTGTATTATTAAAACTTATATGTTATATAGATTTTCATTGAAACCTTTGTCTCATAAATGTAAAAAATATTTGTATTCAAACGGTCAAATATAATCCATCAATTATTATATTAGTTAAAAATGATATTGACGTGTAACGTGTAATAGGGTTGGGGAATATAGCAAAAAGAGAATAACGGGGGAATACTAATTAACTCAAATATTCTGTCTCTTAGAGAAAGACGCCAAGGACATGTTATTGAAAAAGAATTACACACGAATTTGAAAATTGTTACCTTCTTGTGGTTTTTTTTTATTTATTGTTTTTCATAACTTTTTCCAAATGGCTTTGCCTTACATTCTCTCACTTGAAAAATATGCTCCATATTCTCATCTCTAAACTTAATCTCTGGTTATTTTAAATTATTCAAACAACAATTTATATCATGTTTATCATAAAAAATTGACTAAAATTACTCTCAATTGAGCTCAGAGCACAAATATTTTTACCGCAAGATAAACACTGGGCATAATTTCGAAAATGGTTTCTCTATCTGGTTAAATAACCTTTTCAATCTTTCAACATTCGACGCCATTGCTTATGTTTTAATATCTTTCATCAATAATTTACAACCAATTTTGCCTAATTGAAATAATTCTTACAGTAAAATCCAAAATTCAACTAATTTCAGGGCATTATTTTGGTTAAATCAACAAATTAAGGACATTTTCCACGGGATATACAAGTTACGTATCATGCACGATTACATGAGAGTAAAAGAGTATCATACATTTTGTGAGAGTTAATCTTTCTAATTAGAGCTTCTGGACAGACCACAACCACCACACTGACTTGTATATTATTGGAACCGCTTCTAGATTTCTCTGCACAATTTTCATTTTCCCAACCTCAACCTACTCATTTTCTTCTGCCGTCTGCAAGGGTCAGTTTTTGGATTAGGTGAGCTTCGGTAACAGATTAAAAAAGTACATATTTTCAAATGAAAGACACTGAACTTTCATAAGAATCCTATGAACACAATTTCTGTAATGCATGCTTAATACGATTTTCACGTCCAGAGATGAATGCAGGCGTTCATATGAGTATATATGTAAATATAAATAAATAAATATAAATATATATATTCCCCAATAATCTGTGTCCATCTATTATGTGCTCCTATCCGTTTTCCTTCCATCTATATCTATGTGAATTTATATATATATATATATATATATATATATATATATATATATATATATATATATATATATATATATAATATATATATATATATATATAAGGAAAGGGATAGGAACACATTAAAGACACATTGTGGGGAAGGCACATAACAATACAATACTGTCGTAATAAAGGGAATTTTTTTATATTTATTATAATACCTGGCCACGTTCCCGCAGGTAAGCCTTACTAATTTAGTGCCGGCACGTTTTACTCACTTGTTTTTATTTACAGAAACGGTTTTATTTTCTTTCTCCAACAGACAGAATATAATATCTCAGATTGCAGTCCAATAACAGGACGATGGCAATATCACCACATTGAGGTGAATGTTTGAGGTCCCCCCTCCCTCTCTGCCAGACCATGCCCGGCAGACACGCAAACCAATTTCGTGGTCCTGGGTTAGCTCAACGTCCGAGTCTGCCCAGGTTTATTCTTTAATGAACCCGTTTCACCGGGAGCGGATGCATGTTTAGGTGCCAGGAGTGTGCGTGAGTGCAAGGGAACATCGAAATGGACTAGTGGGGAGACAAATGCTTAATTCCTACCTCGCACTCATTTATACCCTTGGAGCGTTCGTGTCGACTTTCAAAGGCGGTTGAACTGGAGGGTGTGAAGAGGATGGCCCACTCGGATACGCTTTCGACCCAACAGTTTTTGACTTTCAATTCTGAAGGGTTTTCCTAACCTTTGTGACCCAGTTTCTTGTTTGAGATCTTACATTTCGATGGCAAGTTATTTGCAGAGACTGTTTATTGCGCATAATATGCAATCATTCTCATTAACCGGCGCCTTTTTTGACACATGATATACACAAGAAGAAATTGAGATATTGCCAATCTCAGAAAATAAATCATTTCGATTTTAGATGAAACACATAGAAATATCAAATTATTTATTCCATTAAAAATCAGTTCAGAAAACAGTTATCGATACATTTGTTATCATTTCTCTTATTTTTTTATCTTTGGTTCTCCCTAAAACATAAAACAGAGGAATGTTTTGCTCTGACTATATGGATAATTGGTCTCAACGTTCCTTTTAAATATCTACTACTCGTTTTCCTATAGGTACTGCGTTTTTTTCCACTGAGCTCAATAAAATTCTTGAAATATAATGCAATGTTGTACTTTTAAAGATTTTGCTCAACGTGTATTATTTATTCAAAATCTCCTCTACTGTTCTTTTATTTTTTCACAATGAAGTTGTTAAATATTGAAACTAAAACATTATCGTGATTCATATTTCGATGAATTGCATAATTATCAGATTCCGTTTCACCTTTTTCTAAAATAAGTTTCATTGAGAGTTGTTTTATCTAATTTTCATTAAATCGGAACGTTAATAAACCTACAAGGATATTTTAGATGTTGTCATGTCAAATGTTTTCCTGATAATCAGTATCGCGAAGTTTTCTTTTCTTCTTTAAAAAAGCGAACTTCGCTTTTTTATATAAGCGGTAATGATTTAGAATTTATCACTCAGTATGGTACACTTTGCCAAAAATTAAATATTAAAGTCAGATTAATATTTGTAAACTTTGAATATAAATTCAGCCTAAAGAAAGCTCAGATCAATCATTTCAATTAACTATAAATGTCTTTTGTCTAAATAAGAAGACCATGGAGAGTAAATAACACATTCAATAACATATTTATACGTAGAGTATTTTCTATTCCATTCGTGTATTGATTTTGAAAAATATTAAAAACTAGTAATCTATTCAAGGTAATGGTCCAAAATCTGCTTTGTGAGAATGTTAATTTTTATATGGTTCAAAATCCGCAGTTTTCGGCACATAATTCACGCCAACATGGTTTCAAACCAGGCAAACGCTATTTCCGCGCTTCCCATGTTCATTAACTCCCATCCCTTTTGTTGATTGATTGAGTAAATTTCGTTCAAACTTAACTGTGTGACAAAAAGCATCTGCTTTCCGTAAATGTAGATGTTTCTATTATGCTACGCAGAAACAAAAATATAATCATCATATCACCTTGATTCTGTCCCTATTTTACCGCAATAATTTATTCATACCTAATGAATAATTCCTCCGCAGTTATTTTTTACACAGGCATTATTAATATTCATAATTTGTTTTACGTTGGCGGAGCCATGACAGATGCGCTCAGAGAGGTTGACTCGGCAAAAACACTAACTTGAAAATTAGGTTGCGTGTAATTAATTTCTGAGAATGTGGCGACAAACATAATTAAGCATGGAATCTAAAACGCCGAAACTAAAAAAATACATGGTTCCATAAGTTTTATTGCGACGCAAGTGAATTTTAAAACATTTCAAGATGACAAGGAATAATTTAGTACAAAAAAACAAAAGCAATGACGCTACACTTCTCATTTGCCTTTCAGGATTGAAATAACTACAATTTCCACAAGCAGTGAAACACGACAGGCGCCAAGTAATCCACTGATTTTGTCGACGGAGCTCAAAAGATCTGCCATTCCTTCCTAAGCCGTACCCTCCGCCTCTCTCTCCATAGGAAGATAGCTGGCTCGTCCACATTCGCTTTGCGACGGCACGAGAAAATAAAACAGAGCGCAAGTGAGCACGGCCCCATTAAAATGCCAAACCGGGTTATACCGTAATTGAGATATGAGTTATTCTATTATTCACGAAGTTATCCGAGCGTGTGTAATATGAAGTGTATTAGTCTTAAAGGGAAAACCAGAGGGAACCATGGGAACGGAAGAGTGCATAAGGTTTTAATTAAGATCCAACGCTTGATCACAGAGGCGGGACGCGATGCGAGAGAGATGCAAGCTTTGCTATGACTCCCCTCTCCGACCCCGCGCCCACCTCTCTCTCTCTCTCTCTCTCTCTCTCTCCACTCCCAGGGCCCACACGCCCATTCCCTCTCCGTTCGCCTCCGTTTTAACCCACGATCCCTCCTTTACTCCGGTAAAAACCTTTCACCTCGCCCCACTCCTCTTCCCCGGCTTTGCCACTTCTTTGTCATCTTTCGCCACTTCCTCGCCACATCCTCTTTCCCAAACCCCTCTTCATTTCTCCGAGAAACCTTTCCCTCGGCAAACTTTCCTCCTTTCCAGTATCGCACGACGGTGCACGCTTCTTTCACTTACACAACTTTCTCCGAGGATTCTGCTTCGCTTCCTTCTACCACTCAGAATGTCGTCCTTTCTTCGTCCCGCTGCATCTCCTACTCTTTGAGTTCAATTCCCCCCGCTTCAGTTGCATCTTAACGGCGCTGCCTCCTGCCACTACAAAACTTCCTACACGCTACCTTTTGTTTGTCTGAAAGATGTGTTAGCTTCAATTTTGAATATTACATTGCCATGGCCAAAATATACGTTTAGTAATTATTATATTTAATTTTGACAAAGGCTTTCACTTTATTCAAATTTAAATACTAAAATTTGATTTTTGATATTAATAAATTAACTTTAATTCATTAAGCATGTAATTAACTTGGTTTAAAATTTTACTAAATATACCAGTTTTATGTAAAACAATTAGTCGAACTCAATTTTGATTGAGAATAAACGTTATAAATGAATATATATATATATATATATATAAGCTGGTCGATTTGTCGGGTACCAGAGCTTCCTGGAAAACCATAACTGGTACAGGGAAAGGAACTGGCCCCCCTACCCTGATGTGTGAATATTCGCACGCCGTCGGGCTTGGTACATGGGTGAGCTCTACCATCACCTACTAAACCAACCTTCGAGTTGATTACTGTGTTTATGGTTATATATATATATATATATATATATATATATATATATGTATATATATAATATATACACATATATATATATATACATATATATATATGTAATATTTTTCATAATTTGGAGTTAAAACAGGAGAAATATTATGGCTATTAATATTTTTTACTTATACTTGCGAAAATCTTGGAGGTTTTATGAATTTGTATCTATAAATTACATTTACACCCTTAATGACCTTGTAATATTCAAACTATAAGTGTTAACAAACAGAGAAATTTTAATAATTGAAGAACGTTCCTTGGTAAACGATTTTCAGAAATGAATAATGGTATAAAAAATATTTATTTTGTTGAAACTTTATATTTAATATTGTTAAACCATCTCGTCGATTAATGAACATATACTATATTTTTGATCGATCACATTACAATATGACATTAACTTGTTCAGAATGTCGAGAAATTAGGGAAAATGCGTTTTCTTTCCATTTTATGGCTGGTGTCTAAAGATCATTTCTCTGGAGTTAACGGTAGCACAATATTTAAATAAAATACGTAAAGTATTTGTTTAAATAAATTAAGTAAGGTGCTGTCAATAATGCAACGTGTATCCTCAAAGGGTGAATAAAATAATTAATATGTCTCAAATGAAAATATCTTCGTATTCAAGTGCATGTATTATACAGATTATGGCCTTCCAATAATTTTAATATTTTTCTCATATCCCTATCCAGGGATGTACTCGCGCATAAAACAAACTATAAAATGCATTGGTTGAAAATATGTCTAAAAAATATGTGAAATTCATTACAAAACTTTTATATCCTTTTTAAGTGAAACACATGAGACATTATTTAAACAATGGTAAAAACATATAAGAGAAGTAGAAAACTCAACCATTAATGCAACGCCAATAATACGAATGCAATTTAAAATATCATAATAATTAATTAAAAATATACATTACATCTACGTTAAATTACGGAGATGATATTTATAAATATGCCATTCCTACATTAAAACGTAATTCTTACAGAAAACAGAAAGGTATAAAAAATTAACTATCTTTAAACGACTAAGGGAATATAAATATTTTCATTTTGAGTGATTTGAGACTTAAATGACTTCGAATGAAATGAGTTTGGCATTATTTTGAAATTAAACCGTCCAGTATCACGGCTGCAGATGTGGGGTTTTTATTTGCACAACCCGTGATCCTTAGGCCTCATTCACTTAAATTTCCATTTAGCATATATTTTATATGCACTTTTAGAGCAATTTCTCTTTAAGGCCTCTGTCAGGAATCGTCAAAGTCCATGGTTTAAATCCCAGCATTAGATTTTTAGCCGAATATTCCTTAGATTTAGTAACCTAGGTTGGATTATACAGTTGAGTCCTAACCACTTCATAGTAATACCGAATAGTGTTAATTATTAGTTTCTTTTCGTAATTAAGTTTTTTACTAAAGAACAACTTTAATGATACTCCTTCCATAGCGTTGTATCGAAACCTTTTTCTGTGTTAAGAGAAATATAGACTATTTCAAATAAATATTTATTATGATTGAAATATGTAAAAAATTTAAACTTTAGCTCAGGCTATGAATGGACTTCCTTTTTATATACCACAAGCTATAACAAGAAATATATTATTCTTTATCCATATAAAATTTTCTAGGTCAGTCAGGAATTGAGTAAAATGAAAGTCATTTCTGTGATATGAAGATCTGTTAACCATCGTCAAAATTTCGATATTGAAATCGAAATAACATAAAATTTTAAAAAAGGGTGGAATTGTATAAAAAAATGCGCAGCGTTTCTTTCTGTTTCCGTTACCCGATATCTCAAATGAGGGAGTGTTTAACGATACACTCTGTATTTACTCAGTCTTTTTTTCATTCCAGCAGTAAGATTCTTGCCCTAGGGTTCCACTTGAGGGAATTAAATTAAAGTTAAACAATGACATTTTTTGTACTATCTCTAGAGTTCTGGAGAAAAAAATTATTGCCTATCGTAATTTTATTATATTTTATATGGGTATGCATACGAGTACTCATACATGAAAGGATCATGATAACCTGATACAATTGTGACATAAGCTATTTTCTTTCAATGCTTTATAACTTCGGGGATGGAAAGTGATATGTAACAACAGTTGCGATATCATATGAGTATTTCAGTCGACTGTAATGTAAATTGTGACCGTTGTTCAATATTTTATGAATTTATATATTTAATATATCATATGAACAAGATTTACATGAGGAACCATAGAGATCAATATGCAATCAACTTGAATCTTTTTTACATGTACAAACATTTTCCCTTGCTGCTTCTTTTGGCTCGCCTCCCTATTCAATGTGAAATACCCACACCTCTCTCTTCTAACCTTCCAACCCCCCATTCAACATCCCTTCAACCCCTATCACCCCCTTCCTTCTGCTTGGCTCATTTTTCGGAATTTTTAGCCCAAGCGAAGGAAAAATGCCGGGAGTGAGTCTAGACGCGGGGAAGAATTTGCGTATATGGCCGCCATTAAATCATTTCTTCCTACTTCTTAATTTTAAGGCACGGTCCAGCATTCCAAATACTTTCGGAACTATGGTAATTTAGGATAACGAGCTCAAGCGGAAGGAAATGGGAATCCACATTTTTTTTTACATTTGGAAATAAGAAAATGGAAAAAGACCGGGGGTGAGATTTTTTCAGGATCCATGCCACACTATCATCTTTTGAGTCATTCTCCCTTAAAGACCACCCGCTGTCTTCTCATCTTTCCCTCCTTTTGGATTAATATAGTTGATTTTGACCCGAGGAACTAAGAAATCAATGTATGCAGTAAGACGATTGAGGTAAAAATTACATGAGCTCTGTTATGAGTGAGATACCCTTAGACTGGGATTCATAAACGGCCAGAACAAGTACCAGTAGCGGTTACCAGTTTCTTTATTATTCCAGATCTATTCTATTATTATATCTATTCTATTTATTATATTATCCTTAGGGATTAGAATATAAGCGAAAAAATTGAAATAACATGTCTGCATAACATCTAAATGTTTGAAAATAGGTTATTTAAAATTCGTTCCGGGTGGTAAGACGAATAGTTAAAAAGTTAGTTTGGTGAACTTGGAGTTAGGAAACTGAAGGGGAACATACAGAATCTAATTTTAAAAAAAGTTTTAATCCTGCATCTTGCCAAAGACTCCTATAGTGCGCTTTACAACTCGTCACGGATGTATTAACTAATGCATAACTTTTAGGATACTAGGTTCCGCCGCTTACTCTCTGGAATTCTTGATTCTGGAAGTTATTATCTGGCATTGGAAAATATTGGAAGCATGACCATTCTCGTTCTCACCATTTCATTTACATACGAAATGCAATGAGATGTGAGGTTATTATAGGCCACTTTCATGTCATATTGAGATCCCTAGCAACAATATGAAAGTTTCTAGTCGCGATCATAATTCAGTCATTAATGAAATATAAATAAATTATTTAGTATACTTTCGAAATTTTAATCTAAAAGATTACAATTTCATATCCCCTGCAATCATAGTTTAAACATGAAATTTATATTATCCTTACTGGAGTTTTATTCCAACAACATGATTGCTTTGCAATTATGACTCAATTCTAGGATGAATGAATTAGATTCTTCTTAAGAGGGATAATTAGTCCAAAAATTGATTGTATTAGCAGGTTTAAAGTTCAAGACGTACCAACATCCAAAGGTTCTGACATTCACAAACTCTGGTTTATGCTTCTTTTCCATGTGTTGCCTGCGGATTCCCGAAGAAGATTTGCTACCCTAAAAATCACACAGACTAGCTCTGAAGGTGTGCCCAGACAAACCATATGTATGGTAACTTAACCAATCCAGCTTGTGCTGAAGCTCCTTGTCCCCATCCTCTAAGCTACTAGTACTTAGGCTCAAATAAAGGCAAGCTTCTTGTAAACATTAGAAAAAATATAACACTCCAATAAAATTCGTTCCGTCTGTACTGTAGAATAGAGTATATTGGGAATTCGAGGTTTTCTAGAGATTTCAATTTTGCTAAGGTTCCTGTAAACAGCCAGATACCTATCATAATCCTCTCTTATAATACCATGAGGACTAATATTGCAGTGGGGCCAAAATATACCGTCGCTTTTACTTAATATTAATTAATCTAGTTAGGATAAAACTAAGTAATTGTTTTAAACTTATCTTAACCATGGATACAGTTGTCATATTTGATGTGTTAATCAAAATGAAAAAACAACATTCGAGTCTAACAATATCTATAATGTTCGAGTTGCTATTATAAATACCCACTCAGGCCTAAGCGACCCTAATCTTGTAATTTGAATGATTGCATTTTAATAAAAATCATAACAGTTTATAGTTAATAAGTTTTTATTTTCTCATTTTTCACGCCTCCATGGTCGTAGTGAATAAAAAATTGTAGGCCTTCCCATGAGGTTCACGACGTATATTTTTAAGAACCGCACTACCTTAGGGCGCAATTCAAGCATTTTTCTGCTCCCTTCATTTCCCCATTTCCCGAGGAAAACTGACTGTCAGACTGTCTTTTTTATTTGCTACGGGCCGCTCTTCTGCGTATCCAGCCAAATGCGGGCAGAAGAAAATCGCGCATGCCGAGATGAGCGAGAGGGATGACATTACTAAATCGTCGCCCAAAAAGTTAGTTCCACACTCCTCCGTCCCATCCAGTCACCTCCTGCGGAGAGGTGACTGGATGAAAAGGGGTTGAAAACTTTTTTTTTAGATTCAGTAAGTATGGAATGGGCGAAAGGGGATGAAGTTGGGAGTTGGGAGGGGATGAAGAAGAGGAGAGAGAGAGAGAGAAAAGAGCTATCCACCGACTGACTATGTGAGAGAGAAATGTATGCGTATAAAAAAGACGGCAGCGGCGCAGAGCGGTTAGTCTGGCTCCAAAAGGAGAGAGAGACCCTAAGAGAAGGATACATAAAAAATAAATGGAAAAAGAGCAAAGTTGGGGTAGAGTAGGTGAGATTGGAACATGGGAAACAATTGGTATCTGAAAGAAACTGCAAAAAAGTCATTGGATAGGGGAAACACCAAAAAGATACAAACGGTTTCTCACGGAAATATTTTTGAAGGAGTCCATTAAAATTTCCAGGCTACGTATAGTTACGCTAAAGCGAGCTCTAAGAAGTTAACGATGTGCGAAAAAGGGAAGACTGAGTTTCATAGTTCAAAGAGCATTTTCGCGATATGCAAACTAAAAGGTAGTTGCAGCATTTACATGATCACAGGAATGAACGTTACATCATGGATCTTCGTCATTACAAATTACCAGCCAGCCAGCCGGAAATTTATTAAGGAGTGTGTTACATGTGCGACATGTACTCGTAAATCGGGCGGCAAAAACGTAAGTTTCAGCCTGAGAAAACGGTAAAGAATTGAGGGTGGGGGAACCTGAAATGTTTTTTTTTCAATTTCTCACAACTCATTCAGTTTTCATCACGTAAAAAATCTTACGTTTATCCGGGTTTCAAGTTTCACTTCCGAAGTTAGCTCATATTTGTTTTCTATTGAAATCGGTATTCCCAAAAATCCGCATTCATCTTTGATATAATGACCTTTGATTAGTTTTCTGCGTCAATTTACGTTGCAAAAGAGGTACTTGCCTACTTACGAAAGATATTTTAAGCGAGAATTGGGAAACAAATGCGAGCTGAAAGACGACTATACTTACTCACATAACTGTAAAACGAATGCCTAATAAAAATTATGTATGATCATTTTAATTAAATTCCTCTTTTCCTGGTTTGACCTCAATTTCTAGACAATGGTTCATTTGCTTTGGAAACATGAAATATGGCGTAGGAAGGCATGAAACACCTCGGCAGGGCCAGATGCTCATATGAAAGAAAGCTCCAATGTATCCCCAATGCTGTCTTAATGTGGTTTCAAAAGATATGTATGCGACGTGATATTGTACGAGCTGTATGTGCAGACGTAATTAAAAATTTTCGAACTGCCAGCTGTATCAACCACTTAGACTAAGGAAATTAGGCCTAAGAGAGAAGAATGTTTTTTTATACATCCAGTGTTTGGTTTCCAAAGCGATTATTCTTACAGCGAAGTTGAAAGTTGTCAGAGGTGAGATACCAACGTAAAATGTACGGGATAAATATTTGAATAAAAAGGATTCAGGTCATATTTTATGTAGAGTAACATCCTTCTTTTGAGTGTTGTACAGAAATATAAAAAAATATTGAAAATTGGTGTTCGCACAGTAATAGAATTAAAAAGATTTTGGACTGTACAATTCACGAATATTGTTATAGTGCACCGTAAAGAATAGAAATTTTAAAAAACACGCTTAACGAAACAAGTGAAATAAAACAGATAGAATTTTGTGATAGAAGATTACCATTGATATAGGACGGTTTCTGGGCATTAGCCATCAAAATATTGAAAGTATTTAGATGAATATTACCTAAGTGTAAGAATAGATTTTTAAAAATGACCATTTGTCAACCATCCATAAAGCAAAGTCACGTTTTTTATGGTTATAGTAGCATTTAATACGTTTCCTGGAAAAGGGGCCTTAGTGTTAACGTTATGAATGTGAGTGAGAACATTAAAGACATAAATATCCAGATGGAAATCGAAGACTCGCACAAGGAGTGAAATGAATAAACTTGAAACTGGAAAAATGAAAATCTAATTCCCAGAGGAAGAGAGATATTTCGAGAAAATGGCTGATGAATTGAACAGAGAATATATTGAAAAAATATTTGTATGGAAGGATTATATTGAAATGCTTACAAAATGATATTTTAAAAATATATCAAATTAAAAATGATTTGCAATAACTCTAAAACAAATTTTTCATGCATGAAGGAATCACGCCATTTTTACCTCTCCGCGTGATTAGGTTAGAATTCTTAATTTATTGAATGATTAAATTGTAAATACACTTTGTTATAGTAGCCTAGTGTAGCCACCATCATTCCTGTGATCCCATTGTCTGTTGCTTGTATTCAAATTATTACCCTGGACAATGTGAACTGAAACTACTCTGCACTTCTCTCAGTTACAGAGCTTACTGAGAGTTTTTGGGTGGATCAGGGAAAAGTGTGATTACTATGTTGCTTGGAGTTCTTGCTTCCTCACGATACAGGTCGTAGGGAGAGGTAACATTAACTTTATTTTCAATTTTGATATTCATTCCCTTGTACAAGTATGGTAATAGTTAGCATTTTGGCTTGCATTGCATCTAATAAAGAAAGTTTACAAATCTGACGGAATAAAAGCTCATTGAAACTTCTAAATCCTTCGGCTCTCAAGCATTTTGACTTAAGTGCGTATGGATGTCTGCTCGTTATAAGTATAGGAAGAAACTAAAATTACATAAGACCTTAGCACTAATAAAATATTAATATTAACCCGAATATTTAGTGGTGATGAATTATCTTTAGGTAACGATAAAATGAGTCTTTATGCTGGAAGGTTCAAAATGTATTTCTGCTAGTCCGCATGAATGAAGAAATAGAATTTTACAAAACCTTCACAGATTATCCAATTCTGCCCTCCTAACCAATAATAACGGTAACTGCTGCTATTATAATTGCTGCAAGCATTGCTATTAACCTAGTAATCTTATTAACGTCCAAAAACGTTGGCTCTAGATATACCTGTGGTTGATTACATGAGTAAAAATGCTGTTTATGATCCTTAAGACAAATTCAGTTACATGGTCCTTTGTTTTTGACCAAGTATTTTCTTTTGAAAACATTGGAATGACTAAGTAAACAGAATGCATTATAACAATAAAATTTTAATAATATTAAGGTATAAAACTCTTGTTACAAAATTAACTATTATATTTAGGTGAGATTAAACTTTCAATTGTACTATTATCAATCTTTACGTTTACTTAAAAATGTCGATCTGTTTCCACTTCTAATTCAGTTGCTTCTAAATACGTATATTTTTCCATATATTTAGGAATGGTGGCGATTATCATTAGGAGAGGTAATTGGTACGATAAAGTACAATGAGAATAATACTGATAATTTTAATTTCGAATCCTACACCGGCGTCACAAAATGTCACTAATGATTGCCACTACTCTCTCTCTCTCTTGCGGTCATGAAAGATGGAATTGGATAGTGAGAAAATGTTTTGAGGAGAGAGGAAAGAGAGGGAAACAAATGAAGGCGAAGGAACGTACAAAGCGTAGAGTAAGGAGGGGGAAAGAGAGAGGGAGAGGAGCGAAGGACTGAATGCACAAAAAATAATAAAAAAGTTTGTGTTTATACATATAAAACAGGACCCTGGAGAAGGAAGCTCTATTCTCTGTTTTTTTGGACTATGGAGATGGGATGGAGCGGACAGAGATGAAGAGATGAGTTTTTAGGGGAGAGGGAGGAGTAGAAGGGTTGAGACGGTGGGTAGGGGCATGGCGGAAAGGTTTGAGAGAAGTACGAGAGAGAGAGAGAGAGTTGATTTCAGAGGTTTGGGCATTCTCCAGTGGTTGGCCAGAGTTCCGTTAATTGGAGGGGAACTGGCGGGCATTAAAGATGACGTCGCCCTGCACACGTCCCTCGCATCTTCTTCACGCCTTCCCCCACCCCCCAACAAACCCTTCTACCGCCCTCTCCCACCCCCGAACTTCGCGCCGGCCTAAAAAAAAAACGGCCCTCACTCCTGGCAATCCCATTCCCCTCGCCACTCCTCCAACCCGCGGCCATTCCGCATTCGCCAACGTTACTCACCTCACTCGCCTCCCTTCCTCACGCTTCAACTCTCGCCCCCCATTTCCCAACTTCTTCCTCCATCGCTTCCCTCCCCACTCGTCCTCCTCATCCAACGCCTCTCCCGCGTCCACGAGCACGAGTTCTCACACCCCCCTCCCCCCAAGCCCATAAGGTGCCAAATGGCGGGACTATTGTCGTGCTTCCCTCGGTCGCCGCGGTCGCTAGGGGCGGCGTCCCCGTCGATTTAATTGCCGGCATTCTTTTGTTCCGCCCACCCACCCCGCCCCACCACCCTCCCTTCACACTCTACCTTTTGCCCCCTCCACATTCACTCCCTTCCACCCCTCTTATATTCGGTTGTGCGGTTATTTACGCTGTCTTCCAACCCTTTCCCTGCCCAGTCCCATCCTTCACCCTATGCCAGTATATCCATCCCGTACAATCGGTCTCTTCACCTTTTCTCTTTCCCAACAGGAAAATTATTCGGGTCAAGCGCGTCCGTGTTATAGGGTCGGGAACTGAAGTCTTCGGGAAAAAGTGTTTCCCACCACAGTCACCATCAGGTCCTGTCCGTCTGGTTTTTTCTATTTTTCACAGTGTTTTTTCGCAATGGACACCGAAATTATTTCAGTTTTATGGTCCGTTTGTTGGTAACGGGAGGAATGCATTCAGGAAGCGGAATGAACCCTGAGACCGAGAATATCTCTCCAAGGGACAATAAGGTATTTCTGAGCGAGCATTTGTTTTAGCGTGTTCTTCAGCGTGCGCTGCCATTTATGTCGTTTCATCTCCCTCGTCACCTATCTCACTGCAACTTAATTAATAACGTATATTTTTACAACGTCGGGCTATTTCCTCGTCGTACAAGAACTCAAAAGTGTTGGTCGGAACTTTGAATGGGTGCTAACAAGAGGAACAAGAGGAACTGAACTATTTCGCATCATAAAGTGGACTGGAGAAACGGTGAAATGAAACACCTTAGTTCCGAGCTTGGCTTAGGAGTACTATGAAAAAAATAGTCATCTCTCCAGCTTCTAGCTGATGCGGTCACGTTAAATGTCTACTTCCTTGGACCAGCATGTTTTCTGGGTCAACTGGAGTGAGTTAAAGATGGTATGAGCGGCCGCGAAAACAATAACGGTAGATACAACTTTGTTTGAATTAAAACGTGACCATGGATTGTCATAAAGCTCATTCAGGCCTAAATAACCTCAAACACCTTTTTTGTGGGAATTTATTAATGATTTCTGGGATGATTAACTGTGTGTCAATGGTTACTACAGTCGAGCTTAATTAGAGTTTTGTGGTACAACGGCGCATAAGGAGTAAAATAAAATAAATTTCTCACGTTTTACTCTTTTTAACAGTGTGTAGCAACATAACCTCCTTTTTTAAAGGGGTTTTGCTTTTTAAAAAGTGAAGTTATGTGGCAGCACCCTGAATAATAGTTAAATGGTATAAAAATAGTTTAAAATAAATAAATTAATAATATACATGTATTAATGAGGAGAAACAAGTACTTTTATCCTGACAATTGACGCATTAATATCATGAATTAATTTATAGATTATGATATTTGTTATATCAATCCAAATTACAATGCTGCCAAAATAATAATATTTATCCTAAATGTCTGGTATATTTCTACTCCAGGTTTTGATCTCTTGGCTCATTCCTTAAATATTTTTCCAATGTCCGTGATATGAATAAGGATATCTATAAATATAACTTTTATTAATTTCCTTTTTAAACTACTATTATGTAAAAGAAAAAATCCACAATATTTCCAAAGCTTTGATGGTTTATAGATTACATTTTTCATTAATGAAAACTTGAAGCAACATTTGTGAGCCGATCAAAGGACCCGTTGAATAACAAATGAAAGATAGAAACAAGCGAAGAATGATATTTACCGAACATAAATATGTATGAAAGTTACAAAATATTTATGCCTACATTATCAAAACACTTGAATAATGACAAGAGTTGTTTTACTTTTAATTTTATGTTACATGACCTCACATATGTATAAAACCACCATTAGAATTAATTGAAATAAACATATCATTTCTTGGAAAATAAAAACCCATTCCTTTGTACTTTCCCACGAAAATATAGTATTTAATAATGGTTTAATTTCTAACCTAACATGTCTTTGAGGGTAAGATCTTGGAAACTTTTGAAAGATATTGCATATCAACTAATGCAAATTTACTTGACCATTTTTCATTCAACAAAATTCGATATAATAATATCGGTTTCGACGCACAGGCGACATCATCAGGTCTTCTATCCCCTAGGTTTTCTCTGTAACATGACTTCGAGTAATTTTATCATAGTCTTGATGGGTATATCGCTGATATATTTTTAATGACTCATATATTTTAAACAACGTCGATTTTTTGCAACATTGTTAATATTTTTACCGAAACGTAAATATTCCACCCTTATGGTACTGCAAACATCAGACAGAAACAATCTGACCTCTTTCTACTTCCAGAAAGCACAAGTTTCAAAATCTAAATATTCATATTTATATTTTGGCCATTATTTTACTTGCATTTTTACTCAGCATATTTGGACATTAAGTCCCTTGATATATTAAGTACTATTATAATTCTTCTAAAAGCTCTTAGAAACCATCGTACGCGTGAATAATATTACATTATTGACCACAACTCTTTAGAGTGCTCAAGGGTAGAAGTCAAAAACTAGTTTCTCTTTAATTACAGTACCCATAGTCCAATGCCGATCACATTAAAAATAGCCCTATAAAACTGTTGACAATGCTGAATAATGTTTTGCGGGTTCGGCCAAAGTCTTCAAATCCCCTCTTTGGCCCCACCCCTGGTGCGGTCCTTACCACAAGCTTCTCGGTCCGTAAAGATGATTAGTTTGGTTAATAGTCATTTTCTGCAAATATAAATCCATTCAATAGAGTTGAAAGCAAAAAATACAAAGAACAAATACTGGACTTCAGTCATTCTATTATTCCGGACTACGTCACTACAAGCATCATGTATTATTCTTCAATGTTGGAAAAGAAGCGAAAACGTTTGCTGGAATAGCGTTTACTGATCAACAATCACTGCAAAAAATCCCAAAATACTGGCAAAGAAGTAACATTTCACCAAGTATTTATTTCTGAACTAAACCTTATGTATTTTCAATAAATAGGTTGCATTAAAACCTTAAATATAAGTTGAAACATCGTTTCACAGACTTAAAAAGCTAAAATTGAAAGAAATAAAGTTGAATGTAGTTCGCTAAAATTTCAGGTAAGGAAACTAATTTTCTGTTCACAGTGAGAAAATTAATACTTTGATTCCAATTCCAAGTTGACTTATTTTCGTACTATAAAAATGCGGAAGAAGCATGAAGGGAGGACCAGGCTCATCTTAGAGGAATAAAGTTATTGTGCATTGAGAACCTTAGCTTGTGTGTAATAAATTATTACAGAAAAACTGAGACAGAATGTTCAAGTAAATTGACAAGCTGGAGCGGTAATACTGCTGGACGACATAACGTATTATGTAAAATGGTTTATGCATGATGAAACTAGAGATTACCCGAAACACGTGTGTACATAAATACATACATAAAGAGGAGTAATGTGCGTAAAAATCGAAATACTTAAGTATCAGATTAATAGAAGATAGACATGTTTAATGAAGAAATAATATAGCTAAGGTTCTCAAGATTTTTACAGACAATACTAACCATGTATTTTTTGTGGAACTGAATATTGTACGACTTCCGTCATTCTTTTTATAGCATTTGTAAATATTGAGTTAACACATCCACGCAATGGTATCAATTTCATGAGAATAGCCACCGTTAGCTCCACCTACTAAGTTTTAATTACTACATGGAGTGAACTCTCTATTTTTCATTTTATTTTCCCAACCGGATATTTGTTTCCTTCTTTTTAGGTCATTAACAAATACACTTTCCTGAATGGCAACACTTCACGAAGATCAATTATAATTTCCACTCCACTTAATTTCTGAGAGAAATATTGACGCCTAAATATCCATGGTAGTCTATTATTTCTCACTGAAATGATGGATAAGTAGTTAGGTGAAAGTAACTTCAACCTTGTAATTATATTAAGACGAAGACAAAACGTCACGGAAAAATAACAGCCACGCAAACCTACGGTTGATGTGAATAAAAACTTTAAACCGTATTTATTTCTTCGTAATGAAAACGATGATGTTCTTCAAATTTGTTTGGTGGCTCTTTAGCAGACCAAAATAAAATGACCATTTCACACGCAACATTCTATTTAGCAATGCCGCTAATGGGAAAATTATTCGAGGCAAATAAACTTCGGCAGAAACAAAGCCTGGCAAGTTTAAATAGACCCTGGTTTTAATTAAGTTGATTGAAAACCTTAGACTCTGGCGACAGATGATTAATTATATATTTTAGAACCATTAGTTGAAAAGCGGTGGGAAAGAGGATCTCCTTCCATTTCACTCGAATAAATATATTCGTGTGCCTGACTGCTCTGCATATCAAATAAATGTTTAAAATCGATCATTAAGTATGGAAAAACTATTTAATATTCAACTAAAATAACTCTTATCATATACATGAAGGCAGACAATACGTATTTGACTAAAGCAATAAAAAATAACATAGATTTGTGATTTAAAGTTTTATAAAATCAAAACAAAGATTTTGCTTCATTGATGGTAAAGCACATACGGTGACTGAAAACAAAAGTTCTTAGGTCGTCTCTCGAAAGTAACGAGACTGCTCTCCTCTCCCCTTTTCAATTCAACTTCAATGAATTAAATTTTGCTATTAAGTCAAACAGGACTTCCTTTTAACCACGGAAACCAATTACTGATATTTAAAATTGGCAATTGCCACCCTCAATAAACGTAATTATTTAAATGCTTTAAAATATAAGAAGAAAATATTTTCCATGAATTTCTCGACGAATTATTATCGTCATTTTTTTAGGTGCATGAACTTTGATTGGTATAGATTAGTGCAGAAAGACAGAAATGAGGATCACGCTATTCAACAAAACCAAGGTTATGTGGTGTTTGAGAAACTGAAAAGCGGAGTTATATATCAAATATAAGCTCATAAACTTGTAGAGGCGGAACAGTTTATACATATCGGAAGTTTTTGACCCAAGTTGGTCAAAGTAGTCGGGACATAAGAAGAAAAATTGCGTTAGATAAAGAAGCTTTCAGAATGAAGGCATTGAAGAGAGGGACGTTCAGTAACGACGTCAAGAAACGGCTCGTTAAAACTTTATCTTTCAAGCATGGATTTGTAGGGTGTAGAAACAAGGTCATTGAGGGGAGATGCTATGCGTGGACTCGAGGTTTTTGAAATGTTGATGTGAAGAAGGCTGGAAAAGTTGAAATGGACATGAAAGAAAACAAATGAGGAAGAGCTAGACATCGTGAGGAAGGGGAGAATATTGTTGGGAGAAATCACAAAGGGACAGAAAAGATGGTTTCAGAGTATTTTGAATGAGATTGAGATGTTAAAGATAATGCTAGAGGAAAGAATGTTAGGCAAGTGAGGAAGGGGAAGGAATAGAATAGCTATATTGGATAGAAAGAAGGGATGAAAGAAGAAATAGGATTTAAAGAGGAACTTACTGCTATGTCGGTTGTGTTTTTCTAGGAAAGTGTCGTTGGGTAATTGTAGGGGCTATATACATCTACATATATAAATATATATCATATATATATACATAAACCATAGTAATGAACCCGAAGGTCGGTTTCATTGGTGATGGTAGAGTTAACCCAGTGCGAAGCCCTATATGTCGTGTGAAATTCACACATCGGGGTAGGGGGCCAGTTCCTTTCACTGTGCCGGCTATGGTTTCCCAGGAAGATCTGGTACCCGAAAAATCACATAGCTTGAGTGGACCTGCAGGTGCCCAGAGTGCCTTGCCCGGGAACTGAACTCGGGTTCTCCGGTCAGTTGTCCAACACTTGGACTGCAGCGGCAAGCATAAATAAATCTACATTCATTTTTTTTAGTTTCTTAATTCAAGATTTTTAAGCTTGTTTTACATTCCATTTCAACATTATTTTTTTCCCATTGACCATTCCAATACAGTAAAAGAAGGAAGTGGTTTTGTACCCACATGTATTCCCAGATTTTCCTTGTCAGTTTGATACTATGTCGTCAATCAACTACAGATAACACCAATCGTTGGCTTAAATGCTACAGTTTGTAGACTTACGAGTTTTTAGGTTTTTAATGGAGACCAGACATTACTATACCACACACAACTAGAAAGATTTTTCATAAAATAATTTGATAAATCACGTTCAAAAGACAGAAATTTATTTACAGGAATAACGGGAACGTTATGTATTAAGGAATTACTTTTGGATTTGACGAATTGATTCAGAAGACTTGACGGAATGTTACTTGGACGTTAATATGCATAGCACTTCTTCTCGACCTCACTCAATTTATCTTCTAAGTTCTATTAAGCACATATTCTTATAACTTGCATTTATATGGTTTCATCGCATACTGCCTCGAGAAAAAAAGCTCTAATCTTAGCACAAGGAGTGACGGTAACGTTACGTGTTAAGGATTTATTTCTGTATTTCACGAATATATCCAGAAGGGAGGTCTTGTCCGAATGTTATTTGGACGTCCATTTGCATAGCTTTTCTTTTAATGTCAACAGTATAATTTCATTAGCCCAGTCGTCCTCACTCAATTTATCTTCATAGTTCTATTAATCTCATATTCCTATACTTGCGTTCATCGCATGCTGCCTCAAGAAAAAAGCTCTAATCTTAGCACAAAGCAATTGTAGACAATACCGGAAAATGATTCCGATAATCGGATGAGCCTCTAAGTGATGCCGACAAAGAAAGAACAAACCTCGAAACGAAGCTGCGCATTCCTCTTCGTTCGATAGTGGATGTAGATTCACCATGCAAGACGATAAATTATTAATTCCGCCCAAATGATAACTTTAGCATATGCATTAGGAACCGTATGATGATATACGCTCACTCACCAGTTTGCTAAACCCCTCAATTTTGAGTTCACTTCGCCGGGCGATAAATTGCTCGAACAAGTACTTTTGCCTCAGGGGGATGTCTGGGACATTTCCATAGTCTGCGCGCGTTTTCCCTCCATAAGCGCATTACCGAAAATTCGCCGGGGTTTTCCAAACCAATAAGTAGTTGAGGCGGGACACAAATACACACAACGCTCCAAACTCTCCCCCCATTCCCCGCCCTCCTCCCTTCCATTCGGCGGCCCTTCCTCTCTCTTACCCCCCCTCTCCCCGAGGGCGGGGGAAGGAGGAGACAGCGACGGGAGTGCGCCTTTAATATTTTCGAACATCAATTTTCTCCTGGGTTTCCTTTTTTTCTCCTCCTAGTCCTCCTCCTGTCTTCCTCTCCTTCTCCCATCCTCTTCTGTCCCCATGAACGTCGTTAAAAGTGTCCTCCTGGGGTCTCGCAATTTCGAGGACGCAGGAAAAGGAGGAGAAAGAGAAGCACGAAATGAATGAGGGAAAAAAGGAGGGATGAGAGGTAGGGAAGCGCGCGCGGGCACACACTCACAAACACACACACGCATCGTTAAAGTTGCACGGGACGACTCTTGGAAATAAAGAAAAAAACTCGGGGTTATTTGTCCCCTCCCTCTACCAACTTCTACGCCCCCAACCCACACTTCATAATTCTCCCAAGGTCCTCCCCTCTCGCGTAGGATAAAATCCACGGAAGATCGTATTCCGACTCATATGGGTAGGTAGCGCGTACGTCAAAATAAAAAAACAACAAACCACGAAGCAAGGAAAGATTGGTGGAGGATCAGCCGGATCGTTTGGGAAGGGAAGATATTTATTTCCTTGGGAGGGAGTCGAATGGAATGAAAACCCCGTGCGCTTTTAGCTCGTCAACTAAGTTTTGAAAGGAGGAAATTTTGAATAAACAGTCGCTCGAACAACACAAGGAATGTGTGCGGTGCATTTAGACGATCGTTAGGTTCGGGTCAGATTCTCGCCTATGGCGGTATATCCATAATGCGACGTAGATCCAGAGTAATGTCAAGGATTCTTATGACGAATCAAGGACTTCCTTCGTCGAGAGAGACATTTGAAAGAGCTGAACTTTCCTCACACATTTCGTCAAATATTTCGAGCGCTGGAGAATGTGTATAAGAGGGAGAGAGAACGGAAAAAAATCTTTAGAAAATGTGAAAGAGCATGGAAAAAAGTTAACATGCCGTCGAATCATTTATGAAGGTGCATGTGAAATCTGAGGTTTTAATGCTGACGTACAGATCGTATGATTATGCAGGAGTGTTTCATTCATTGGAGTCGAATTTTGTTATTGAGATAAGGGTCATTTGAGAAAAAGCCCTGAGGTGTTGGTAATTCAAATATTCAGGGTTAAAGTCACGGTAATTTCCTGAGTTTTCCCGGAAATACCACGGAACCAAAAACATTCAAACTGTTTTCTCAACTCTACGAAGGTCCATAAGTATCATACCATTTTGAACCAGGACTATTAATTGTAGAGTCTATTTTCTTCTAACGTATTACTGTGGGGATTCCGTATTCTTATTAATGCTGTTTTCTGATTAAATTTTAATAATAAGAAAGACTCATTTTTTCCATGAAATACGCTGTACGAAATATATACTAGAAATAATTAGTTGTACTTTTTTATGGAGGCAGAAGTCAGAGTTAGAAGGGAAAAACATTCTTTTTATTACATTTTCTTCGTAAATCGTAAGCATATCTGCTTGAATCGTCATTGAAAATCGTTGAACTTTGCACGTAAAAGGTGGGAAGAACACCAAGTGACCCAATTCATTTGAGAATTTTGTTTTCATATCGGCACAGGAATAAGATTTAAACATCTTAACATCATTTATTAGTAGAAAGAATTATATTTCTCAGTTAACGTTCAATTGTCTATATATATATATATATATATATATATATATATATATATATATATATATATATAAGGGGAAAGGAGAGTAGATAGTTTCCTTATACATATTTCTATGTTTGAATGAATATTTGTGCGCCGTATGGCGGGATTTTCAAGTTTGATTATATATATATATATATATATATATATATATATATATATATATAAGGGGAAAGGAGAGTAGATAGTTTCCTTATACATATTTCTATGTTTGAATGAATATTTGTGCGCCGAATGGCGGGATTTTCAAGTTTGATTATATATATATATATATATATATATATATATATATATATATATATATATATATATATATATATATATATATATATATATATATATATATATATATATATTATTAGGTAATCTACCGGTTAAGGTAGGTTTTTGGATGGACACAACTATCAAATAAACGTTTTGTGACTCCCCACCTAGCAAACTAATCTATATCAGGTCCCTCTTCATCTCGGTGTACTTCTTTCCTCCCTTCATCCCGTCCAACATCCCTATCCTGTTCCTACCCTTACCTCGCTTGCCCAACATTCTCCCCTCTATTACCCTCTTCAACATTCCACTACCGCTCAATACGCCTTTCATCCATTTTTCCTGCCGCCATAGGATTTCTCTCAACAAACCCCTCTCCTCCCCCACCATTTCTAGTACTTCCTCATTTGTTTTCCTTTCGGTCCATTTCACCTTCTCCATTCTTCTCCACACCCACATTTCAAAAGCCTCCAATCTACGTCTATCCTCCTGCTTCAGCGACCACGTTTCCGCGCCGTACATAGCTACGCCCCATATCAGAGTTTTTACGAGTCTTGCCTTAACATCCCTACTCAACGTCCCCGTCATCAACTCCCTCCTCCTTGAGAAAGCCTCCTTGCCGAGCGCAATTCTTTTCCTTACGTTCTTACCACTTTGACCGTATTGGTCCAAAACACTACTGAGATATGTAAACTGTTCTACCTGCTCTATTTTTTCCCCGCCTATTTTAATATTTAGCTTAGCCTTTTTCTTTCTGGAAAATCGCATAACCTTTGTTTTATTAATATTGATTCTCATCCCATATTTATCGCACTGAACCTCCAATTCACTCAACAATGCTTGCAACCCCTTGGCTGACTGAGCAACTAATGCTTGGTCATCATCAAACCTAACCGATTTTACGAATTCCCCTCCGAATTTCATTCCTACCTCCAGTTCTTCCCATGCCTCTTTAATCATTTCCTCCACATATACGTTGAAGAGTACCGGTGACAATGGGCAACCCTGCCTTACACCTCTTCCTAACACTGCCCATCCGGACTCTCCGTTCCCCACTCGCACCTGAGCAGTCTGAGACATGTACAGGTTGCTGATCAGTCTCCTTTCCTTCCAATTATATATAAATATATATATATTAATATATATATTAACCACCACATTATTCTCCCTAGAATATGCAACCTTGCATTCAAAATGTGACATGAAAGTGTATAGAAGAGCAGAAGAGGATAGAACCATATGGAGAACTCTACGGCGAAGAAGAACTAGAGGGATTGGACACACACTGAGGCACAATGGATTGATTAGGAATATAATAGAAGGAAAAATAGAAGGAAAGATCACACGAGGAAGACCAAGAGACATGTACATAGGACAAATTAAGAAAGACGTAAAACAGAGAAGGTATCAGAGATTGAGGGAATTGACGTTTAAAAAAATAGAGATGAATGGAGGACTGCAATAAGCCAATCCTAGGATTGAAAAAAAATATACATATATATTTATAATAAATGAAAGGAAATCAGATGAGTTATACCGCACTTTTTTTTAAATTTAATCGCATATTTTTCTCTCGGATGTACCAACTTACTCGTGTATGGACCGACACCAATGGCAAACTATGAGATGCATCATATAAATTTATATTCAATCCCTTTTGCCTTCATTTAGAAATGAAGATAAAAATAGAGTATTTATGATCAATTCACATTGAAATGTATATTTGGCATATCAGAAGAATCACCAAAATGTTTTTAACTTTACTTTGATTAAATGCTCTACTGCTTAAAATAATAAAATAATCCGAATTCATTCTTGTTTACCAAGATTCTGATACCTGTAGCACACACATCAATGGGAAAAACTGATTTCTTGCAGATACATCACATACGAAGTAAACTTTTCCAGCCGCTTTTAGCTCTCCATAGTGCTCTTGATTTTACAATGATAAAATACTCATTCCAAACGATTAAAACATTCCAATGAATTACATTAAGTATCCTGCTAATATCACATACGGCTAGTGTTTTATAAATATTCGCACCATTAAGATCTCTAGAGACATACTGTAACATCAATTATTGGTGGGGTAGACACATTAAAGTTGACAATTATCTCCATATTTTTCCTATGCAAATTAAAAAATGTATCCGTAAGCCAAGCTTGTTCACCGAGAAAGAATTATTCTTAATTTCACCAATCATTCTAACGATGTGTGTCTAATATTTGCTCATCCAAGTTATTTGTTCCTATTTAGTCTCTGATTTATCCACTAACAACATTTGCATTTCATGTTTATACTCATTTACTTGGTATAATTGTTGAATCTGGATCAAACCGTTAATTTGTATGCTCATCAACAATTTATTCCTTATAGTCTATTTGTTTCTAGTTTGAAAATGTCAATCAAACACAATAGGTGACATTTAAAACATGTCATAAACACTTTACCTCAATTTCCAGTTAATAAATATTCTACATAAATATCATTTCCTATAATTTACACTGTCTACAAATGCAGCATGCATCATATGGTAAAGCTTCCTGAGGAAAAAATTCAACAAAAGAGCAAATATTTTTGCAGGTAGGTTTAATTTTCTGTCTCCATTCAAACTCAATTTAAAACCTTAAATTTACCTTCATTTAATGTTAGCCTTCTGTGACAAATGGGGTTAGCAATATCCAAGTGTTCGTTAGCCCCTGAACAAATCCAATCAGTAAATATTTCTCCTTTAACTAAAGCGAATTTAATTGTAAAATGTTACCAAAGTTTTGAAAATTGTATATCATTGGTTTAACTATTCGCTATTTATTATTTCGGCAATATAGGTCATTAGTACTTACTACGTATGCATACATACATACCGACTTCAGGAATAATTGTCACGATCAGGTGCCCACTGTCGGCAAATATACCTCCTAAGAGACATAAATTGCAACTCCGTCCAAAACGACCCAATTGCCAGTCTAAGTGTACCATACTCTGCGGTTCAAGTTGGTTAATCAAGAGAATGTGTCCTATATATGGTAATTGTAACAAATTTGCCTGCTAAATTGCTTCGTGTAATTACATTGCAAAGGAATATGATGTAGGAGTTAGAACAGAATTATTTTAAGAAAAGACGAGCCTCAAAAAATTAGAAATGAATTAGTTTAAATGCATGACAGTTATTATTATATTTTAAGCATAATAATTATTTTTTCTTGCGACAAATACCTCCACTAAAGTACCTTTTTAAACTCAGTTATTTCAGTTTGGATTATTGCTATAGGACTTGGATTTCATTGACCTAATTCAAGGCGCAAAGTTTAATGTATCCATTAGGAAGAATTGTAAATACACTGGAAAATCCACGATAAAAATTTTCTTATAAAAAGTGTATATAATATTTTTAAAGTGAAATATTTTTAAAACTCTTTCGTATTAACAAGTAATAGTTATATATAAATCGAAACCACGGGCAAGCAAATTCAATCTGGTAATAATAAATTAAATTTTACTGCACGCATTAAACACCATCTATGAACACTCCAAAATATTTGTTCATAAAATTGCTATACGGCAGTTAAAATCCGTTGATATTTCTACCACGACCTGTTTTAGAAGATATCAAGAGCGAGTAAAAAAAATATTCCGATTTATCATGTGATATAAATCACAAAAACATTTGAAAAACCAAATGCTTGCTAATGATAGAAATTTATTAACCCATCCATCAGTCAACGTTCAAAAATATCGAATGATGAGGTCTCAGGCGTGATGTGGTGGAAGCGTAACATATTAATTGCAATACCTGTGGTTTTAATTCAAAAATATCGATCTACCACTGCATTTCTCTGAGATAACTGCATCTGGATTGGCTGAGTGGGCAGATACGAACTGACTGTTCACCTCGCCTTAGTTGGATCGGTAGGAAAATAAGTTAATACTGCCCCGGGCTATTGACTAATAAACTCGCTTTTCTAGTTCTGCGCTCCAAAATATTTCCAGGATTTGAATTTTTGTTGCCATTTGCAAGCATTCATTCACTTTCAATCTATGCCGAGATTTCATTTTTTTAATCCAAGAGAATAAGTAATTATTACTTCTTCTTTGATCAGAATTTTGCGTCACTAACTCTACTAAAAACATATTTATTAGCGTGACTACAAAGGCAGTATAGATAAGAGGTAAATGCACTAAATTTATCATTAAACTAACAACATTTCAATGTAAAAATAATTAACGAAGTAGTCAAAAACTTTGAGATCACTTATTTACCGATTATAATTTTTAAACTTTGCATCTTATAGAATTTATTTTTATCGTATAAGTATTTTTTTAAGGATGTAAATGTTTTTCTTTTAAATAATTTTAATTGAGGAATTCTGTTAAACTTTTTAAATTTTGTCCCTTACCTTTTGCTTTTAGGGCATCATTGTAATTGGTCGATGAGCAGGTTAAAGTTATAGTTATGTGCCAAGAAACTCACGAACAAAAGTTAAATAAATTAATAAAGAGTTTAAATAACTAAAACACTGATATAATGGCGTATTTCCACACTATTTCTCTGCAGTATCATCGACAAAAATGTCTTAAGTAAATCTTAGTTACTCGGTCAGATTTTTGTCACTTAATAAATATGTATTCAAGTGAAGAAAATAATTTATTTTATATACTATCTACACATTAATACAGATATTTAAGAATTTTTTGCTACACATTTTCCCTGGCATTTCAAAGAAACAGCATTAGTTTCTACATGGAATAAATTCAAATAAAATTGTATAAAAGATAGGTAATTGCTAAATATTATAAATTCCAAATAAATGTCAACTCAAATTAATCAAATTGACGAAGTAATACTGAATTGCAATCAGTGTACGAATTTTATTATATCAAGAGAGATGATACACTAAAACAAGCAAAATTCACATTCAAATTGGCAGATGGGAGAATAATCCTTCTGAATTCTTCGGAAATTATTACCAAAATACAAAAAACGTCCTGACATATTTTGCTCTATACTCACAGAAAAAATCTATCTGTCAGCTTATATGAAAGGGTGGCTTTAATATGGTATTTTGAATAGAGGAGAGTGGAATATGTAGTATATATAATATAATGCATAGTACATACTCATAGTAATATATAATGTTGTACTAGCGGCATCAGTTATCGATTATATTGTCTCATAAACAGTCTGGTTCCCATTTTAGCCATCTTTTAATCCAGGACATATGAAAATCACAATCGAGTGATTCTAAAATGATAATATTTTCAGGTGTCTATCCAGAGTGTTTAAGACTCATCTCTGTAGTCTTATCTAGTGTGTATCATAAATCAATTTTGAGAGATATAAAGGGTTTCCTACTGGATATATGTTGCTTCCAATTTCTGTATTCTTTTGAATTCCCCTTACCATTGTGAAGAAAAATTATTATTATTATTACAATAAATATATAAATAACAGTGATGCAAAAATGAAGAATTTTATTTACGTAAAATACATTTCCATATTGCTCTATTATAAATAATTTTTACACTGTTACCTTATACTGAGAAAATTCTCTAATTTATTCGATCCTAGAACTACTTCGCTACGTTCCGTCCAAAATCTTTTCTTAAATATCTTTTTAGTGAAGAATTTATAAATTTACTCTTACTTAATTTGCTCGCGGTGTAGATAACTCAATTTTTACTTTTTCCTCGATGTGGTCTTCACATATTCATGAATGCCATGCATGGACCAACCACCTGCACGTGTCCCCCAATTCACCGAATCGCAATCAGATGGGTTTTAAGTTCTAAATGAGATTCCTCATTTTTTCCGTTGCGTAGCTCTTCATGAGTTTGAAAGATGGAATAATTACCCAACTTAACGATTTTCTCATCAAATTAACGCACTCAAAAAATGTCGCAATTAAATTTCCTCAAATTAAGCCATTATTACTGAAATTTATGCTAACTCATTGTCATAAATGGGGCAATTTTCGTTAAAACCAGCACATTTTCCTCGTTAAAATAGATTTATTAAAACTACAAGTTAATTGTAACAAAATATTAACCTTAACACAAATAAATGTAGCTAGCCATTCACGAGTGAATTTCTCGTCAAATATGGAGTAACAGACAACAACCCCGTCAGTCGATCCCGGAATATTCGAAATGAAGAAAGAAAGCTGTTCCAAATACCAAAACCGCCGATATATCCGATCAGATTGATCAGTCCTTAAACCAGGCAAAACATTTGGTAAAGTTAGTGGCTGGAATCTTCAACATTCGGTCATCCCAGTAAATCTTTGTGATATGAAGAGGGTCCATTAGAGATTTTATATTTGAACAAACTCTGTGCTAAAAACATGAGATCAAGGAAAAAAATTACCATTTAATCGTTGACGGTAGTGCCAACAAGTTACGGTCTGAATAAGAAAATAAAGAAATGAAATACGTGGACCAAACGTTTGAAGAGAGAAAATGTGCCTGAGCATTAGTCTACTTATTTTCATGTTGCAAGACCAATCCATTTTATAGAAATCCTATTTTATTAAATGCCATGTGTACTGACGTTTAGTAAACCGTTTCTCAAGAAATGCGCTCGTACCGCCAGATCCTTCCCACCTAATATTTTATTATGTTGATTTTCATATTATCTTGTCAAAAGAAAGGGATAGTTATGGTTAAAAGAATATCCTTTGATCCTCCCATAGGTCTTGTGCAGTACTTATTTTTAGGTAATAGGTCTACAGGAAACTTAAGTACTCTGTTGTTAGGGTTCTATGGAATGAGAATTCACTCCAAAAACATTGGATTCATTCTTGATTTTCTCCTTTAATTGTCAGGTTCCAAATGATGGAATCGCAGCGTCGTGATTGAGTGTCAAAATAAGCAGATGTTATCTGATTTCAGCGCGTATGGACGGCAAGAGATTTGATGTGTCAGATTGAACCCGTCTGAACGATCTCCGTTCCTATTCCTCTGATTAGCTTGCAGAAAATAGAGTGTTGACAGATTTTATTTGGCAAAGACGATTCAGACTGGAAATCGTATATTGTTCACTATTAACTCTCGGGCTTAAATATCTTTTTTATATAACAGTCTGAGATATGAAATTTTTAGTGTAAACATTAACAATATTCAGCATGAAGAAACATCCAATAAAACAGTCTGTTTTATGGGAATTGCGTCGCACCTAAGGAAGAATAACGACATAACACCAGTTCAATTAAAATTCTAATTGATAGACTTCATTTTATCGTATGAAGAACTTACTTCTGAACTAGACTATTAGATTCCTCCCGTAGTAGTAACAAAATGCATTTCCAATCACGTTTATCGGCAGTTTTCAGGGAAATATGCTATGTGTGGATAGAACCATAAGCATTAACAATGTAAGTTTTAATTTCACATCATATCTTTCTGTCATCAATTCGAGCATGAAAGTACACGATGTATTGTAATAGCACGCGCAATTAAACCTCGCAATAGCATAGCGGTGTTAAGTGAGCTCCTGCTGTTGAAAATTTCCCTCTTCATTATAAGATCTTCTCAGCTGAAGAAGTTTCCTTTGAGATCACAAGGAAAAACCTAACCTCTCTCCGGAGAGTCTACAAAGAGGTCACTCTTTATCGGATTCTACTCACACGTATGAAACACTTTTATCGTACCATATTTAGCTGCAGGACATTTAATTAAATGAACCCGGAAAAAATAAAATGATTTTGGGAATACTAAGCGCTACGAAGACGCGGCTTTACAACGCTTGATGGAATTCGATATGCTTAATTTTGCAATAATTTTGCTCTTATATGGGCTATTTATCATTAAATATCGATATAGGGCAATATAATAACTCATGCCAAACACTTTCGTTCGATATGCAAATAAACGAGCTACGCAATTCTAAATCCAAAATATAGATATCGTATTACGTTAGATTGACAATTGAACGATCGATATCTCTTTAACGATAAAATAATATAAATTTATAGTCCCTTTCCTCTTACATAAACGCATTAACACTAAAATAACCTTGCACGACATGTACCTTGTAACCTCGTACATGTATGTTATTAGGAAAACTTTTTTCCCTACTTCAGCACTAGGGTTTTCATAGTCACTAGTATACACTTGCGCATTAAGGAACAATAGTTTTATGCTTCATTTCCAGGAAGTATCAAATTATCCAGTACATCGTATAGTCTCATGCGCATTTCATTTAATATTCTGCCAATATTCTGATTACCTTGCATTTTCTTCAAGCCCATCTGCAATTCAAAAACTTGTATGACTGTATTCATTCTCTTGTAAAGTCTTAATTAGTACAGGTTTGCGTCCCTGACAACGTATCGCATTTATTGAATGCTAATCCATTCAGAATAATTCTTCCATTACACAAAAGACCAGTGGAAACATTGCGGGTGACAACTGGATTTTAACGATACAACCAGTATTAATTCTGGAGTTTCTCGCAAATGTCAATTCTGAACAGTTTGATAAGTTTCCTGTGAAGTTATATGAAACAGGATCCGTTATCATTATAAAACTGAAGTACATTAGAAAAAATAAAAGTATTTGCTTCATTAGGTTTCGATTGATATTAAATTAGCCTCTTTTTTGCTATAACAATTAAAATGAAATAAAAATTGATAACTAGGATAATTTTAGCGACATATGTTTTCACTTTACTTGTACTACTGCCAACCATGGTAAGGAATAAATAACTTTGAAGGACTACCCTCGTCGTGCTTCATAAAACTGAACTCTATTATGTTTCTCCACGTGTCATATTTATAAATAAACTCACGTCACCATTATGAAAATCTACTACTTATTATATCTTTAGATTTAACTTCCATCCAGCAGTTGATACTTCCAGTGTGACATAAGTGATTTAATCACAACAGGAAATAAATTAACAAGATATTTCATAGTAAGACCTATCGTTGGCAAATAATTAAAGAAACAAGAACGTAAATTAAAAACTTTAATTTGTTTCTCCATTGTTTTCTTTTGAGAGTTGAACCCATTGCATCCTTTAGTAATGGCGGGGAATGCTAATGGGATGCATTAAGATTCATAAAGATGACGATACACTTTTTGCGATGTGGTCTCAACTCTGCAGTAAAGGAGCTATGGTAAACATTCAGCCAAGTGAATTGTACAGTACCAAGAAAACCACTGAATTGGAGTTGGACAAGTTGGGCTTTCCTTTTCTGTGATATTCCCAAAATGTTTATTTTTGTATATATCAGACCTGTTTCGTATACCAATCGAAAGCTACAAAATAGTACATTAAATTTGCTTTAACACATTTCTGGCAAAAGTTATAATTCACTATATCTTTCTAATCAAGCCAAACAAAACATTAAATCTGAACGAAAGTATAAGAAAAATCAATTTTTAAAGACTACTTTTCACTATACGTAGATCAACGAATACTATTCCAATACTATTTTTCCTAAAATTTAATTCATAATTTTTTCAAGAAAATGACCCATTTTATGAAAGAATGTAAATTATTGAGATGATTAATCTGTTATGAAAGAATGAGAGAGCGTAATAGGATTAAAACATTTGCTCTAATTTTGATCTGCAATTTTATCCTCGGCGTAGTAGATTGTCCCTCTGTAGAGGTAATCTTACGGTTGTAAAGTGCAAATCTTTTCTCCCCAATCCTGCTTCCCGTCTCTTTGGTTTTTTTTTTACTTTTGTCTCTTAAAAAAATGTTTTAATGAATCAGAAACAGTGTAATAAAATAAATTTTAGTTGATAATAGAAATGTTGAATGCACCGATTTATGACAATAACGATAAGACCCGATTATAATTTGATTCTATTGAGATAGACATTTTTTTACAAATTGATCACAAAGTTAAACTATTAATAAATAACGAAACAAATGTCATAGCTATAATCTAATTTTGGAATAAAAGACTATATGACTAATAAATGTTGGGGGAATAAATAATGCCCACTTTCACTCCCTAGTCGTGAATGATATCACACTATCTGGGTAAGTTTGGACATTTTTCAATTTTATCATAAACATCGATTTATATATTGATTTCCCAATCGATGACTCGGAAATCCTTCATAATAATTTTTTCATCTGAGGGTACAATTTCGAATCCGGATTTAAGTGTCTTGTAAAAGATTAGGTGTTATGACAAACGAACATCAACTGTAAATGTAACAGATCAAAATTTAATCTAGATGTACATACCCCTGGGTTAAGATGTTATGCTTTCCTACAGCTTAAAGTAATCATCAACTTAGTTGCATTAACTCATTTAGAACCGTTCTTGTAAATATTTTTTTAAGAAAATGTACTCGTGAATAACGAAAAGGGAGATTGAGGTTTTTAATGGACATTTGAAGTGGTTTTGCCACACACGAGGACACATCATAGCAAACTCTTGGAAGACTGGCCCATGCTCTTCCGTTTTAATTTTTAATGGTCCCATTGTTCCCATTCCTTCCCAATCCGTGCCCTTCTACCTATAGTCACGTTATAGTAGGAATTCCAGCCCCCCAATATCGTGACCGTTTCATTTTCCCCGCAGACATAAATTTCTCATTTACTTTCCTCGATTGCTTTAGAAGGCATTTGTGGAATAATGAATTTCGGAAATGTGAGTAAAGGCAGTTTCGAGAAATACCTCCTGCAGGGGGATCGCGTGATTTGAAAGAGGCACAGGCGTTTGGTGGTTTATGTAATATAGGGTTGTTTAATGAGGGACGAGTGGTGAGCGAATGGATTGTTTGCTAGGGTACAATGACACCATTTGCCTTTTTCATCTCAAGTGAGGTAGCAGAAAGATTTTAATTATTATCATGTATATGTCCTTTTCAAAATGTACACAATTGTTGATTAACGTTGAAAAGTGCAAAATTAGATACGCTGAAATCATTAGCTCAATGATATTGCAGAATTTAGCTTCAATTCAGACGTCTGTAGGGATTTATACGGCATAGATCATAGCATAGAGATTCAAAAATTCTCTTGAAGTTATCAAGACAACACGGGAAACTAGAATAGATCCCTCAAGGTATACTATGAAAATTATAGTACACTTCTGTTCTGCAAAATAATATTATCCAATGCATCAAGCAGTAATAATATAACGAACTGTAAATTCAATTCATTGGAAATAAATTAGTAATAATCAACACGTGAATGATTTATCTCTTTTACTTGAAAAGGCTAGAAGACGGAATGATGACAACGATCCAGAATATTGATAAGTGTTATAACAATAATAAATTATATATTATAAATAAATATACGTAAATAATACATTATAAAAAATATTTCTTCTTATTCATTTTTTTTTCGCACAATTTGTACACATTTCGGGAATTTTAAACACCCGTGTCTGGAAGTGTCTAAAAAATATAAAATGCAATGCATAGAAAAAAACACCGGGATATTAATTTACCCGCCAAATAAATTTTACCTATATATATAACCAGAAATGAAAGCAGAAGAGCTTATCTTTCATAAAATTAAGGGTGGAAAATAATAAGGGAGAAAAATAACATAAAGAATTTAAGGCACAGAAGGTTTGGTGAATACCTAGATTATCTCGATGAATATGCAAACGTATCCACGGTAAATAAATTTCTTTCCCTTTAAGATTTGAAACGAGATATTCATGCATGTTTTAATAATCCAACCCCTATGGAGTGTATTCGTTCCAGTATTTCTGGAAATTCCTGACATTTTATGAACTCACGTATACGCCCAGGACAAAATCGAAAGCAATTTGAAATTTTGCCTGAATATAACATCGATGGTGAAGAAGAACGGTCCTGGAGACGATATCAGAAAGGCATTGTTCGGCAAACTGCTCTCGAAATCGCATAGTCATAATACAGTTAATGTCACCTGGGGAACGACATTCATCAACAATAAGATCGCAGTTTTAGATTGCTCGATTCTCTTGACAGCAAGGATCAGGGTGGAGTAACGTTTTTTTACGGTCGTGGATTATATCAAATCCAACGAATAATTACGAACAATCGGATTAATCTGCCAGCTCTGGCTCATGTAAGTGTTTTTAGTTAACGACCCATGACATTTCGAGAGTGTGAGAATCCCGAGAGAATGACGTCATCAAAACAAATGGAGCATAATTAGACAATCTTGATTGCCTATCTGAGATGTGGAGCACCACCATACGTACCGCACCGCATGCACCATGCATTGCCATTACCCTGTCATCCTAATAAACAGTTATTATTTCTGTAGGGGAGTCGGTCATTATTTCACGAGTCATAAAATCTCACGAGAGCCATGAGCATCAGTTAACTTGGAAAAAATTGATGAATAGATACACTAACAAATAGATGAGAACGTTTTTATTGGATGAAAACTTAGTAGAAAAAATAAGGGTGAGAGCATGAAAAGAGGCATTATTGGTGACAGGTGAGTAAATCTTTAATGAAGCTTCGAAAAACATATTTCATTTCCGTTTTGTATCATGATTAATTGAGATTATGGCTAATACCTTTTGCTCCTGGCTTATTTTATTTCCATTGAAAATAACCCAAAAGTTAAGTGAATTATGAATTTCAGTGGCTTCATTTGAAGTGCCTATCTGCCTAATCGAAAAATTCGGCTAATAAGGTGGTATTTAAATCAAGTGAATTAATGTGCCCATGTCATGTCACACATCCCCAATAAAACCAGGATAATTATCATTAATGTCTAATTTTTAAATTACATACGTGAAGCAGAAATTAAACGTCTGTGGAAAATCACGGCACTTAACTACGTAGCTTTAAATGAATGGGCAGGTATTTTAGACGAGTGATTCCAAAATATTATATGGGAAATCGGTGAAATATCCGTAAAATAGCTTTCTGTTTGTACAAAATACAACAGTTCAATTTGATAATATGTAGGGAGATATATATATATATATATATATATATATTCATTCAAACATAGAAATAGGTTTCAGAGAGTAAAAATCATTCGCCTTGACCGGGATTCGAGCCCGGATCCCTCGATATCCGGATCCGGGTTCGAATCCCGGTCAAGGCGAATGATTTTTACTCTCTGAAATTGTTGCATTATAATGCACACATAGCGGGTGACTCCGTTAAAGTTACTGTTACAGTTTCTTGAAATAGAAATAGGTATAAGGAAAGGGGATAGGAAAACACATAAAAGGCGAACACAGGACATGTGGGGAAGGCGGTTTTTGAGCAGACGTTGAGCAGAAAATATATTTTTATTTTCGTGATCTGCTCAAAAACCGCCTTCCCCACATGTCCTGTGTTCGCCTTTTATGCGTTTTGCTATCCCCTTTCCTTTTACCTGTTTCTATGTTTGAATGAATATTTGTGCGCCGTATGGCGGGATTTTCAAGTTTGAATATATATATAATCTTGAAAATGACGCTTTCCGGCGACGCACAAATACACAAACACTAAGATAATAAATATTTCCCGCAAAGAAAAAACATAAAAGAAGGACACTTACAGTAGATATTTACGTTTCGACGGCACGGCCGTCTGATGACGACGGCCGTGCCGTCGAAACGTAAATATCTACTGTAAGTGTCCTTCTTTTATGTTTCTGTGTGTGGAATATTTATTATCTTAGTGTTTGTGTATATATATATATATATATATATATATATATATATATATATAGAAAAAGGCCAAGCTAAATATTAAAATAGGCGGGGAAAAAATAGAGCAGGTAGAGCAGTTTACATATCTCGAAAGTGTTTTGGACCAATACGGTCAAAGTGGTAGGGACGTAAGGAGAAGAATTGCGCTAGGCAAGGAGGCTTGAGGAGGGAGTTGATGACGGGGACGTTGAGTAGGGATGTGAAGACAAGACTCGTAAAAAACTCTGATATGGAGCGTAGCTACGTACGGCGCGGAAACGTGGTCACTGAAGCAGGAGGATAGATGTAGATTTGAGGCTTTTGAAATGTGGGTGTGGAGTAGAATGGAGAAGGTGAAATGGACCGAAAGGAAAACAAATGAGAAGAACTAGAGATGGTGGGTGAGGAGAGGGGTTTGTTGAGAGAAATCCTATGGAGGCAGGAAAAATGGATGAAAGGCGTATTGAGCGGTAGTGGAATGTTGAAGAGGGTAATAGAGGGGAGAATGTTTGGCAAGCGAGGTAAGGGTATGAACAGGATAGGGATGTTGGATGGGATGAAGGGTGGGAAGAAGTATACAGAGATGAAGAGGGACCTGATGTAGCTTAGGTTTCTGGATTGGGTTTTGTTTGAGGTTAAAAAATATTTATTTGATAGTTTTGTCCATCCAAAAACCTACCCTAACCGGTAGATTACCTAATAAATAATATGCTAACTGATGATATTATGTTTGCCATTTTTTAATGATTTAAATGAGATTTAAAGAGTAAATAACCAACTAATGGGAACAATCCTTGGGTGAATATAGTACTTTTTCCATTCATGCCCTTGAGGAAGGATGAAATTGATAAAATTGAGATAAAATCCTTAACAATTATTCGTTTCATTAACTTTCTAGTCGGTCATACAATAATCCTATTGCAGCTGTAATAGAATAAACTATAGTGGAGTGCCGGATCATTAAATAATGAAACTTATTTCATCACTTTGAATTAAGCGCTATCATATCACATTTTCGTATCTTAAAACCCATTGAATATTTCTTCAAAGAAAAATTATTTACCACCTACCATCATATTGATTTTATCAATCTCTTGAAAATATATCCACTTTTCAAAATGTTGTTTAATTAAGGCTGAAGTATTATTTCCTGATTTAATATAAACACAAGAGAATAAACATATGACAGACAGTAAAACATTGATCCAATGTTAAATATTAGTAAAATTTTTCAATCGGGATATAAATTAAAATTTTATTCAGATGACTACTAATATATAGGTTATAAATACACAAATATATGATAGGCAACAAGACTTGATATTTGGACAAAAATGATACAGTCAATCATTTTTGAGGCACATATGACTCTTATCATTTGCATTATCTAATTTAACGGCATATGAGGAGGCCTTGAAAAAGATATTAACCTCAGATGCAAAATATAAACACTACAAATCCTACAATTAGTCTTCATTTTACTCCTCATATATAAATGTTTCCTGTTTCTGTTTCTCAAATTATCCGGCAAAATTCAATGTTTCAACAAAAAGATTACTTAAAATATTAATAGTGACATTTTCTCTTTTCAGTCTGCAAGAATTTCTCATAAATATTTCCTCCGGGGAAAAGAGGGGTATTATCTTCATATAAAAAGTATTTCGTGTTATTTAGATCACTCAAATGGACTTGATTTGTTCAAAAATACAATGATTTTTAAATCACAACAGGGCACAGAGGAGATTGAAAAGAAGGAATGTATCAGGTAAACAGAAGGAATGTAAAACTGTCTACTTCATAAATGGGGATAATATTACACTTAACCATTGAGCTTACGATCCATTTTCCAAATAACCATTCTCGTCAATCCGCAATTCCCTCCTTCAAGTCATTGTAGAAATTCTTTTTGCCTTACTCTTCTTGTGTATCATTAAACGTAAAGATATTATAGATGAAATGTTATGATATCATTGATGTGCCTCGATTATGTACTATATCTATAATGTTTAAAATAGCTAAAAGTCAGAAGCTACCGAACGCATATCGCTTAGATATACGATACAACCATTTAAATCAGGACGTTTTTCCAGATAATCACTCAGAAAATTGTGTAAATGGTTTACACAAAATATATAAATATCCGTAAAACTGAACTTTTCATTATAGAAAGAATAGATTTCAAAATACAACAAAGTAGACTCCTTTAGGCAATAATGTTCAATAATTTACAATATTTTATATTCCTTTTATGATTTCTAATAAACTAACATTGATTAAGTCTTTTTTCAAGAAACAACAGGAGAATTTATAGATCATAGGCGCACATCAAAATATTGCTATTAATATATGTCAGGGAGATAGAAATGCAATTAATAATCGATGAGAGAACTCTCCCGACAATGCCCTGAGCAAGAGGGTAGGGGGAAATGGTGAAGCAAATAATGCATGGAACGATAAAGAATTACGAAGACCGGAAGAGGTAGGCGGTGATGAGGAAAGATAGAAGAGCAGAGGCAAACCGATCCGCCGAACGCCAACCGCAGATGGCGGTGAATTAGGAAAAGGATGGAATCGAGGAGAAGAGAAAGGGTCGAGGGGATTACGGATTCTGAACTTTCCCATTCTCGGGGAAAGCAGTCGACGGTTTAGCATCCCATCCGGCAGGAGGTACAATTCGCTCGAAGAATTAAAGTAGGCCACAAGGATCAGTATCGAATGAATTTAGGAATGGCATGAAAAATTTGTTATACTTATGGTGCCACCACTCAGCATATGACTTGGGGTGCTAAGGAGTTATATTTGGCCATAACAGCCATATCTCTCTCGATAAACGTTGTTCAGAATTTTAAATAATAAAAATTTTATACTTCTGATTCCAACGATTAAATAATGAAAATTTTGGAATTTTGAATTTGCGCGAACGCTGTTGACATCCAATTAGGAAGGTCATATCTGCGCAGTAGAGTGATATAAAAAAACAGATCAATAATGATTAAACGAGAGGAAGATGATAATTGAGGAAACTCTCCTTACCGTTAGTAGTATTCTACGATAGTAAATTGAGGTTACTAAGAGCATCATTGGCCAAATAAACACTCTCCCTCCTTTTGTTAGCAATTTAAATTGGCATTCAAAATTATATCCAAAGAGTTTTTCTCCGTTTATTCACGTACTTTACCCATATATGTGGCAACTTTATTTTGATTGGTTAGTCGAGTCAGAATATGGAATTTTACAAGATTTCTTGAGGCCATAATCAAATGTGGAAAATGCGGCTTAGTACTTATTTCATTTTTTAATGCAAACAAAATTTATGTTACCAGAATTTAAATAATGTTGAAAGAAATTTTACATTTTTCATGCAATGGTGTAGGGAGTTCCACTGATAAATAGTGTGGAAAATAAATTTGATGAAAAATAATCAAGTCACTTCTCAGTGTGACTAGATTCTGTAATCCACCACATGATTTATTGAGACAGCCAAAGAACAATCTCCAGAGGGCGTTTTAATTTATTTGTTGCTGTAAAAATAGCAATTGTAGGATCAAAAGCGATAGTTATGAGAATGAATGAATTCTAATACGCAAAAGTAAAAAGGATTACAATATTTAAACTCTAAAAAGAAATGCACTAACTTTCAAATTATCATCGTCTTGGTCAATTAACGACTTAAATAAATAAATTATCTATAGTAAATATGTTTTTATTCTCTCAGATATACTTTTCATGAAACACGATCTACACTGCCTAACCTAATTAGTGGTGCACGTTTTTCTGACGCATTGGCTTAATATCTGATCCCCATTCACAGGACGTTCCATTGGCACGCGAATAAATAAAAACTTTTGACATCTGTAAGCATTTTACGCATTTTTTTCAGTCATAAAGCAAACAAATATACGCACGAGTACAGATACAGATACAAATAAGTACGAGTTATATTTTCAGAGAAGATTAAAATAGTTCAATTGAAATTGAACATAGGTTCATTCATACTTTTTCTCGTGAAAACACTTCTTTCGCATTAATAATCAGCCAATGGGGCTAAAATTAGGCAAACAGAATGGGAAAATGAAGGGGGCGGGGAAAAGGGACGCTGTCGCGGAAATAGCCTACCTCCCCTATCCCGCGGGAATCGGGCTCGAGTTTCCCGCGCGTGGAAGCACCGCGATCCCGCCAAAGATTCCCACCACCGTCCCGAAAGTTTCTCCCCCACTTCTCCCCCGGTGGATTCCACGGAGTTCTCCGTGTCTCCCCCAGGCACCCGAATTCCATCGCACGGCCGCGCAGTGACGTATGGGCCCAACCATTCCCTCGACTCCCCATTTGGAGTCGTCGAAAATGCACCAGCGAACCCGCGGGAGTGACTCCGCACTTTAATAAACCGTTATAACGCCCTCCCCACGGTAAACCTCTCCCTCTCCCTCAAACCTCCCGTGCGTTAGCCCTCGCGTCCGAATAACTGGCGGAGGGAATGCGATACGTCCGCGGAATAAGCGATCCTTTCGCTCGTTAAAAGCGCGCGTGGTATCCGGTCACCCCAGAGGTCTATATAGCTGTGGAGGGGTCCATTAAGGTCCTCCTCGACAGAGGGATGGGTTAGAGTTAGGAGTGTGGGACTTGGTGGGAAGGGAAGTTCATGAGAGGGGACAAATAGTGGTGGGGGTTGTGAGGTTACGAGGCGGGGTGAGTTTTGGGGGGATGGGTGGTGAAGGGGATGCTATGGGTGCCACTCAGAGATCCGAGTGAGGGTTTTGAAGGGGCACAAGTTTGGCTGATATCGATGGGGAAGGGGATCGGCGAGAGGGAGGCCGCTCCTGTGTTTGCATTTAATGCGAGAGTGCTCGGGTGTGAGGGTTTGTTTTTGGCTACACAATGCGTCGTTATGCGCTCAATGAGATCCCAAGCCACTAGGTCGGAAAAGCGCAGGCAATAACAGGTGAAAGTGTTCCTGTTTTTTTCCTCCCATAAATAATTGGAGGGGAAAACATATCAGCATATATATATATATATATATATATATATATATATATATATGTAAATATAAAAAAATAACAGCTTCGTATCCCTTTTCCCCTCGTATTATTTCCTTCCAGTTTATCAGTCAGAAAACATGTGATGAAATGCAAAGATATTCGTGCGAATTCAAACTCTCATTCTCTCTTCTCACTTCATTCGACGCAAGATAACTCCGAATACCGAATCCCTCCAATCCACAGAATCCATTATTCAGTTTGAAAACGCCCAAGACACGTGAAAACGATCTGTGGTTGAAGTTAAACACGTATTTTGTCAACGACAGGCAGATGATGCACTTGAATATCGCGAGGATAGAGCGTAAGGCTTTGATCACAGAAAATAAACAATCAAAGTTCTATCATCCTGCAGTTTCGGCGACAGTTATTGTTGTGCTAGGTTAATCCACTAAGGGGTTTTTACATTTATAAATGGGATCAAATATGGGTTATCCAATAACCTAGTAACTGCAAATCTATTCAATAATAGCGATCTTAAACTGAATATCCTCACGTCAATGAATTGATGTACCTGTTAAATATGGCATTCAAGACATGAATCAACTAATGATCTTTTTCTCGTACATATTTGCATACTCAGTTCTCCTTTTTAGTCATTAATTAGATGTTGGGACTTAAGTTGGGGCTGTGCCTTCCTTTTGGAAAGCCCATATGATACATATGACCCCGATTTGTTTGAATAAGATTCGTTTTTCATTTCGCTTGTGTATCAGCAATTGCACTCGTAGTGGAGGGATCACAGAGCTGATTTTGACGCGCTATTTGTAAATCTTTATTTTGATTAATCTTCAGTTTAATGCTACAGCTACTAAGAATATAACAGCATATTGTGGAATCAATGTGGAATAACTTTTTACTTAGATTTAATTCCGCAGCTGTAAATTAACCATGAGTTCAATATTTTGATCTCTCTTCACATACTTTTTGGTTCTAACCTAAAACCATTGGATAATATTCATATTTTTCATGTCTAAAAAAGAAAATCTTCCAGAAGATAAGTACATTGAATTTAATAAGGTGTTAGCATAAATGGTGTATTAGACCATTTCTTCATTCGCCTGCCGTTGCGGCCGGACTTTTTCAAAAACTAAACAATAAAATTCAAGATAAATGTGAACATGATAACAGTCCAATCCTACATAAATCAATTATTGAAAAAATTAGTCCATAATGTCAAAGAACAATAACATATTAATTACTATTTTTATGCAGCAAACGCATATCATTTATTGCTCTCATTTCCTTAACTCCTAGAGAAACGTTTACTTACCTTCAGCTTAAGTTTTATATTGGTTTTTGCCACGCACGTATAACAAACATAGTGAACCAAGTATTTCGCACTGTTTTGCCTATTCATACTTGCATCAACAACGAATTCATAGACGTCCTTACAAGGCTGCATTACACAACGTGAACGATATGTCTATTTTAAGTTCAATTTTCTTTTCGCAGAATATTCCTCACACATCGTTGAACGTCCTATTTTGTTTACTAATCATATCAAAATTAAATTTGTAACTCTATAAATAAATTTCTTCTTAAATGAAGTTATTTTTTACATAATGCAAGAAAACTTTTTTCAATTCCGTAAACGAATTTGGCTAAACGTAATAAACCAATTAAACTAATTATATAGTAATAAAATACTATATATAGATTCCGGTAATGTAAAACATTTTCAGGCCTACAATTTTGTAGCAAGGACACTATTTTTTTGCAAAAGTCAACCACAAAGAAGGGGATTACTGAAGCATTCGTGGTACCCGGACATTTTGTAATTTCAGCTTCGCGTTTTTACGGAGAATGTGTTTTGAGAGGACTTTAATAACACATATATTTTAACAAACGGAATACGGTTATCTCAATTAGCAATGAAAACATTAGCGATTATATTAGGAGATATTTACTTTTCTCAGGTTTTCCATTTTGTAAAACCACCATAAAAGTAAAACAACATCTTTGTGATATCGTTATTTAAAGTCACCCGCCAATTAACTGGTGCTTTGAATATCAGCAAATATGACGCAATGAACGGTTATCAGTTTCCAGATGCTTCCTACAAATTACATTTGGGTTCCTAATAACTTTCTCTCCTGTGAAAGTTCCTTTTTCTAGGTCCTAATAGTACGTGAAAGCCTTTCAAAATACCATTTCAAATTATGAAGTCACTGCTAGAAGTTATAGTTCGCATTTAAAAACAATGGAAATGATTAAATGAATAAATCAGGTACAGATTAAAACAGTATACATTATGTTTGTTAAAACGTACGCGAGTATGGTTGAAGAAAATACATATGTTAGAGGCTCCATTAACGAAGAAGACAGAACGCGAGCTTTTAGAGAGAGTCCAATTTTGATTCGGGGTCAATTCTTGAACACTATGCCAAAACATAAACAACGCATATAAAATTAGAAATATAATTTATTCTACGTGTTTTCCAAGCATAAATTCGAGTTGGTAACAGACTTCCCAAATGTCTCCCTGCATCCATTCGTCTTACAACTTCAGTTGGCGGCAACCCTTCATCCCTCCGAACCCTATTGCTAATTAAAATTTCTTGGGTCAACGGATTTCATTCCTTCTTTTTATTCATTACTTATTTAATTTATTTACTTATTTATTCCTTTTTATTTTTAAATACACTTTTAATAAATCCAATTCGTCTCAAAATATGCATCTAATTTTTTGCGCTTCAGGATATTGGGCTCTTTTCCTTTCGAATCCTTCATGTGAATGTTTGCTTATTTTAAAGAGTTCTATCAGGTCAAACATTCCTTACTAACATAAATTAATCTTTATTTATATATTGTATAGATTTTCATACTCCATGTTTACAGTAAACGATTTGAGGAATTTTGATTACCCTCGTTTAGCCATCATTAGCATTTATACGAATGTTACACATTCCTACATTGCGTTGTATGAATGTGGTGCGATCCCATTCAACTGAGTCCACATGCAAGTGGAGGAATGCAGGAATGAAAGCAAAAAGAATTGAGCCAATCACCATGTAGAGGGAATCGGTGAGCGGAGCGCCATGGAATCAAGTACCCGAGAAAATGTGTTTCATTAATTTCGCCTTCCTCGCGGAGACTCTTGGCGTTACACCACTCAGAAACTGTTGGGCGAGTTACGCTAACTGCTTTTCAAAACTTAAATAATCGAGATAAATTAGTTTTAACTGTAACCTTTTCAAGCCAATTAAATCATGATATTTATTATTTACTATCAAATTTGATAACATTAATATATTAATGTGCCACACATCCATTTTGGTGGTTCGCAGGGTATTTATGTAGATGTCATTGAATGAATTAAAATATAGAAAGAGGTTCATCCCGCTTGCCCACGAATATTCCACTTCAAGGTTTTAGCTTTCAATGCAAGATTAACATATTCCAATTATGTTTTCTTTTTATCGCAACACTTATATTAATTTTCAAATATTTACGAAATCGTATCAACGAATTAAATACGTAATCTATAAACTCCAGATCTCTTTTGTATTTTTTTCAAGAAGTTTCACCACTTTATTTATTTTTTAACTAATAAAACATAAATAAAATTCTCCACATTTATATATATATATATATATATATATATATAAATTATGAATTAATAGTTTTAATGCGCAAAATGAGATTATAGTACAATCATAGAAATATAAAATATTCGTAATGGATAATTTTAAATATTATGGCGATAGATTTGGCTTTCGGCAAAAATTGTGATGCCTTAAATGTTCCTTCAAAACAATTACGTAGTTTACGTATTAATTTCTAAGTTTGATTTCATAGTGTTCATTAATTTTCGTTCTCAAGACTCACAGCTGATGTAAGAACACTTGTAGCAGTACCGCTATTTCTGAGGTGTCGGCATGCTGAAGACATAAAATATGGAAATATTTTTTTATGAAGCTTCACCAACTTTCTACTCTCTGATGACCCATGATTAAGTAAATACACTTCGTGTCCTTCCGTTATAATCCCCATACATACATTTGCAATAAAAGTCTTGCGGATAGAGGTGCATCGAACGCCACTGATGAAAAATAAGCCCACGTTCTAATCTCGGGCTCCTCCTCCGCTCATATGGGCGTATATATAAAGTTTTCATGAGTATCATGCATGAATTATATACCCATCCTACACCTTCTACAGTCTTCTGTAACTGGTTACTATATACTCGGGAAGGACTCAGTATTTCTGTCTTACATTCAATATGATTCTCGTAAGAGACCGCACCCTTTGTTTACTACGTTGGTCTCTGAGATCATTCAGCCATCTAAAGTAAAGTAAATTAATGTCTCTAAAGTAGTTAAAATAATCAGAATTCACGCGAAAAACGAGTATTCCTCAAAACCTATGCCTTATCTCCGATAATATTTTCCCTTTGGTGTAATTTAATTCATCAGGGTGTAAGCAGAGAGAACGGTTTCTCAAATGGTGGAAAATTTAAAAAATATTATGCGGATTTTTTTTGGCTATAGAATACAATCTAATGTTCATTTTGGTGTAATTTATTCGTGACACTGACTTGATATTCATCACTAGTGATCTTTCAGGAACGGCTTTATTCGTATCATATTAGTTTAAGTAGTCTGGAAGGTGCACTACTAACTACTTCACATAATCTTTTAAATCAAATATTACTTTTTTAACAATTTTGCTAGAAAGATTAAAAAAAATAAATCGTTACTATAGGCAATGAATTCCATCATTTATAACTAAATAATTCAAAGGTATTTCTGAGAACTAAAACCCTTTGACTTAAATTTTAAGCCAATAAATTAAATCATTCATCTAATATTCTGAAATAAAATTATTTTTAGTTTTACTTTTGATTTTTAGATCCATCTTGTCCAATTCTCTAAAAAACTAATTTAAAAAACCCTTTCAAGGTGTTACAACTCTCGCTTTAAGAAGTGACATATTATCCCACATGCCTATATGTAAGTGGCAATTTTTAACCTGAGTTCGGTGTTAAGGATTATTAGAATATTGAGCCCAGCATTAATATTAACCTGAAATAAAAATTCATAGCATGTGTTAGGAGCAAGTATTGAACAAAATTAAATCCAAACTAGACAGACATTTGCCAAAAGTAATCCCTCTCACCTATCATGAATCACAGTAGATCATAGATGAATCATAGTGATATCTGGAGTCATTTTGAGTATTAGGTGCAATTACTGGTCGCCCTGCCAAATCATAATTTGTCAAGAATGCAGAGAATGAAGTAAGCTTAATTTTAGGCTCCTGTTTCAAAGATCACAGAAATAAAAAATACGGAAAATCGAAGTCACGTATGGTATAATGATGAAACTTAATGCGGTGCACAATTAAATATAAATCACTTAACCACCTACGTGGAACGTTTGAATATAATCTGACAAAAGTAGTTCCCCCCCACTGAAGGCAACGTTTTTCCCTGTTGCTTCGAAATACTCGAGATATTTACCGCTTCAACTACCTACGGATCTTTTCCTCATTCTTTCTCCTCCTATATTTTTATCAGGCAAAGGTAAAGCTGATCTGCGGCCGGAAGACACCGCTGCGTGAATTCCCACGGTATGGAACGGAGGGATGGGCTTTCTTTTCGGAGTTCTCTTTAGCCGGACCATAACTTCCTCCGCGCTCGAATTCCAAGACCTGGACACGGCTCCACTTCAACTCTCATCCCTCTTCATTCATTATTTCCTCTCGATTAACCACTAACTGCTCGGTGAAACAACGAGCGAAACCTTCCTCGATATCTCTTTCTCTTACTGCCTTTCCCGCCTCCCTCCTCGTCCTCCGAAACTCCACCGTAAGGGCACTCTATATGCGGCCTTCAGACGAAAATTTTTGAATAAGCCCTCTCACTGCTTTGCCTCGGAGGAAACGCGTGCATTCGCTCCTGAATTTTCGAGGGAGTTTTCGCCAAGGTGTGGGCGGGTAGATGGTATGCGATTTGGCGTGTATGGGAGTGTTCGTGTGTGTGTTTGTGTGTCCGTCTGTGTACTCCGCTGGTCGGAGTGAGATTCCGGGCATGCGCGAAGGAGAGACGGAGCGCGGAATTGGGAATGGAGTAGGGAAAGAACGAGCGGGGCGGGATGAAGAGACAGCATTAGGCAGTGGTGTGGAGTGCGGAGCACGGAAGTGTTTTGTTTCAGTTTTTTTCCTCATCCCATCCCTTTCTGGTGGAAACGTGGGGACTTCCGGGGGGGAGGGGGAGATAGGAATGGAGAAGGTTTGTGTGGGAAGGGGGTGGTAGAGCATGTGCGTTTGTGCATGTGTAGTGGCGGTCGCATTCGTTCCTCACACCTTTTCCCCTTTGCCCACTCACCCTGCCGTCCTATCGCCGGAATACGTTCGGGGAACCTATGGAGCACGTAATGGAGGCTGTATACATATATAGGTAGTCTCTTTCTCACACGCTCTTCCCCCCATCCCAACCGCCACTCTTTCCGCCGCGCCCACGGTTAGTGCCATTCGTGAATAGCCATTAACCCGGGGGAGTGGAGTGTTGCAGCCGCGGAGAAGAGAGCCAGTTGAGCGGCTAGTAGACTGGGAAGGGGTCGGAGGGAAGGGGATCGGGGAAACCTGGGACCGTTTATTAAAATAAAGACAAACCTGGAGGATGCTATCCTCTCATCGATTGCAACGGGGAAAGCTATGAAAGTGTTCCGGGAAATAAGCTTACTATTTTGCTATTAAGCAGCTACGTTGTGGGAGATGGAGGATATGAGGTGGCTTCTCTTCCTCCCTCGCACCTCTCACTAAAAACATTCTCCCTCGACGTCGTAACTGCTCCCTCGACGGGTTGGGCGCGAGAGAAGAGCATTCGAGCTAAATTGGTGCTGCCATAAATATGCTCTTTCACAACGCCATCCATAGCGTGGAGGAAAAAAAAGATGAACATAAAATCCTTTCCTTACATCGACCATACTCTAAGTCAACAGATACCACTGTCTGCAAAAAGTCATATTTTCAAAATGTAGAGTCCTTAATTTCGAGGCAAATCTGGAACGTCTAGTTTACTGTTTATTAATGTCATATGCAATGTATGAAATTCCACAGTTTCTTTTTTTTCTATTGGTCTTTTTGGTTCCTAAAATATATTCTAACTATAATTCTATGTTCATTGAAATATGAACACTTATTATGAAAGTAGTTACATTGGTCATTTTCACCGTCGTAATTACCCATTGAAATGTTAATCACAAAAAATGTTACTTGGATTAGTTCTAATACTGTTTGGTGCAGTTTAACATTTCTGGATTTCATGTCGGCAGAATTAGGAAATTATTATTTTAGTATTTATGGGAAACAAAATCATCACCGGATATCTATATATATTTAAAATTTTAGCCCCCTGAAATTCTAGATAAATACTCCTAAAAAAGTTAAATATCTCATACTTCACATGTCGAACTAAAATGCCAAAAAGACGACATGATACATGGAATGATATGCATTTATTACTCTAATAATTCATTTCGATTATTTTCCTTCGGTTGAAGTTCCATCAAGAGTACAAAGAAGATTTTAAATTCACTGGTTTAGGGTTGTCTTCTGATAAACACAGTCATTACATAGTACTACTGTACTTCTAAGATCAACGTGTCAACAAATCATTAAATCCCTGGTACGATTAACAAAATCTCAGCTTTAGTTAAGAATATTTCATGTTTTCGTTACTCTATCTCGCTTTCTCAGAATTATCCCCTCAATTTCCGCGTTCAGTATCTCATTTCCTTTCACTATCTCCTTCATCCACTTGTTCTCTAATCTCTGAATTTCTTCCGAAAGAAACATTCTCCCTTTCCCTGCCATGCATACACATTCATCAGCGGTTTTACTTCCTGTCCATTATACTTCTATTTTCCTTAAATCCACTTATCCAATTCATGAACTCTGCATTTATCCTCTTTCCTAAACGACCAAGTTTCCAAGTCACAAACAAATACGTTTCATGTCAAAGTTTTCACCAATCTTTTCTTCTCTTCACTAAAGATGTCAGTCAACTGGTCTTACCTCTTTTTTTACGATTTTTTCTATATTGGGGTTCATTTTTATGTATCCACTACTCTTCTCACCGTCCGAAATCCTTCCTACAGAGGCTAAATGTTCTACGTGTTCTATTTTACGTCCCCCAACTTCAATGCTTATCTTAGCCTTTCTACGTATCTTGAGAATCTCAGTCATTTCGTTTTATTATGATGAATTTTACTCCTATGTTTATCGCTCTTAGCACACATATTCCTTTTTGAAATCCTGTTAGTAATGATCATTAAGTTTTGTTGGACTGGTTAAACAATGCCTGATCATCCGATAATCTAACAAATCTCACGATTTTTCTATCTAATTTCACTTGAACTTCAGCGTTTCTCACGCCTTCCTTACCATTACCTCCACTTACATACAGGTATTTAAAAGAACGTGGACATACTCGCCATTTTTTATAGCCTAGCACTGCTCATCCCGAATTTCCATTCGATATCCGCACCCGAACAGCATGATAAATTTAAAGCTTCCGTTGAATTTTCCATTCATACACAACCATATTGCTATCTTCTGTAAAATATTCATTAAATTGACCAATTCACTTTGTTGAAAGTCTTTTCAAACTCTATAAAGTTTTAATATACCCTGAATGCTTTTTTGTTCTGTTTTATGAAGGATTTCATTGTATCAATAGCACCACACAAACTCCTATCCTTTTATAAAGCCTAATTGATACTCATTTGGTTTCTCTCCATTTTTTCACTGTCCAAAGTAAGTATCATTTCTGTGTTTGAAATCAAGGTCATAGTTATATAATCCTAACATTTTGCTGCTTTTTCATTCTCGTAAAAGTTATCAACATGGATTAAATCAAGCCTTCTGGCAAAATACGTCCATTGAAATTAGTCCCTTAAATCTCTTTCCTCGCCGTTTTCCTCAATCCTTGAGCATTTCTTGGGATATCTACTCCTACCCAGTTCTATTATTCGATTTTTTAATGTATTTTTTATCATTCAGCATATTGCTTTTGGTTGTCAACTATATTTTTCAAAATCATACGAGCATTCTTTTTCTTAATCCAAAATCTCTAGCCTACTATTAGTCATCATAAAGTCCTTCAATATGCATTCACCTTACTAAAAGTATTTCCTCATTGTTTAACACTTAAACCGTTGCATATTCGATAGAGTAGATGCAATTTCTTTTTTATATCATAATATGTTGTTCACTTTTATGTATAGCGAGCCCATTTGCCCTGCCTCCCTCCTTGTAATTACGTTATTTTGTTTACCGTAGTTCCTTTCCTCTAAGAGCTTCTCTCCTCAGTACAGAAATTAACTTGTCTTTTCTAATTTCTGATTCAGTGTTACATTTTTCTTTTTTCTCTCTTTCATCCATCTATCATATCATCGGTAAATCATTGCTTTAAAACCTTTCCTCTATTTACCTTTCCTATTGTTTCGAGAGTCGTATTTTTATTCATCGTTTGAGATATTGTCAGCTTTGTCCTGCTGTATCCGTCCCCTTATCCTCGCTCATCATTTTATTAGCTTCCAGGATGTACCCTATCCTTGTCGCTAATTGCTTTCGTTCCAGGTGAATACAAATGTTGGAGACGTTTAACATTCGAGGTATTTTGAATCAATTTTCCACTTTAGTAGTACGCAAAAGAGACATCTAGCCAAATAGACACTATACCCACATTTGTAAGTTCATTTATCAATTAAAAATTAATCTGATTTTACGTATTTATTTTATTCATAAAATACCTTACGAATCGATTGCGAAAAAAATATCTTTTGTCATTTAATCATAATTTTCATTTATTATTTATTCTAACCCTTTAGTCAGACTATTCATCACTTTCTAGCTTTTTCGGAGGTCAATTCACGGCGGTTAAGATGACTGTGGTCTAATTTCTTTGATTTTTTGACAAAAGGAACATTTGTAAAAGAATTACCCTCATTAATATTAAGGTACTTGGACCGGTGTTTTTCACCTAACTATATCAATTGCCCATTATGTATAATCCCTGACACTATGACGAACAGTAAATATATAAATTATAACCCTGTACTCTTCTACCGATGAAATAATTAGTTACCGTATATTTTAAAATAAAAAAATTTAAAATAAAGTATAATCTCGTGTGCCCACCAACACTGATATACAATGGTCCTTTAATACTTAATTCAACTCCTAATATGAACAGAAAACTTTACCTCACATGGCGGAGGTTACAAATTTATTCTCGGCAATTACCTATCATAAAAATAATTGAAGCTGAAAATAACTAGACCTCTCTCGATTCTGTATTCATTAAACTCTAAACGATATCTTCCAAGATACCTGTTCCGAATCATTTGAATAACACACAATAAAGTCCACGTATCTCCCAATTACAAATGCTCATAAGCCGCCGGGTTTCTGTGGCCAGTAACGCTGAAACAGAACATTTTCATGCCTAATATTTTCTTTTTCGCCACTAAAAATACGTGCGTCAGTGGGGACAAATAATGGGGAAGGGAAACGGGCTCGAGGCTTCCTAGGGGGCGGGAAAGAGGGATGGGGAGCGCATTGGGTTACGGGGGAAAGAGGAAAGAGAGAGTGAGGTTAATTTAAAAGGTGGGCGGCGCATTTTTTTAATCTGGCTTCCCCTAATTCCCTCAGGCGGGCCAGACTCGGATGAAACGGAGAGAACTGAATTTGGGGTTTGTCGTACCCCGCCACCGCCATGGTGATAGAGGAGAGGGAAGGACCTGAAGAAAGTTGAAAGGGACTTGTTAGTGGATAATGAATTGTTTTAATTTTAGGAGACCTTGAATCAGAAGGAGGATGCTCGATGCCAAAAAATGCGTTATGCATTTTAAGAAAACCACTGAAATTCTAAAATTAATATTGTCTATGTTTCTTTTGTAAACCACGCCCGAATGCTTGAGTAATTAATGTATATATAAATATATATATATAAGAATATATTTATATACATATAAAATTGACGCGTACCGGCGACACACAAACACACGGATCCTAAATATTCAACACACATAAACATAAAGAAATGGCACTCACAGTATGCACTGACGTTTCGACGACTCTAACGTCGTAATCAGTAACAGATGGGTTCTGATGACGACGGACGAGCCGTCGAAACGTCATTACATATTGTGAGTGGTCTTTCTATATGTTTCTTTGTGCTGAATATTTTCTATCCGTTTGTTGCGTTTGTGCGTCGCCCGAGAGCGTCAATTTCAAAGATATACAGATATAAGTACATACGTTTCCTATCTTCACAAACATTCAAACACGAAATCCCGCCATAAGGCGAACAAATATTCATTCACATGGAAATAGATATAATGAAAAGGGATAGGAACACAAAATAGAATACAGTAAAGGTGGGGAAGACGGAACCGAGCAGATCACAAGCGCCAAAATATTTCCTTGACCAGGACTTGGAATAACAGATCTTTCGACTTACCGGACCGATGCTCTAACCACTTGACTTATCGAGTATATATGTGTGTATATATATATATATATATATATATATATATATATATTATTAGGTAATCTACCGGTTAAGGTAGGTTTTTGGATGGACACAACTATCCAATAAACATTTTTTAACTCCAAACAAAACCCAATCCAGCAACCTACTCTACATCAGGTCTCTCTTCATCTCTGTGTACTTCTTTCATCCCTTCATCCCGTCCAACATCCCTATCCTGTCCTTGCCCTTTCCTCACTTGCCAAACATTCTCCCCTATATTATCTTCTTCAACATTCCACTACCGCTCAATACGCCTTTCAACCATTTTTCCTGCCTCCATAGGATTTCTCTCAGCAAACCCCTCTCTTCACCACCATCTCCAGTACTTTCTCATTTGTTTTCGTTTCGGTCAATTTCACCTTCTCCATTCTTCTTCACACCCATATTTCAAAAGCCTCCAGTCTACGTCTATCCTCCTGCTTCAGTGACCACGTTTCCGCGCCGTACATACGCTACGCTACGCTCCATATCAGAGTTTTTGCGAGTCCTGTCTTAACAACCCTACTCAACGTCCCCGTCATCAACTCCCTCCTACTTGAGAAAGCCTCCTTGCCTAGCGCAATTCTTCTCCTTACGTCCCTACCACTTTGACCGTATTGGTCCAAAACACTTCCGAGATATGTAAACTGCTCTAGCTGCTCTATTTTTTCCCCGTCTATTTTAATATTTAGCTTAGCCATCTTCTTCCTGGAAAATCGCATTACCTTTGTTTTATTAATATTGATTCTCATCCCATATCTATTGCACTGAGTCTCCAATTCACTCAGGAATGCTTGCAACCCCTTGGCTGGCTGAGCAACTAATCCTTGGTCATCAGCAAACCTAACCGATTTTTTATTACCGTAACTTGTTAACCGAATTCCCCTCCGACTTTCATACCTGCCTCCAGTTCTTCCCATGCCTCTTTAATCATTTCCTCCACTTATACGTTGAACAGCACCGGTGACAATGGGCAACCCTGCCTTACACCCCACCTTAAAATATATATATATATATATATATATATATATATATATATATATATATATATATATATAATGCAAATTATATATATATACATACATATATGTATAAAAATATTATATATATATATATATATATATATATATATATATATATATATATATAGAAATGTATATTTATATATTCTTTCACACAGAAATAGAGATAAGGAAAGGGCTGCTAAAATCAATACCTGGAGTATGTTTAATAAAGTAATAACATGCGCCCTCTGCTTTTTGAACATTATCTCCAATAATTTTTTAAATTCAAATAAATTTTTCCAACAATGAAAACCTTAAGCAAATGGTGTAAAAGCTGATTCTTTGCAGTTATCTATGGAATAAAGAATGATTATTACGCGTTTTACTATATTAAATGTAATAATGTGATTAGGGTAAGCAAATATGCAAAAAAATAAATACCAATTTTATATTTTGTTCAAGTTATCTTTAACTGATGATTGTTAGCATTCGCTAAGTTAGTGAAAACGTGCAGCATACAATAAGAGGCTCATTCGTACCATTAAATTGGAAAATAAATAATAAGATATTTGACGAAATGTTGAGTAATTAATTTCTTCATATCATGTACACATTTAATTCAATAGTAATACTTGGTTTGTGTATTTAATAATGCGTGTAGTCTGCGATTCCAATGCAGTACGATTATAATATAAAAATTCTGTAATATTTCAAAAATTTCCTTTATGATATAAAACCCTGGAAACTTACTTTTACAAGTTTCTCTCATTTTGCTCTACCAATTCACATAACTTTATTTTAACATTGAAATTCAATGCATTACTAAATCTGCCGAGTCCTTAATGGCATTATAACGGTGTTTGATTTCTTTTTTAAAATAATTTTTCCTTCTAACCCCAGGCATGCTGGCATAGACCAATATTCGGGAATTAACGCTATGACACAGAGAAATGTGCATATATTAACTAAATCAACACGAAATAATAACATTACTGATATTTGTAGCTTAAGGATCAATTGCCCATCAGCATAAGTAGAATGATGTTAAGTACAAAAAAATCACTTTTTAGGGAAATATTTTATGAAAAAGGCATTTCAAAATCTGCTTTATAATGCAGCAGCCAAGGGATAATAAAGCAGTGATGCACGTTACTACAAAGAGAAAAAGCAGTCTATTGTGCCTCTTAATGTCACCAATGTGTGAATGGTGGCTCTAATTGATCCTTGCAAATATGGGGATGTACATTATTACGGTCGCCGCTGTGCCTACAAAACTCTATTAACCGGCTATGTTATTAGGGACTTAATTTCAGGCCAACTATTATTTCATGCCTCACGGACTTCTATTTAATTTGGTAAATATGAGATCACTTCGTTTCAGCTGTTTCATATACTATAGCCCTGTGGAGAGAGAGAGAGAGCTAATTCACAGCAATAAGGTACGTACTCTAAATATTCAGTGAGAGATGCTTCTGTAGCAATAGATTAATTTGACATCAACCACAATTTTTTGTGCGAGTATTAGGATTTCAAAATGAAATCCATCATAAAAATATGCATATATTTCCCCGATGAAATTAATTCTGCTTGATTTCAGCAGACCGAAAAGCGTATATTTCATATTGGTTTGATAAAGAGTAGAGACTTACAGAATCTATTCAATCGACTAATCTTGATCTCAGGTTTATAATAACAGTTTTCTGAAATAAATATTAAATTCAAATTTCTGTAGTTAAAATAATGAATAACATAATTTTATTCTGTGCTATCTTTATCTAATTAATCGTTAATTTTTATTCTAATTCTCCAAATGCATCTTCTGCTCTTCTACACACTCCTCGTCTTAATCCTTTTTGTTCCATTTAGTATTCTTCAGTATTTTCCTACATTAACATGTTTCAACGGTTCGCTATTCTTCGGCGATCTACATTTATTATGTCCCATGTCTCTATTACGTATAGTACTTCATACGGACGTTTTGATAAACTAATGCCTTGTTTGGAACCTTAAGTTCTTCGAATACATTGCCGTTCTCCCTAATGAAAGACTTCTTAATGACGCTACTATCTGCTTGAGCCAGCCTTTGCTATCGGTCAAACTTCTCCCATCCATAGTTATATTGCTAATGAGGTGGAATCAGCATTCAATATTCAATTCGCTCTTGTTCTACGCTTCAAATCGAGATATCTTCTCTTCTTCACAAAAGGATTTTAGTTTTTCTTTTTTTTTACTTTTTCTTGGGTCAGAGGTAGCCCAGGGGTACGATTGGGAAGCTGAAGGTCGTCTTTTTGATTCCCAAGGGTTCTAAAAGGTACGATACGTAATATCTAAAAATATATAAAAGCCCCTCTCATCGAGGAACATGAGTACTTCGGAACACGTGAAAACCTTAGAATATATTGCTCGTACAAAAATAAAGTATCGCTAAAAAATATTTTCCAAAATTATAGTCGAAGTTGGCTAAAAGGTAGCTACAATTGGATTTCATTCTGTCACCGCTTCCTTTCCGAGAATTATTATTTTGTTTACTCAATAATTAAAACAATTTATTTTAATATATACAGGATCAAATTTTCTGTTGATAACGCAACTAATTTTTTCACAGTCATGTTATGCAACGACATTTTTATCTCTAATTCAACTTCAGCAATGCCAATACCCTTACCCTCTATCAATTTTGTTTTTTGCTCCAGTTTCAATTTTTTATCTCATCGGTTTTGAGTGAGCGCCTGCGAAAAAAATACTCTTCACGAAGAAGGTAAGGTATCATGCTTGCATGCAATTATGTAAATTTTTCGTGTTTCATACATTTGTGTGTGTGTGTGTGTGTGTGTATAGTCAAAATTATTCTTTGCTTTCGAAAAAAATATTTTACAAGGCGACCAGGAAAACACGTTGGATGTACACACATGAGCGCTTCGCCACATACGTTCGGGTGGTGTTTGTGTGTGCTTAAGCGTGAGTGGGAGGTGTTCTGTGCGTTGGGCGTGCGAACGTGCGCGAGTTCGCGTGCGTGGAAAAATATTTTTCGTGTGTTCTGGAAATTGGAAAAGCCTTATCTTCTTGCCTCACCCTTCTCTATCTCCCTCGCCCTCTTTCTCCACCTCTTCGGCCCAATATTTTCCTCTTTTATTCCCCCCTTTCGGTTCTCTGCCTCTCCATTTCTCGTTGACCGCCTTTACACACTTCCTCCTCCTCAATATTCCAGAATTTTCTATACCCGCCACCGGTCCCTTTTTCCTCCTACTCCCTCCCTCTTACCTCTCGACATCCATGAATTTCTTCCTCTCCTTTACTTCCTTTTGCCTTGTCCTCCTTTGAAATATCGTACGATGAGATTTTAATATAATATCGGCGAATCATGGAGTAAATCGATATATCAGTCTGCGATATGTTCACAAAATTCTTTCTAAATTCATTTAAAATCTACAAGTATAAATGTTTGGTACTATTTCCAGGATTTCTTGAAACTTCTGAAGTCTATCTAAACACAGCTTTCCAAGCCGATACCAGCGAATTTGAGCATATGCGATATTCCCAGAAGAATATTTTGAAAGTGTAGATTTTGACAAAACAATTGTTTATATAAATTCACTATTGGGGAAAACGTTGTATGTTTTTTTTAAACATTTGAGTTTAGGCCATTGGCACAATTATAGTCTGAATTCACTAACTCTTTGAACTTATGTCAATGCGTGTCACAATACTTCGTATGGTTCGATAAAGAATCTTACCTTCTCATCCTCTTTCACTGAAAACATAATAATCCATATCATAATGCCTAAATGTTATTAACTTCTCACAACTAATTAATTTTATTTCAGAGTTACATCGATGGATGAAAATCCCAATGTAATTTGTTTAAAACTTCAAAAGTAAAGCAATGATAAGCGCACATTCTCCTTTCAAAAACAATATTACTGTCTCAATTGCGGTCATCCCAAAATGACCATCAGGACCAAACCTACTGCGACTCGGGAGTAATGAATGACTAATTATACGGCGGCTCACAATGAATAACAAGTTCGAGATGATAATTCACTACTTCGGCCAAAATCTTATTGCAAGTAATGGCACCTCACCTCGTGGAGAAGAACTTAATAAACGTCTTGACTTAAGCGATCAGAGACGAGTCCGCAAAACACCACCTAAAACTATCACGAAGTTGCGAAATTGGGAATTTTGATGCATAACAGCCACGGCCATATGGAAATTACGGTAGTCTTGCCCAAAAAGACGAATAATGTAGCAGGTAATGTAACTAAAACTGAGCACACTATCCTTATAAGGAATTAAAAGGGGTGCGTTTGGCTGTCCCTAGTAAACTTGACTTTTAATCCCCTAGTTCCCATAGTGTCAATGTTGGTAATTCGTTCTGACATCATGATTTAAACTCACACTGCGTGGTTATCTGAAATGTCAGATTCACTCCGATGGCAAAAAAAGTAGAAATATAAAAGGGTTTCCGCATTTAACACCACTCACACTCCGTATCTCCCTAGGTATTATAACTTGGATATAAACAGAGTACATCGATCGTGGATACGACGAGACTGCGTGAGAGTAAATTAACGAATATTTTTCTGAAAATATTATTAGAGTAAATCATCAGTGCATGTGAATTTGACAGCTTACATGCAAAAGGGCTCCAAAACTTCAACACATAAGTTTCAATAAGTAATTAAAACCTAAATAGAATTTTTTCTATCGATTTTCAGCATCTGCCAATATTGATGTTAATTTATAATTGCCATAAATACGAAATGTTTGTTTAAATCAGAGTAATTTTATCATTAGTCTCCAAATTAGCTTTTTGATGTCATTTTCTCTTTTTTTTAGCATCAATTATTAAATTGAATTCATTACACTTAATTAGCTTTCTTTTCACTTTCTATTTATTCAGTGCGGAAACCTCAAAACAGGCGACCTGTATGAACAGGCGTCAATATTTTTATTTACATCTTTCAAAAAGATTGCAATCACCCTGTCACGCACTTTCCAAAGAACTGGATTATGCAAATATATATTAAATCTTCTTTCTTCTATCTATCTATATATATATATATATATATATATATATATATACATCTGCATTAAAGATGAAATGGCACACGATGAATATTATGTGGCCATATTAAAGACCAGTAGTTCAGAATTGATACCTAAAAATCTTTCGAAATATATTTTTGTATGTAGTTAAATGCATACATCTATATTTATAACTAATGACCACCCGCTCGCTAGTGACTAAAAGAAACTTGGTGCGGTTGAGAGACAGAAATAAGTAGGAATATTTCTTATGGGGTTCAAGATTATGTATCACTCTTCGTTTATGTATTATTCTTTCTTTGGTCATTAACACTTTTGTTAGACGAATCCTTAAGTATATCTCCTAGTTTACTAATTTCCGACTAGCCTTTGGGATTTGGCATTTTCTAGTTTCTCAGCATACTAATTTGAATCAAATATTGATTATATATTGAATAAGTATTATCTGACATTGAATCATCGAACCTGCATGGGTGCCACCTCAGGCTAGGTGTTAAGTGTAAAAATATGTTTTTTTTGTGGAATTTAACGCAATAAGCAGTGGATTAGAATGGTACCTGACTAACGTACTGTCTTCCTACCCAGAGGACCCGGGTTCTAATCACGGCGGTGGCAGATATTTTTCAGTCCCGATCCCTACTTGAGGTGCTTTGTGGAGGGCACTTTGAGTAAGTTTGTCGTCCGACGGATGGAGCGTTAACTTGCGGGCCCCCCGGCTCCTTTCGTTAAGAGTAGGCTAATGCTGACGAGTTTTTCTGCACCCTTACTCCATTCCATTCCATTCCTAATCACCTCAGCTGTCAGTTGCCTGCCCCAAAAACTACTACTACTACGAAGTAAATAGGTTTTCTCTATCGTTACATTACTTACGAGGAGTATTCTTAAAGTAAGTACCGTTGGCTTATATTTAAATATTGGCGCTTCAGAAACCCAGTTTTGCTCCTGCAGCGCCATTTACTGATTCATTGAAAAGCTACAGCAGCATTTGTTTTGTTTCAAAAGTCGTTTGCTTGTCCGTGCATGCAAACAACAATGTCCGCGACAATCGTTGATCCCGCCAGCTGTGAAGTGCGTTCTGTCATACGATTCTTGTATGCAAAAGGATCGTCGGCTGCTGAAATTCATCGGAAATAATGCCTAGTTTATAAACCTATAGTTATGAGTGAAGAAAAGGTTAGACAATGGTGCTGTGATTTTAAAAATGGACGAAAAAATGTCCATGACGAAGAGCGAAGTGGTAGGCCCAGTATTCTGACCGATGAAATTGTTTCACAAGTGGAACAAAAACTGCGATGTGATCGTCGATTGACAATTAATGGCCTGGCTGAATAATTTCCTCAACTTGGACGCACTGCTGTCTACAATATTGTTACGGAAAACCTCGGATACCACACATTGCGTGCAAGGTGGGTACCGAAAATGCTCACCGACCACCACAAAGAGCAAAGAATGTCCACTGGACGAGAGTTTTTGGGTCGTTGGGAACTCTTTAAACCACCCACCGTGCATTCCTGACCTTACCCCTAGCGACTACTTCCTCTTCTTGCACTTGAAACAGTGGTTCGGTGGACAACGTTTCGAAACCGAAGAGGAACTCAAGAATGGCGTTGTCGATTGGTTCAACCCTCAGGCGGCGAGTTTCTATGCAGGGGGTTAAAGAAGCTGGTGCAGCGGTACGAAAAATGCTTAGAAGTGAACGGCAATTATGTATATAAGTGCAGTAGATTTGTAGCTAACTAAAAGTGCCAATAAAATGTGTTTCATATTAGTATATTTTTTCCTGTGACCAAACGGGTCTTACTTTATGAACACGCCTCGTAATTCCCTAAGAAATTATTCTATGATATTTCGCAAATTTTCTGGGGAACTAGCGAGATAAACACTATTTTCTTTTTGTATTCAATATTTTTAATATACGTGTAACATAAATGCTAGCTTTTTAGGAGAAGGTCCGTATGTACTGAGATCTCTTATCTAACTGAGATGCTCCAAGAAAGGCCCGAAGGGATTGTGACAATGTTATTTTTGCGGTCAGCGACATTAATTTGAACTGTGCCGACTTCTAAGCGTATGGTCATTATTTGATGACATATTTAGTCGAAAAGATTATATTTTTCTATGTGCAGTGCAATTGATTACATATTTCATATAAACCAGCTCGTAAATTTCAATGAAACCGTTCATTAACTATTTATTGCATTCCCTGTGCCACCCATAATCAAGTTTATCAAAAAGAGCTTCGTTGAAGTATTGATTGCTAACTTTCCTGGGATTAAATTTTTGGTTCTCTCGAGTCACAAATAGCATTCAGAAATTTTTAACATCTATAAAACCTCATAAACGTAGCTTCTTCCCGAAAATAAATCCTTTCAATCATTGTAATACCAAACTACAAGTTTTTGTGCCTGTCATTTCTCTGAATCACGTAATTGCGTTAATATTATCTTCGAGAGAATAAAATTGTAAGAAAAAACAAATGGATAAATATTTGTTAAGGTTAAACTATTCGTGACTTGAATGGCGCTTGACTAATTTCAAGATATAGCATTTGGTATTATACAATCTCCAACCATTCCCTAAACACACTCGCGTGCGTGGAATGACATCAACTCCAAACGTTCTACGTGTATGTCACCCCCATCAAATGTTTTAATCAGCTCGTGAAAGAGATGGTGGTGGCCTGGGAATGGGGATATTCTCGATTGTCCAGTCTGAACTTAATCTTGCCGGATAGACGCTATCGAACAGCCAGGTCGAGGGAGGTATTTACTGAGGTGGTGGATGCCGTAACCTGATGAGTTGGGAGAACGATGAAGAACTTCGTTTCCATACGTGGACGCCACTGCATGAGAAGAGAGCTGTGATTAGAACGACGGAGAAGAACGGAAGGGCACGGCCAGAGAGGAGAGAGCGAGGTCTCGGGGGAAACTTCCGCTTGCCACTGCTCGAGACACGCCACTGGGTTGGAGGCGAGTCTATGGGTTATTGTGAGGAGGCTTCGTCCTACCTCTTGCCCGCATCTCTCTGCCCCTCGCTGTCTGTTGAATCGTCCATTGCAGACGTGGTCGTCATCGCTGCCGTTGGGACGCATCTCAACGGAATGTGGGCGAAGGCTCTATCGCATCCACGACCATTCCCATCCGACACCAACCCTCACTCCCCAACCCCCTTTTGCATTCCACTCGAGTCCGTGAGTGCAATCATCATTAATCGCACTCGAATTGGGGTTTTGAAGGAGTGTGCTGCCGAAATAGCCCCGGCTCACGGAACCTCACGTCTTCTCTACTTCCCACTCGTTGAGTTAAAAACTCTGAACCTTGAATACCAAGTCCCTTGCCTTTTCATCCCCTCCAACTCTTTTTTCTTTCATGAAAGAGAGAGGGGAATTTTTTCTCCATTGATCGGATTTCGGGATGAAAATAATATCTATTGATATCATTGATTAGAAATGGATGGATTGCAGGGATCGTTGAAAGGGCATCCTGAGGAGAAAGTTAAGGGGGTAACGTAAACGTGAATGTGGCAACAAAAAATCTAATTGACACGGAGGCTCAATTTCTCGAATTTTGGTACAATGAGAGGAAAAAGGATAAGATCAGAAGAGTTAATATGAAAGAACGTGATTAAAAGAACACATTGAAAAGAGCTGGTGGAAAATGATTAGAAATTCATTCCAAATTTTCGTTTTTATATTAAAATATATCTTTTAAAAGATTCCAAATTTTAATCGCCTAATTTACTACTTGGGATAACAAGTATCACAACTAATATTATCTACTTCCTACGTATTTATAAATCACCTAGACAGTCTGACATTCCACAAAGACTCAACCGCTTCTATGTAAGACGCAACTACTCTATACCAATGCGTGTCTAAATATATTATTAATTAAAATTAATTTCACTAAACACGTCGCCAACAGCAAAAACGTCAGTATTCCTCAAATTTTATCACTAAATACGACCTTCACTGAAGGGCATCTCGCATAACATTTAAAATTCCTCATCAAATTAATCATAAAGCCAAATAATACTTTAAGATTCATATTATTTCTCGTGTTTAGCGATGCTTCAATGATAATGATATAATAACCAGGTGTGTAATTCTAAATAATTTTGTAATAAAAATTTGCTTTCGCACATAAAAAATCGGTCACTAACACAACCGACTCTTTATTTCTCCTTAAACGTTTATTTACAATATTATTGCCAAAATTATATATAAAAATAATTACAAGTAATAATAATGATGTAAACGTGTAAAAGAGTAATACTGATATCTTACGAAAATGGCATCAGTATGTCGCACAGCAAACGTAACTGAGATATCGGAATCAAACGAAAGAGAAGCATTCACTCATATGACCTAATTTGCGAGGAAACAAAATGTAGTAAGTTCATCCGTCTATTGATCTCATATTTCCAAGAAGAAAGGCTAGTACTTGAATCCATGGTTCTGGATGTCTGTGCCACGAAAACCCCTTCGCCCTAATCTGCTTCTCTCTCTTTTCCCTCGCACTTCACTCCCAAATGTCTTACTGCTTTCTACGCCGTTACTCTCCTTGTGTCTCTATTACTCTCTCAGCCTTCCATCATCTTCCCATTGTCTCATTTCCGATCGATATCCACCCAACCACCGTCCTCCTCCTTGATCAATTATTCATCCGTGCCTCCTTTCCTCTCCATTCTTTCCCTTTTCCTTCCCTCATCCATTACGCCAAATCAAAATTCCACAACTCTTCCCACCCTCTCTCTCTCTCTCTCTCTCTCTCCCGCCCGTCTCGCCAAGCCTTGGAAAAGTGGATCCGCCCATTTCACCCACTCCACTCGCGCCCTCCGAACTAAGCGCTCTCATCCCACAACACCGCACCCGGCTTCCCCTAGACATCTCTCTTCATATAGTTTCTCCCAATCCTTCATCTTCTTATGTTTCCACGAACCCCCTGATGGGCCTGTTTCTGATGCAACAGATTTCTACTGCGAGGCGGATAACGGGCATTCTTTTCATATTTTAAAAGATCGTCAAAGCGGCATGTTGCACGTATAGCCAGTTATTACGAAAGGTAACTTCGATAAAAAAGATTACTTTCATTGGTTGAATTCCTCTGCTCATTCGAATCAGTATTTACTCGGTATCGACTCGGTATTTGCTCAATCTTGTTTTCATTTGTTTACTTTCGGCGTCAACTGTTTTCGACGTCTCGATGCGTATATATTTTCTTCCCAGCATAATAGTTTTCTAAAAAAAATTTTATGATTTGATTTTACTTCGTTTATATATGGTGCTATATGATAGAAAGGAGACTTGGAAATCATGTCGATGTACATAAACCTTTGTTGTTGTCATCTAATGGAAATTGGTGTAATATAATTCAGCACTGATTACTTCTCTATGCTTTAAGTTATATTTCTCTTGAGAGCCTTAAATTATTTTGCTACTAGCCAATATAATTCATTAATTGCAGGAAGGCTAAGTTAAAGAGAGGTTAAAATGAAGTAGGTTGAGCAGGTCACTTAATTGAGCAGTAATTGAAGAGCAGTATTATGTAACGGATAATAAGAGAATTTAACTGAAAAAGTAGTATTTTTAAGAGGAAGAAACTGATTCTCGGACTCTGTAATTAAAGTCGTCAAGTAAAACTTGCCAAAGACTTGGGATAATGAGCGGTGTAGTGTTGTACGATACGAAATTCGGGCTTTGAGGCCAGATGATTAGTACAATTAAATAAGCTTTAGAGATATGGAGAATGTAAAAGATTTAAGGAAATAAATTAGGAGGATATGAATAAAAACAACTGAGTTATGCATAATTTGGGAGATGAAATATAAAATCAATTACATAATAGGCAGAATAGGAGGATGGATTTCGTACTGAATTTAAGTGGAATGTTGAACACTATAGTTTAGAGGAAAATGTTGGGATAGAAGGGAAGGAGTAGGAGAAAATAGCCATTTTTGGACAACATGAAGGCTAGTCTAATTTATGAACAAGTGAAGAAAAATCTCTCGTCGGACGACAACAGTGTGCCTACTGGAAATCAAGGTTGTCAATAACATAAAGTTTTCAGTACTCTCTAAAGCCTACTCATTATTGGAAATATATATGGACGTATAGAGATACAAACAGCTCTAATAATAAACCCACATTGATAGGTAAGTAGCAGCTATATTAATATATAAAATTAGAATGGCAATGATCTTTGTAGGTTTTTTTAATATATCCATGATTCAATTGCCGGTATGGTATTAAAATTGATTTCAAGAAGGGAAGAACAAGCCTGTATTATATATATATATATATATATATATATATATATATATATATATATATATATATATATATATACATATATATTTTTTTTCCGGAAAACTTTGAATGAATTAAAGCTAAAATCATTTTTAAGAAACCTACTTTTTTATATGTATATATACACGAAAAAAAAATATATATATAATATTTAGCTTACGGAAAACTGTGTTTCTATCCATTTTCCTTATATATCTATTCATGTGAATGATTATATCCATGGATATAAATATATATATATGTATGTACACATTATACAAGGGCATGAACGCACTCTTTCTCCTGATGTATATCTCTTGGAAATGTTTTAATCCCTAGCAATTACAAGGGGAATGTTAGATAAATACTGAAAGATTCTGATAACAAGTAAAAACTGAGAAAAATTAGCAACCTTGTGATATGTTTTCATGTCTACAAGTGCTTGAGCCACTCGGAGCAGACTTCCATGTTCTCTACTCATTACTCACTCCCATATTCCTGCCACAAACTCTCTGATTATCGCAAGCTTAGATCTGACATTTTAATCGAAAATATAATTATAAGGTTCAAGACAAAGTGACAGTCCTCATCAACCCTTTTTTCGTATTTCAAAGTTGAAGTGTTTTGGTAAGAAAACAGGAATATTACGTACCGGAAAATTTGGTTCCTCTTTTCACTAATATTACCTGAATACTGAATGGAAACATCACCTCGTTAATCGATACACTGAAGTACTATTCATTTGATAACTTTGCAGAAAATTCAAGGTATATAACATAGTGCATTCTCTTAATTTATTTGATTAATGAAATTTATGCTTGTATGAACGTTCTGAAGGGGTTACTCGTCTATCAATTTGGATTTCATGCAGCAATAAATGTAGGTTTTTATTCCATTTAGTTTTGAGATGTACTAATTTAATTCTAGAACGGATAGGTCATAAAAACAAATTTTGCACTGGAAATTAATCCCATGAAAATCTGTAAACACATGTGTCATTATTTCATTCTCTGTCCAATTTTACAGTCTTCTCCTCCTTCACTTCCCCGGAGATTAGACCCCAGTATTGCTGTACCGGGACTCTTCTCTTCCGCGGTCTACAAACGTCACTCTTCCGACTTGGCTTTTTTTTAAGGCTACTACTACTGGAAATCTGCGTTCTGACGTAAGATTTATGGGTCGAAAAATATTCTTCTCTATGCTTTTATCATTTATTTTAATGACTTTATTTTTATTATTCCCTCATCTCTTCATTACTTTTTTCTGGAGATTATTTTTCCTATTTCCGGAGGTATTCAATGAGACTAAAATTTTATCCAAATAAACTAAGCAACTTTGTCATTCACCTCATGAAATCTATTAGTATCAAAAAGGGTAAATAAACATTTAATGGTGACAGGAAGGAAAATCAATTGGTTTTAAGAGTAAGATGTAAGGGCTACAGAAGATGTATACTTTTTCGGAAAATTTGTTAAAATAATATTAACACGTTGAGTTCATTCTGATCCAATCATGGAAGAAAAGAGCTAGACAGAGGACATCGATTCTTCGTCAATCTATTCAGGATAGAAATATTTGCGTTTATTAAAGGTCAAACTAATTTGAATTCATCTACAGAATTTGAATTCTGAAAATTTCCATTTTTGCGTTTGATGTTCCACTTTGATTGAAAATCCGGCATGTATTTCGTGAATAGTCATTTCCATTTATTATATGTTCAGCATTGGACTTTTAATTATTTATGTTGCATTCATATTTCACTATGATTAAATGGTGAAACATTTTCTCGAACTGCTATTTAAATTTTATACGGCTGTTAAAAAATAAATGCACATAGTTTCCATCCAAACAAGGGAAATCCAGAATTCTTGCTGCTTACTGACTCTGTTCGTGTTCAGCACGCACATTGTTTCTTAATGTATTAGTTTATATTGTATGACCAGGTTATAAGCACTGATCCTACCGACCAGAATGCAATAAGGCCCTTAAAATATAAAAGCAATATAAGTTACTTTTTTGCCATCGTATATAAGAGAAAAACACAGTAAGAGCAAAGGCAAAATACCTCTCCTTCCTGTGACCTGTTTGTCAAAGAAGAAAGCGCTCGAATGAAGCTCTAAGTGTTTTCTTGCTAATGACATCATAGATCCCGCTCCTAAAACTCGCTTCTGCGTTTTCTCAAATTGATTATCGTTTCTCGTTTCAAGTCTCCAACTTTTTGATCGTTTCAACTCCATCAGACTCCACCTTCGGGTAGTTTAAGTGAAAACTTTAGTTTTTAATCATAATCAGGTCCCACGGGATATTCTCGGGTGGTTGAATGCTTACGGCGCTGTTAATGACCAGGCCAAGTCATGGCTCTGGTAACCGAATATCTTCCCTTTTCTTTAATATGGCTCCTAATCATCCTTAAAACTCACTGATCCTTCTTCGGGTGTACCATCTTGGTGCAAAATTTTATCCAGAAAGCCACTGGTGTATAAAAAGGGACTCCTACAAAGCGAGGCGACACTCACTGGATAACATGGAATAGTGATCCTAGCCATGCTTTTAGACCTCCTACCAGGTTTGAGTACCCCTGTGAATTTGATTCAAGGGCACTAGTTACATACTAGTAGCATATTAGTTACAGTAACACTATTAAAATTTAAAACCCGAGCCATTAGGAATGAGTCTTAAGAAATTAGTTGAGCAAAACTCGTAAGTTTTCATTCTCTTCTAAGGTATTTGGTAGCTAAACTGTTTTAATTTAATCTAGTATAGAAAGTGTTAGTAAAGAAAGTCATAGCATTAAAAAAGTGCTCGAAGACACAAAAGTCCTTTTTTTGGTGCCATACATGTATACTGTATATTCAAAGTACACGTTGAGTGCAAGTTTGGAGTCAGACTAAAGTCCTTTCGCCATATTGTGCCGAATCGGTAAAAATCATTCATGAGAGATACTTTCTTTTCGAGTGTTTCCTTCTTTTTGAGTGATTTTTTCTTAAGTGTGGGGACTTCAAAAAGTTCGTAATTTCATTTTTTTCATTTCGAAATGTTTACAAAAAGCATTAAATAGGGATCAATGTTTGCCTTTGATTACCTTATCATGAAATAAATATAGTTTGTTGTTTTGATTCGAAGGTAGTTAGGTAAAGGGTAAAGGTCTTCATTAAGTTTTCTTTGCGGAGACCACTGTTCTCTTAATTATTTTCTTTATCACAAAATATCCTCAAGCCTTAATCCACTTTTGTCTCCAGAGCGAAGTGAGAATGGCCCTGGAGAGCAAAATAAAATCGTAGAAAGTTTTGATGAGGTCTAATAATTTTAATCTCTTTAGAAATGATTAACCCAGCCTAGTATATATTTCGAGACTTGATAATTGTGGGCTTGCATTTAATTTTATGATCGGAAAGGAAATACTTAGTCATTCCTAATATAATTTTATGATGCCCGTGCCATATAAGGTGTTTAGATGATGAATTTGGTGATGTCATGTAAGTTTACAAAAAAATGACACAGTACCTAAATCTTGCGGGCAAATATATGGAGCCTAAAGATCCGATAGGATGGTTCAGTCATTTTTATATCACAAATAGGGAGAAAATATAAGCATGTACAATTTCCTTCAAAATATAAGCACGAAATCTTTTAGTTCTATTGAAAATTTTTCTTCAATTCTCGTTCGATGCATTTTTTTCTTAGTTTCGTATGAATTATTTTCCAGTTTCTTAAAAATGTTCTTCTCTAAGGCCTGAGTGCGTTTTTTTAAATTTTACAATAAAACTACTTTGTTTCTCATTTAGACATCTACCTCTTTGTGTTTACCTCTCTTATATGTTTCCGCATTTTAATTGAGTTATAAAAATAAAATACTTTTCAGATATTTTAAAATTGAGTTCTGAACGTGAAAGTGAACGTCATGTCGGATATTTTTGGAGTCCTGCGTTCAGCTTTTAAGTTTGGGCGTTCTCAGTGCATACATAATAAACTAAATTACACCTACTGCGCTGCAAGGCTTGTCAATGGAAGTAAAGCCTATACATACAGTCAAGAGAACAAAGCGGACAAAACTTGAAATCAATCTCACGAGTAGAGGGAGACTGTGAATGGCCAATACAAAATGCCTTATATGTAGTCAATTTATAATATTTTTGCTAAGTTATTAAACTTTTATGCATCGAATTTCATCGCTATACTTTAATTAATCGAGTGTCATTTCAACATAAACCAAAACGTAATAATACTGTAGAATTAGTAGAGAGTTAATTTCTACCGCCGCAGTAAATAATTATTGCTCTGAACATACGGCATCTACAAGTTTGACTGCGGGCTTCGCCCAAAACTTTGGCCAGAAGTCGCTCGCTATATGCCATATTTTTTAACTAAATAATGTACATTTTTAATGATCTGAAAACAAAATATTGAACCGTTGGTTTTTTCCGATTTTCTTTATTTTTGTGCAATTTAGATTCCCTCGATGCCTTTAAATTCATCCGTAAATTTATCCCAGCAGTCATATACGACGCCTTAAAGTTTCATACTAATTCCTCTGCACACAAATACTAAAACTCAGAACATATTAAGGAATAAGTTAGGCGTAACTGCGTAGAAAGTGTGTTGCAAACACTAAACTTTTGCAAAGGATAAGTTTCGGTAAACTTCCTTGAGTGTTAAAACTTAAACTCCTACAAATGAAATCGAAAATCGAGAGGCACTGAGGTAATCTTGCACCAAAGATTAAGTAAAATTGGCAATTCATGTAGGCCAAACTCTTTGAAACAGTGGCAGAGAAATTTTATAAGCCTAATGAATTTGCCGCAGAGAAACCACGATTTATTGTGGTAAGATTGTGGAATAGTTTGAGCGGAAATATGATGGGTTGGGGTGAGTGGGAAAATCAAGGAAAGGCAGGTAAAGACATGTAAACTCCACGGCAATATTGTGTCTCGTGAAAGTAAAAATGACAACATGTATGATGAAAAGGCGGGGCAATAAATTGTTGAGTCATCCAGCATTGGGGGTGCTGAGGTGTTTTGTACCCACATCTGTTTTATTTCTAATAATATATACATCCATTAGATAAAGATATTACTAAGCTGATTATCATTTTGTCGTCAAGAGAATTTATGCCGGCCCACTTTCTCACACTTTTATGCTAAATCATTATCGCTGAATTAAATAATAATTGGTCTTTATGAAAAGTCTCTGGTAATTTACTGCAAATATAGAAATGAGACGATGAATTTATCATTATTTTAAACGCGTTGCAAACTTTTTCACATCCGACCTGCATTTTTTCCAGTTAATGAAATTCTTCTGTGAGCAAATATACGCAGTGTAATAAGGGGAAATTATTCCAATGGACTTGAAATTTGCACACACCATCTGAAATAATTCCAAACAAAGGGCTTAATATTTTTGCATCCCAGAAACAATTTTTGTTGTAATCAAAAATCAATTAAGTAATTTTATTCGGCTAAACACTCAGTGCATACTCTAAAATTGCTAAAAGGCATTATTTCACAGCAAGGAAAACTTTATAAGTGACACAAAGCAATTTTACAGACAGAAAGCATTTTGTACTACCAGAGGAAATTGACAGCAGGAATTAAAGAAAAAATTAGTTAAACATGGTTTTTATTTGCGAGTAGTATTAGGTATAATCAATAATGCTAACCGGGGTACGATGCCGCATTCCCCATTTAATTATGTCTATTTTAACTTTCAAATTTATATTCAACTGATATATTTTTTACTAAATAGATTTTTGTCCATGCAAACGTAAGAAGCAACTTTTTGGGTAACTATGGCAAATTGTACAAAATATTATTACAAAATTATTCTGTTGCTTACAATATATTATATCATTCGGAAGCCTTTCATAGAAATAATTGGTTTTCATCGCTTGCCTCATGGATGTAGTCATAAAAATTGCGATATTTTTAGTACAATTAAAAAGGAAGGGACTCGCTACACAAAATAGAACTCATATTTTGTGGCTCGTTTGGATTTCTTCATGTGCTAAAATGTTCTCAAATATTTTCTGACAACTCTTGCTGCTAATGCTATAAGTTTATGGCTGTGGAGGGTATCAATAATAAAGTATTTTTAATATCTGACCAACTTATATATTTAAGAGAGTGCCTTCCACTGAAGATTTGCTCGAAATACGGTCGCAATTTTAGCTTAAAACTGTAACGCGTTCCATATTTTGACGAAGCATATTTCCCCAATAACAATACATGATAAAATCGCACCCAGAATTAATCAGTCAATCACCAATCGTATATCTAGCTTTGACTGTTTGTCACGTAGCACGAGAGAAGTGAATTTCCGTTTGTAAATTTTCATCATGGAATATCTGGACACATTTTCGGGATCGGTTTGAAACCACGTCTATACGTGGCACAAAACGCTATACACCAACCCCAGGAAACTCCATCAAGATAATGCACTTTCAGGTATGCGCAAATGAAGTGTTTCCCATAAATAATGCACACATAGTCACTAGCACCTCGGCCCTCCATTAATTCCTGAACCTCGCTCACAGAGATAGAGAGAGAAAGATTAGATAACTCGCTGGCGATTAGATAATCTCTTTAACGCACCAATCGAACGCCTGTGATAATCTGAATTTTAATTAACTACCAAAAGCCCTGCGGCTCAAATGTTTGCATTAAAGATGTACCTACAAAAGCGTGTACTTCCAGCATTGCAGATTCCTACGATGCAACCGACGTTTAATGCATTTTTTGTTCAAACACGTGGTGATGCATGATCGAGTGTTTACCGAACCGGCAAAGATAACTCTTTGATTAGTAAAGTTGACCTGGAAGAAGTAGTTTTCATGACCGCTGAACTGCATATTTTTATATTGTAGGGATATTAATCGCGCAGAATGAAGGCAAGACAAATATTTTTGTGTTAATCTGTCTGTAATTATGACACTCCTGGTTAGTTTTGAGCTAAATACGAAATTTTTCATTCATGAAAATATCCTTTATTTCCAATTATAATTTTCTCTCACAATTTTTAATCAGTTACAAAAGCAGGTAAAGAGAAATGTAAATACCATAATGTAGAGAGGGGTTTATTAAATGGAATTCCAAAGTGATCTTAAGCAACCAGGAGAATCTCTTTCCTTTCGCCAAACTATTTGTTGAATTTACGGAAAATACCGATGCCGCAATATGTGTGAATGAATATACACACGTTTGCAGTGTGAAAATAATGGAGAACCAGGAAAAACTAGAGCAAATAATTTTGGTTCACTTTATTATATTTCAAGTTTCATTAAGCTTTTGTTTTACCACCAAAACTATAAATACCTTACTTCCACACGCCATGTGGTACAAGCCATCTCTCCGCTCGGAATCACGTCGCATTGAACAGAAATGATGTCCAGAGACGTTTCAATATCAAATATAATACTCGTAAACTAGTATAGATAACAATGTAAGTGCTAATTTACGATTTTGATTGATTCTTCTAAATTACTTAAAGGTTAGTATTATTGGTTTAATAACTGATGTCCAACGTTAATATGGAATCTACATATAAGTAGTTAGAATCATGTAAAATTGTAAATTTTAAAGCATTGACAAAATTACAGGGACATCTACAGGAGTTTATACTATTACTCACACCCCAAAGAATGAAAACCAATCAATACAACTTAACAGTTTTTAATATGAATCGGCTTAAATTTATATAGAAAATATTTTAATTTTAAATTTCCTGCTAGTTATTGAAAACGTCTTTATTGAATCAATTGGGAAAATAACGACCGCTGTCTGTATTGTTTCAGTATAGCATACGAGTACTACACAACGTTATTATATCATTTTTAATTATGATATGGCAACACATAAGTGTTGCCCACTCGCTGTAGAATCTCGGATGAAGTAACGAGGCGATGTCATAACCAAGTTTACAACGCAAGCAAATGAAATTTTCTGGAAACCAAGATTTCAAGGGATATGACGAACAACCAAGGGATAGCAACTTGTTCTCCGGCCACTGGAATGCGAGAATATTTTCCACCATAGGACATTTCACGAGATGAGGTGATAAAGTTCGATGACCAAATCCGTAAAATAAACACCTATACTCCCATGTTACAAGTGCATGTGCTTGCTGGGTAAGTCACTCGTGTCGAAGATGACCAATGATACCATTATCCGAGGTCTCCCAGATGAATTGGGAAAAACAATGTCGTATCTATCAGAGGAAAATGGGCGGCTCAAGAAGTGTAACATTGCGCTTTGCATGAATACTCGCCGAAAATGCTTTCCTTCCGGATTCAGTAAATGACGACGGCGACTAAAATAAGCGAAATTGCAATTTCGTCGGCCACGGAAATTACTACCGGGGATTCATCGATGACATTTCGATAAAGACGATATGAGATTATGGAAGAACGGAACTGCAATAGCATATATCCCAGAATGTGACAGTCATGGGGTACCTGTAGTCAGCATGTCACTAGATCGATTTACCCCACTAACTCGTTTATTCTCTCCAACAAGTCAAGCAACATCGCATATTGGGAAGGGATGTTAATGTGAAGCCCATTGTGTCGTTTAAGCACTCCATGCTGCGGAGAAAAATCACGCCACTCTCTTAACGGAATTGAAAGCCTTAGTTTGATGAGTAACCTTAGTGGTACATACACTGAAGAACATTTTTAACCGTTAATAATAATGCTTCACTAAGTTCCCTTTAGTTCACTAGCAAAGCATTCCGTGTAAGAAAAATGTGATAGATGCGAACTGGGGAATACAATTCATATGTTGTTATTCAAACAAAGATTGTATGGAATGGAAATAATGGAGTGCAACGGTTGTACACATAGAGGATTTAGTATAAGCCGAAAGGTATAGACACAGAGTGCAGCCAATGGCCATGATGCGAGCAACCTTTAGTGAAAAATGGAATCTTGCATAAGGACACTCCGAAGATAGAAGACCCTGGGGCACTGCGGAAGGAAATTAACCAAAAAATTTTGCGACCATACTGTTTCAGAATACCTGGGAATACAGTCAACTGCGCCGCATATGAAATTACTATTGTGACCCCGAATTTCAACGGAAGCGGTTGCTAAAGGATGCATCTCATACCAACAAAAGAGTCCATATGGGAAAGATAAGACCTCCTAAAACTTATCTTTGCAAACGAGTCATTTAGCTTTCTGCTTTGGATAATGAAGGGCCGTTCCCAAAACGTGTAGGATTTTTTCATTGGTATAATGCATAACTAATTACTTCACAAGGTATAAAATTTTAATTTTATAATTTAAAGTTTGGCGTACCGCAGAAACCCAAAATACATCGCATTTGGTTAGGAAATGAAAAATTGGAACTCGCCTAGCGATTTCATGGATAGGGGTCCAAAGGGCTAGGGCTGGATAATGTGCCGATGATGTAGTGCAATTCAAGTGTGATTAGTGAGAGCAAAAAAAACAATGAATCGGCAAGTGACAAGCAAGTGAGTTCAAGAACAAAGGTGATATCGACAGTATCCCGCTCATGGTCTATTTCAGGCTAAGCGTACCTTGAATAGTTAGGTCTGTCCAAAGAAAACTAAGTATCGGAAAACTGAGTATCGCCCGAAGGCAATCAGATAGGTGTATTTTTTTACATTCCTGAAAGGAAACTAATTAGGTCGTAAAAAATTATTGTCACGCGTGGAAATGGGATGAAATTTAATGAAGCTTACTACATTCCAGCGATTTCCATGAATTAGTTCTGCGATGGCGTCCAACCAAACGCCAAATATCAACACTGTGAGGAAAACACCCAGCCTAAAACGCACAAAGGTAGTCAAACACACAAATTTACACATATTTCAGGTTGTAGTTCTGTGATATTGTGAATTCTCAAACTATTAAATGATGGTGCCCTTCAACTTTAGGAATACCAATCCCAGTGCACCGGCCAACATTTCCTTAAATACACTAGACAAATGTTTAATTTCTACCTGTTTTGGATCCAAAATTATAAATTTAAGGTGAGGGTGAAAGAAAGAGAAAAGAAAACTTTGCACTTCCACACACTTTTAATAACACGACCAATAGTTTCGATGCGGCGCATCATCAGGTGAACATCACACCTGATGATGATGCGCCGCATCGAAACCATTGGTCGTGTTATTAAAAGTGTGTGGAAGTACAAAGTTTTCTTTTCTCTTTCTTTCACCCTCACCATGAAGGAATTCCACAAAGTTATGCCTGAAACTGTTAGCTATATAAATTTAAGTATAATACATTAATATTAAATATAATACTAATGTACTATTTATACTATTAATAACAACAATATTAATGTACAGTATAATAATGTACATTAGATTACGTAAACTAATCATGACCCAGAACATTTTTAATTTCAACACTAGCTTTGTTTACAATAATTTTGAACGGCAATCTGGAATTATCTTTTTCCATTTTTATCGAAAGTATTTAAGACGCACTGTGAAACTATTTACAAATAGAAGTTTGTTTGTTTATTTGATAATGTTTTCCTATAAAAAAGTCTTCCCAACAATTACCTGTATATTCACTTTTGAAAGAAAACAAGGCCACTTTCCACCTTCCACAACAAGAAATAATGATAAAATTGCATGCGACATTTATCCACACGCACAAGCAACTACATACACAATGATTGTTTAATAAACTCACAAGATTGCAGTCTTTTATTCGCTCGTACACGGATTGCCAATATTCATTCAGACGAATAAATTCACGATAGTAAACTTTTTAAAGTCATGCATCAAAAAAATGGTAAATGAATATGGTTTCAAGGAATCCATCGTATACAACATACTAAAGATATATATTATATTTAAACTAAAACCATCCACTCAGCTGCAAATACCATTAAGACAAATATATCAAGTTACCGTTTCAGCCAATTCTTAACCAAATATTTAAAGCCAACAAAATGAAAATCGGTTACAACATAAAACCATAAACACAGTAATCGACCCGAAGTCGGTTTTGTAGGTAATGATATAGTTTACCCAGTACTAAGTCCTGTACGGCGTGTGAAATTCATACATCAGGGTAGGGGGCCGGTTCCTTTCCCTGTACCAGTTATAGTTTCCCAGGAAGATCTGGTACCCGAAAAATCACATAACTTGGGTGGAGCTGCAGGTGCTCAGAGAGGACCAGGAATCTCGTGGTAGTTCAACGCTCTACCCCCTACACTACCGCGACCAACTCGCGGCTATACCAGTAATACAATTTAACAGCTACGGATAATACCAGTAATATTCGGCAACAACTCAAAAATCACGTATTCATCCAATTAAATGCGATTCTTTTAAATAAATCTACATCGGTGGAGCACGCATAATCATAGGCCGGAAACGTTTCGCGCCACTTGTGGAAATAAATTCAATTAGAATGAATTATTACATCATTGAAGTCTCCACGACGAATGGCGACCGTGAACAACCAAACTCCTTCAATCCTCCTGTAAAGGTGTACATCTGATATATTTGAATATTCAATGCCAAAGAGAAAGAAAATGACAGCGAACAATACTGCTGGGGAGCGTTCGAGTTAATATGGTTAAAGAATTAGGTAACGGTGATATTTGAGTGCAGTGTCGGCATATTTATAAAATATGTAATTTAATACGTGAAGGAGGGCGTTTTGAGGAAGGAATTGGGTAAGGTTTGATTAGCTTAGGAGAACTAAGCATTGCGAGGAAGATGGCGGGGCGAACATGTGACGAGGTGGCAGGGATCTTCGCAAGAAAATGTTAGGAATGTTGGAGGAGAAAGTTTGAGTTTACATTTTCCTCACAAAGCACTAAAGCTGGGAGATGGGGAGTGTAGCAGGAGGCAAATGATCACGCGGGGAGATGAGAGACGATATTGTGCTCAGCACCTAAGCTGTATCTACCGAATTTAATCGAGTTGGATGTAACTTTAGGACCTTTTGTATGAATTTCTTTTGTTTTACTCTCTGTCCATTTCAAGTTTTGCTTTTACTTTTCAGTTCTTCCTTCTCAAAATCTTTCAATTTATGGCCATACTACTTTAATCCATGGCCATACTACTTTAATCCATGGCCATACCAAATATCTAGTTTCAAAATGGTAAAAAAACTTATTTCTATTTCGCCGCTCTTAGTGGTATACGTATGTATACTATGTCTCTTTAGCCATTGCAATTTATTGGGTGAAATGTTCTGCCTATTAAAATAGGTATATGACTTCCATTTCTAAATTGTCACTTTTTGTAATTAGACTTCCTTTATTTTAGAACTCATTAACTTCTCTTCCTTAACTATATTTAATATCCAACCCATGCATTTCACACTTAACTATGTGATTCGCCCAGCAATGATTCAAGTCCCATTCTTGATCGAATAACTAAAACATGATCATCGACAAATTTCATTTTACCTCGTCATTCCTTTTCCGGAAAGCACTGCCTTTGCAATTAGCAAACATAAATCTTTGTTCATATATAATGCTCATAATCATGTTTCTTTTTTAACATTGGGATTTGTCCATTTCTGATAATTTCTTCGGAAAGTATACATTTATCATAAATGCTACGATTGAGCCAACATAAATTCTTCCGTGATCTTCTAAAACATTATGCAATTTTGGAGGGATATTAGCTACCACACAATTTCATTTGTAGTTATTCCCTTTTATAATTTTTACTGTTCATAATCATATAAATGTGCACCTAAGCCAAACTCATCGAAGAAATTTTTCTTTCTATAACTAAATAGGGTGATCTTGTACCATTGTCATTAGTTACGCCAAAATGTTCTTGTAATATCTTCAAGTTGCCTTTATCTACCGAGGTCCGATTTAACCTTCCATTTTAGTAATTTAATTTTGTTAGGGATACGATTCTTCTGCACCTGACAGATTTTCCAAATTTCTAAAAATTACAATTGATTAACATTGTGTCTATAAATTCTTCACTTCCGTAGTACCTCCTAAAACTCTTCTCTTTCAACAATTATTTCTTCCAATTAACTGAGTTAAAGCTTTTCATTCAATTTTCTTACCCATCTTCCTTTTTCTCACTTTAAAAAATTAAATAAAATGCTTTTTTACAAGAACTAGGTATTATTTATATTCGTTGTCACTCCCGGTTAATGGTTCAAAACGACGAAAAAACCAAAAACTGTAATTTCCTCTCGTTGAACATAAGAAGGCTATAAGTCTGCCTCCCTGTGATTAACCATTGCCATGTAATTCGGAATAAAAAACCAGTCCGGTGGAATTTTTCATCCTCTATTCCTAATGTATTTCCATCTACTTACTCTATCTTTATCAATCTTCTTTCAAGTATTTTACATACTGCTATTGCTACCCTGTGATCTCCTCAGTTCGCAGTTATGTATTTTACTCTATAACTATCACCAGAATAATCCCAAATATTCTTCCAACAGAATACTTTAAATACATTTTCAAATCCATCTCTTCATCTGCTTGTCTTTTCTCAACGTCTTCGATCCGTCCACTCTTATCCTGACAAAATCTGATGTGCCCTTTTTTTCGCTACCGAGTCAGATTCTCGAGGTTAGGTGTTTCCATATTCGTAATACGGAACGAATAAAACTCTTAATTTGGGTTTTTGCAATTATTTCACACTATCGCCAATGTCTCTAAGGAAAATAAAAAATTGTGACTCTTAAAGTTAAACCTACACACTATATTCACCTAATCTTTTTATAGGCGCGGATTGACAATTGTAATGAGTATTTTCTATTTTAACTCATGTTGACCGAAGTGGTTAAAGTTTTCTAGTTTCGGGAAATACTGGTTTGATAAAATTCAGGCACACAATAGTGTAACTGTCTAAAATTTACGCTAATATACATTAGAATACGTATTCATGAATCATTTTTGGGTGGGTTGGCATGAGGTTTTGTGCGGTGTTATTCAAAAAAATTAGATGGTTTGCCTGTCCACATGGCTTCCTCCTTCGCGTCTTTGAGTGGGAAAGCCGTCATCTGTATAGCAGTCTCGAAAGCCAGTGGGAATGGTTTGGCCGCGGACGTGAATCCCATTGGCATTTCCGGAAATTTATTCAAATTATTCGCGTCGGCTTGTGATAATTTTGCTTTCAATAGAATATTTTATAAAATTATTTAGCCAAAATTCCGTATATTAGAAATGAACGTGACATGGGCTTTGAAGTAGATAATTTATCCAATAGTAGTAGTTTGGGAAATTTGCAAGTAAAAGTAAATCTTTACCTTCAGTGGAAAATGGATTTTGAAATAAAGAGTGTCCTTGCACATCTATGAGAACGTGCAGGAATAGACAAAATGTTTTGAAAATGTTAAAAGGTTGGCATAATAATGCGGTTGCACTCATGCATGTTTGACTCAATTCAACTTATGTTATTTTTTATATTTACTTCCACGTTACGTATTTTTGTTATTTAAGGTTTGAAATAAAATATTTTTTGAATATCGAGAGGAGGAAAGAGAAAACAGATATAAAATAAGTAAAGCCAGATGCTGATATTTAAACAAACGGAGACACTCAATGTAGCAAATTATTGAATGCAACATGTGAAATATGATTTTACTTTTATTCCAAAACAACTCTATATCCCTAATCAAACAGCAAAGTTAAAAAAACTTTATTAACTTTACGGCAACTACCAAGTTATTTTATTAAGTTTATTTAATCCCTCGGAAATGGGGTATAAAATCTCATCCATCCAGCTATATCACTCTCGTTTCCACTCAATAATTAAATTTGAAGGGTTTTTGCAGCCTAAAGGCTGAAAAGAATATTGCTAAGACTAGGTACGGAAGAGATTGGTGAAATCCCTAGATCACAAAAGATATTATAAAAAGCTAAGAATATGAAGCTTGCCAAGAATAATCTTCCTTTGAGAGAATATTATAAGGTTGACAGAGAAACCCATTTTTTGGAATCAAGCAAGTCATATTAAAATTTGTTTGCAGTGCAAGGAAATAAAGCCAGGTGAATTAATAATCCCTAAAAGTGTCTCAGAACTAAAACAGGTATTTATTTACAGAACTAGACAAAAATTCATGAAGCAAATACTTTTAAGTGTAATGGCGTTTTTCCTTTAAACCGTTACAGATATCATACCGGTTGACGAAAATTCAGACAATTTAATTTACGTTCTGTATTTCCTTGTTCATAAAACTTTAAAGAGAAAATTGCTTTTATTTGTTCAACTAAAAATAAGTTTAAAAATTAACATCAGATTCATTAATAACGAGAAATTACTTATAAGCACGTTTGAGTTGAAGCCAGAAAAGGGGACTTTCCAAATCCTACTAGTATGTTGTAAGTATAATGTAAAATAGAACAGCAAGAATAAATTATGTAAATAAAGTTTCATTCATTTGCACAAATTAGAATAAAGCCAAGTATAGATGAATCAATAAAATATATAAATTTGGATTTAAGCTGCACTAATGTAACATGTTGACAGTAAAAAGAATATTATTTTCTTTGAAAATTATGTCTTCACTAATATTTGATGTTAAGAAAAAGATTATACTGCTCAAATTAAATGTTGAAACATTATCTACAGTACAGATCAATGCACTTTTCGAAGACTTTTACACTCAGTGAGTAATGACATTAACGGAAGCGATTGTGAAAAAATCAATTAACGAGAAATTAGGTCGTTTTTATTATTTTTCTAAGTAGAAATTACGGGTTTCTTTTTACTGCCGTGTAATATTTACTGAAAGGAGTATATAGAATGTTTTGATCTACCTCATATCTAAATATTATTGCCGCCGAAATTTTTTGGCATTGAAAATGTAATCAGTTGGGGCATTTTAGTGTCACTTTGGCAATAAACTATTTCAGGAAACAGTTATAGTAGAGAAGACAATTTATCATACATAAATATATTCTACTAAATTAATGTGTCGTGAAGAAATAAGATGATCATATTATTTTAATTACCATAATTAAACTCTTAAAAGTACGTATACAAACACCGGTCACAAGTATTCACAAGTCTCGGTCGTTTGTTGTCATATTTATGGAGTGAGAGCGGAGGCACATGCATGCACTGGTTTCTCATGCCGATAACAAGGGCGTCCCTGCGATTGTTAATTTTTCAGTGACACTCCGAACCCTGATTAAGTACCGTACGAAGAGTATCACATGTGCAACACACCATCAAAGCAACGGTACATGAAAATATGGACGCCTTAGCCCTCTTCAGGGCGAGCAGGCGAACGACGACACCTGACTTATTTCCCTGAGCCCTTAACACGCTACCAAGAGCTTCAGAAACTTTATAAAATGACTACAGCTATGAATACTAGGTAAATGAAGAATTAAAAACCCTCTTATAATGAATTTAAACTATCGCTAATATTTTTTTTCCATTAAGGATATAGGAAGTCCCCAAATTAGAATTTCGCTCCAACTCTTTACAGTGTTTAGAGTACTTCAGGGGCGAATTCTTTTAAAATATTTCATTTTAAAAAAAGTTAGCTTCGGTTCGTTTTCACAAGATACCCTCCGATTCCCTAAACTTTACAAAATCTTCGATTTTCCGGATCCCCCTCGAAACCTTAAGGCACCACAGAAGACACTGGTCCCATTTAACCAGGTGTGTGAATTCCACACGCTGTATGACGCTTGTGAAGTGAACTATAACTTTGGCTCTCAAACGAACCTTCGGTTTCTTCACCGAAGTTTACGGTCAACAGAATTTTTATCAGGGTATACGTTTCTTAATCCTTAAACTTTCCTTTAAAATTTAAATAGAAAAGCGGTACAATAAAGTGACTGTGTTATTTTCAGTATATTTCAATATAACAAGGTAGGATACACTGAGTACATGATTCTATATGAAGAAATTCATATTTCGCTTTTAGTGACCTGAGATAATGCATTATTGCAATGTAACCTAGTTAACTTTCAATTCTCAAATCCATTCTCAATTAATTATTCTGCAGGAAATCGAGTGCGGAAGAACAAAATAGTATAATATTTTAAGTAAAGTAGAATGTTCATCATTGAAAGTCAGGACAAATATCCACCAATCTTTTTCATTTATCTCAAGATAATCTCCCTCACATATCAGCAGCAGCCGATAAAAAAGTCCGGCAAAAATAAAAAAAATACTCGACAGGTGCTTGACGCAACTAAACTACACAAATTTCACGGAATATAGTATCTATAATCTGATCAAAGCCAATTCCGATTTCCGATCAGAAATGCCAAAATAGTTGAAATAAGTAAATTTTGTCTTTTCTAGTATTTCTGACGTATTTTAAACAAAATGCCGACGAACAATACTAATTAAATTGTAGATTTTTAGAGATTAACGTGTACAATCCCTTTTTATGGGCCAGAAGATATGTTCCGGCCTGCTCATGAACAGGAAGCTCGTGGTTGTAACCCCAGGCATCAATGACGGGGTCATTTATCCGTTCTCATTATTACATGCGTGTACAGATTGCTTGTTTGGTGAGCAAAAATATGCGTGTAAACAATGTGTCGAAGTAATTTAATATAACATTGAAAAAATAAATGCAAAATAAATCTTCGCTTATTTTCTTTTGCTCAAAAGTGAGGCAATCATATTTTGTCAACTCTAATAATAATTTTAATTCATACATTTTCTAAATTGAACTTACTGCTCACTCTGAATTGAATTTACAGAAAAACGTTGTGCAATTATCCTCTTTCCGTATGATAACATATTATGAAATTACGAAGACATCAAATATTAGAGTACAAAATAGTGATGAGAAAATAATTTATAATAAAACAGAACAATAAAATATAATTGAAGGTAAAGGTCAAAGACTTGAAGCGCGCTATTTTAATAGATGCTTATGACTCATCCTAATAACTTAAACTAAATCAATTAAAGTTTCGCGGGTGGTAACTTAGCGTCTGAACGACTTCCTAACTTCCAAAACATGGGTGCAGTCAAGGAGCGTAACAAAATGTCACCAAAACAAACACTAAGCAAGACAACATCAACCGGAACACAAGAGTGAGAAGGAGGAGAGAGGCAGTATATTCCACTCACCGTAAAGGAGAAAGAAGGTGCCGCGTAGGGGCGAATTCTTAGCCGACGAAGAGATGACCCACCTCCCTGGAACCCCTTCCCTTCTTCCCTGGCGTCGTCCGCTTTGCCTCCCGGAGACCTCCGGCCCCTTGCCCCACTGACACATTTCCGCCTCCCTCCAGAGAATCGCCATGCTGCACTGAACAAAAGGTGGTTGGACACCTTTCTCCTCCGCCAACCTCCTCCTTCGCGTTTCTTTTCCTCTAGACAGAGAAGGGAACACCGGAAAAGAGTTAACGTCCCTACGTTTCCCCCTCTTCACACTCTTTCTTTACCGCAACCCTCGAAGAAATAGACTTCACACACGGCAACAAAGGAGAGGCTTAAGACGACAGTCACAACAGCAAATAGTGAGAAAAAGAAAAACCTGAGAAAATGTTTTCCGTTCTTTTACACCTTTGTCCTTTTATGTCCCCCGCGGCTCTCCTTATGTGACGACGAGTACCCTCTTTCGCCTCTTTATCACCAAGCGTTGACCCGTTGTAAAAACGGACTATCCGAAAAAAAGAAAGTGCTTTCGAAAGGAATAAATGCCCCCTCCACAGCCCCTTTGTCCCCAGAGCATTCAATCCTAAGATCGGCGAGAAAAGAAACACTATACCTTGTGATTTCTGCTTAATGTTCGGCTTTCACTCTTATCGAAGACTAAATCGCCCGAGAACCTAAAAAAACGTTCGATTTTACCACTTCCAGTTCTCAGCTGTGGATCCTTACTGATATTTTTTTCCCGTGCGGGTCGACCTTGCACTCTTTTAAGCCCTTCCCCTTGTAAGCGGCGTAGCACCGCTCCTCTTGAAGTATTACCGTCTCGAGAGACCCGATGTCTTTCGTCTCTCAATATTTTTCCTTGATTCTCAACAGTCCTGTACAATGTCACTTTCAGGTTCTCTTCAACACGTCACTGATTCACACGTCACGGTTTACTCCCGATATATTCTATCTAAACTGTTGTGGCGCAGAAAAACTCCTAAGTAACTTTATATACCCTTAATGGTTGCGTTGTTTGTGTCACTTCAGAAATGAGTTTTTTCGTTTGAATCGAAACCTTTATGGTCGCGTATCTATTATTCTTTAACTGCAGTTAGGTGTAGTGCGTTGACAGTTTTGTTTTTACCGTGTCTTTCCTTCCACTGCCCTTTTTCACACGCCCCTTGTGAACTTCAGCCTCTGAACTGTCGTTTTAGAGTGCCTTTCGCCACCTCTCTATTCCTCGATCACATCCTCATCTGCCCCCTCCTTGCACACCCGCTCACCCATGAGGCAATCCCCCCACACAGCACACATCCCGTCCCTCGTGAGTCCTACGGCCCCGAGTCGCGGCTACGACTGCTGATGAAAAAGGCCGCCGGCCGCCGGGCGGTCGTCCTACTTTTCCCCTCAGACTAACCTGCTTCCTTTCGATTGATAGGGAAAGAACGAGGATAACAATGCAGTCGGAGAGATGAAGATCAACGGCGCGGGTTTTTCTTATGCGTACGTATCACTCTCCCTCCCTCACTCACTAGCACACATCAACGGTCACAGTGAAGTCCGTTGGAACGCGACGACGTTTCTTCTCTTGGCCTGTTGACGGTACCTCTCGAACGAGCCGCCGATCGAGGAACTTGCGAATCTCTGATGATGCGATGATATGCAAGGACGATCAGCAACAAGAGAAGTCCGAGGGTCCTGCCTTCCTATCACAGGCACTGTCTAATCTGTTCCTTCTTTCACCACACTCGTATGAAGAGAACAAAACATAATTTTTTCATCAATCTTTTTAAAGTCTCCACCCCCCTCCCTCCCTAAAAGAAAGGAAGCCTGCTCGAATATAAATAAAGCACTTTTTTGGGTTCTAAAACACTTTGGTTTCTCTTCCCAAAAAAAAAAAGATTCAGGGAAAATATATAAGCGATGTACTGGAATATTGGTTTACGGTTTCACTCTTGAATTTCCTCCAGAATCCTCGATTTTTTCCAAACTCCGTTGAAATAAGAAAACGTGTACCCTGGAGGCAAAAAAGACAATTTCTAGGGGAGAAAATGAAATGGTTTTTGATCAAAACTTCTGGTGGTAATTTTCTCTACTTTTCAGTATTTCTTTCCCCCAAAAACTTATCTTGAGGTAGGGTACCACACCCCCACCTTTTTGGTCCGAAGTTTGATCAAATGTCCTCCCCGAGGGGACAAGAGGAGAGAACGAAGAAAAGTATACGCAAGGTAAAAGTGGCGCAGAGGGTAAATTTCTCACCCGGCCTCGGAAATAAAACTCTCGCCTCGCGGTGAGTGGCGACTCGGCGGGAAGGTAGCCGAAGTGCGAGCTGGGGTGCAGAGCGCTCGGATGTATATTTATACGACCGCACGGGCGAAATGCGACTGCCGCTTAAACCCTTCGTACCCTCTCGTGGCCTCCCCTCCTTTCCTTCCTGACCCTCCGCCTCCCTCCCCCCAAACGCCCCCGCCCCCTATCCCTCCCGCGGAGACAAGCGACCAAAGCCATGCGCAGAAGAGCGGCCACGCCTCCTGGCGAGTGGGACCCAAATTAGCCGGCATGCGCCATCCCCTTTAAGGAAAAGAAAGAGAAAGAAGAAAAAGTTAAAAGACAAAATGAAATGTGTTTCATTTTGCGGTTTGGGATGGGATTTTTAAAAATTGTAGATAAAAGTGTAGACGCAACATACATACAGATACTCGGAGACTCCTGCATATTCACAATATTATTGTTTCTATTTGAAAATACGTCGCAAAATCTTCTCCAGCAATGCCCTTGTGTTTCAAAAGGTCCAACTGCTCGTGTTGTGGTCTGATACTTACCGAAATAAGTAATAATATCAAGTGAATTTGAAGTAAGCCTTAAATTAAGAGTTTTGTATAGTTTTTACCTAAAAATAGATGAATTTATTCCTTATCTCTATCATGTTGTAGATATAAACATGTCTAAATTCATTTAAAAATTACTTTATTTTATTTTACCATCAATTAAATTACATGTTTCAATTTAATTCCCGAATCAATTATCTATTCACTTTCTACAGTGCAATTTGGGATAACTTTTTGCTGATTAATTTTTTCAAGAGTTTGAACTTTTACCTGGAGGGAATAAGGGTAGAGAATGAGATTTTGAAAAATTCATCACTTAAAACAATAACATTTTGCGCATTACATGTTGTTTTCAAACTTAACAGAAGTATTTTTTATTAATTTACCGGAATGATTTTCCTCGATAAAATGTTTGCAGTGAAACGCAAGGAAAATTTATCTACACTCATTGGATTGAGCAAAAAATAAATCATTACGGTTCCTTTAACACAAATTAATCGGTTAACATTATTTTTTTGGTTATGTCTCACTTTTTTGCAGTAAAAAATACCGTAGTGAAAATTCCAGTTGTGGATCTACTTCCCTTTTCATTAAAATGGAACAGTCGCTCGTCGGCATCTACCACAACTACTCCAATTAGACGTCATTAGATAATACAATAGGCAAGGTGTATTTTCTAATTCCTCGAAGTAATAGTCAAACAATCTTGTAATAGTAAGTGAACACAATGCAGCATTCTGATTTGAACAGAATTGAAGTTAATTATTTAGTACTACCATAATTATCAGAAGGAGTGAAGAATTTTTTATCATTTTAAAACTTACTTGTGTGAAATGCCAAAATTACCATACCAAAAATTAAACCCTACTACTTTAAAAACGTATTTTTATTTCATCAAACTGAACACGAAAATGTATCCCTTGCCGCATAAACATTCTTCATCTGGAATATACCGAAGAAATTGGGAAAAAATATTTTTTCCGCCTCAACAAACCACTCGCTGCACATTCGGCAAACGTGACATAGAAAAAAATATAAGTATCAAATGGAATTATAGATGCATGAATAATGGATATATAATTACAAAAAATACTCATTTTTTCATACCCTAGGCTTGGAATTCTATCACTGCCAAATCATTCGTATCGATGATTTTCACTTAATGATTTTTTACAATTCTCAAAAAACCTATTTCCAATATATCATTCGAATTTGAAGGTCTATTTCAAACAATACAAATTAACAAACAGAACACATTCCAACAAGAAGAGAGTTGATTAATAAAAATGAAAAAGTATGTTTTTCTTTTGATAGATTTTTTTTATTTAGCAACCTTAACTATGCATTTAGTAAACTCGTTTCCATTTTCATAAACTAAATTTTAGATACGTTTCGGCTTTTAAAAATTCCAGTGTCATTCAAATAGGAGCAAAAATATCAATATTGATTTAAAGCGCTGTGAACAAATTATAACGACGAAGGCAGTTTTTCTGTTCTTTCAAAATGTATTTTCCATAACCTAATTTAACGTTTCAAAAACTAATATTTATACAGTTGAAATTTAAATACTTTATACGGCACTGCGTGAATTTATATAGTATTTGTACATGTATTGTATACTCAAGGTATAGGTTTCACTCACAGAAGAGATGCAGCTGGAGAAGAATGGGTAAATTCTTTTTGAAAAAGTTTCGGTTGCGCAATCAATTCTTAAGTGAGAGTTAAAAACTAAATTTTAACCTAACATGATGTTGCTACTCAAATATCGGAAATAAACAGTGACTGTCCCTAGGCGCGTCTAGGCTATTAGGTCATTTTTCTCAGTAAATTTATATATCTGAAATTAAATTCGTGAGTTTACAAACACGAGATTTAATAGTTTTAATGTAGGTTTTCGGGTCAGTTGAGTTACATGAGAATAAGCGGATGGGTTTCAGTTAGTAAGCAAATTCCAAAATATTTTAACCACTTAAGGACCGAAAATATGCACGAATTCTCGAGTACCAAACTGAACATTGTTGGCGCATTTGAGGATGGGTTCCAGCATGGAAAGGAACAATTTTCTGAACAGCATGTTATACCACGCGATGGCCTTAAAAACCATCAAAGAAACACGGTACTACTGGACACAAATATTTGAACTCAAAACTGGATAACTCCCAGCAAAACCTACTCGTCAATTTCTGACATTCCAGATACACCAAATTCCTTACTCCGAAATCCACTTTCCATGAGAGATTGCTGAAGAAACTCCTACCTTGCAAAATAACATTGACAATCTAAAGCTCGCGTTCCACAAAGCGGATACCCAAGATCCCTAGTTTCAAAAAATGTCCTCTCCTGCCAAGGAAGTGTACTCCGCACCCAAAAGTTTCGAAACCCGATGGTATTACCCTTTTAAACGACTATTTCTATGAAAAACTAAAACTGAGTGATAAAATTAAAGTCAGAACTAAATAAACATTTAAAAATATATATATTTCTTAATTTTGGAAGTAAAAATACCCCTTCCATCATCTTCCAATATCTCGGTAGCTTTCAAATGTCCTGCTAACACAAGATATCTCAGTCCACATTCTCAAATCCTTAAACTATCTGATATGCCCTTTACGCGACTCCCTCCGTCCCCTCTCACCTTGCGACGCCCCCGTCTCAAAAATCTCCCATTATCTGCACCGCTCCCCCTCCTCAATTCCCCAAACCCTCACACCACTTGCGTAATCCAAAAGAATTCTGCATTCCAACTTACAACCCCTAACCCTCCTTCTAAATTGAAGAATGAACAACATCCGTTTCCCCGCGCATAAATAATCATCGGTTTTCCACCAAATCCACTCCCCTGTACTCTCTTTATATTCCCGTACATTTCAAATACCATAAGCTTCCGTCTTCTTTTAATATAGCAGGCGCTTATCTTCCTTTCGATTCTGAAAGCCATCTTTGAATCAACCACCATTGTTACGTTGAGGACTCATGAATACGCTTAAATTTAAGCACTCAAGGTATTCGACTTTAACTCCCTGGCTAAACATTTTCCACTACAAAATGTCCATCGCTCTCCTCTCCCTTCCTTTAGCTCTGTCACCCCCTCTTAATCTCCTTCCTCATTCTTCACTTCACTTTAATTTTCTTCCACTGGCTTATGCGAGAATTCGCAGCCGAAAGAATAACAACCAAAATTGTTTACTTTAATATCTAATTTTAGTGCCCAATTTCTACAAGGTCTATGGATACAGATATATGGTTTTAGAGCCTGCAGAACAGTTTTTCTCACCCATTATATCTCAATGGTAAGAAATAATTCAACTCTCATTACGATTGTGTGGAAGATGCAAAGTATTTTCATTTAAAACGAACTCTCATTACCTCAATTCCTCCATTTCAAACTCAACCATGATCTTTCTCGATTAAATTCAGAAACATTGAATTCAACGCATCTTTCCGCATCAAATAAACTTATCACCACATTTTATCCACTACAACGGATGTCAATAACCCCATGCCAGACACCTGAGGCCACTAACCCCCTTGACCTAAACCTTCATTCCATTTCTGCTCTCCGGGCGTGGTCGGAGCAATTCACTCCTAAATATATCGACATTTTACACTTCTCCCTCAGCAAACGCGAAATTCAGTAAAAGTTACTACATTAGAAGTCGTACCCCTAACACTACAGTGCTTTTAAAATAAATTAATACATTAGGTTTAATGTAATTACCAGCATCATACCTGGTGGGCATAGGACCCAAGTGTATTGAAAGAACTTCTCTCGTGAAGTGCCTATGAGGACCACCAATCTTAAAACAATGCCCCTCTGTCTCATTCAATTGTTTGAAACCCGTGAGAAATATCTTCAAATCGACCAGGCCCACCATAACTCACTCCCAAACAGCCTATCTCACGTTTCACTTCCTTTAGCTGCGCAAGGTGAACGCGCTATTACCTTCTGTCACTTCATTCAGTCTCCTCTTCCCATCCCAACTGTCATACCACAATTGCATTTATCCCCAAATATGTAATATACCGACTATTGTGCAACTTTTCCTCCACCTTCTATGTCGGAGTACACGCTATACCTCTTCCCCTCCGGATGAAAACCTGACAGTCCATCCAACTTTCAGACAACTACTAATCCACTGCAATTTATGAAAATCTCTGCATACAAGCATGTGTTTACTCGTTTTGCAAAAAATATAATGAGATAACTAAATATAGCGACAACTTATTAATCAACCCGAAGATTTCTTCGATAGGTAAGGTTAGGTGTAAACCTATTATTAACGTCAATGATGTGAATAGAATTGTTTCAGGCGTCATATTGTTGAAACGATTCATATCGGAAAATAAATAGTTAATCTACATACATATATTTTATTAAAAACGACCAGGGTTTCGACATACAAAGTCATCACCTGATGATGGCTTTGTATGTCGAAACCGTGGTAGTGTTTAATAAAATATATGTGGAATAACAAAGTATTTCTTTTCCGATGACAATCGTGTGAAAAACTCACACCCAAGATTAGGAGGATCGGTTCCTTTCCATTAACCACATGTGGTTATCAAGGCTCATCTGTCACCCAGAAAATCACACAGTTTGAGTGACTTTCTTTGAAGAGACGTTAGTTGGAACGAACTTAAGAGCTTTCGGTCTTAGGGTCATATCATACATCAATTAATGTTATATGTAACCCAAATGCATTCAATTCATACATGAATGTAAGATTGATGTATGGATGGAATGTATTTCATCATCATTCATTCAATTCACGCTGTTATAACATTTCGAGCACATTTTTGTAGATAGGTGAAAAAATTTACAGCCAAGGAAATCAAAAAGGGTATCATCATTCAAATACGATATGTATTACCAAGCAGACTGTGGAAACCGACGATTAAAATTGGTTAATTTTGAAAGCGAGAATAAAAGTATTACATTATTTTTTGCTACGGTTTAACAATTCATTAATTATTGATATTTAAACCATAGATTTGATAGGTTACCATGGCCCAATTCAGTTAATCTGTTGGGAATATACGACTAGTATATTTATTGTGAGTGCCATTTTAATATTTAACGCGGAAATGAGAAAAGTGTGGAACACTCAATTTCAGCGGTTCTCAAACTTTGAGCGGCTATCTCCCACGGGAGTCACAAATTTCTCTTCCCCGGTGATTCATGTTCACATAACCTTGTTCCCCACGAGACCTTAATGAAGGTAATTTGCGCGAATTTATCGCAATAATTTAGAGGGTCAAAATGTCAAAAAAGTGTCCATCATGGTTGGTAATGTCTAATAGTAACAAACAATAGTATAAATTGCCGAAGCGATACAAGAATTGACTGGATCGCGAATTTTGAATTTATCATCTTAGTTTGGATAACCTGTAGTAGAGAATGTTTTACATCTATGTATTTAATAATATTTAGTTTCCATAAAATGCTATTTTAGAATCGACAGCTCCTAACATACATTTGAGAAGACTGATTTAGAATAAAAAGAATCTAACCGTTAAAAAAGAAGAAGTTAATCATTCGACATTGAATCCTTCCAAGTAATTTTCTTTACAAAATTAAAGAACTTCAAGAAGCACGCGACATAAAATAAATGTTGTGCCACTTGGTTATTTATGTTTTTCAATAATTTCCTCTGCACTCGTAGGCAGGAGATTATTTTGGCAGCTAATCATTAGCACTTTTTCGGTACCAAGTAAAACTCAAAGACTTCTAAAATAGCACATCACAATACAGGAATCTATCTCGGGAAAATCATTAATCTACAAAAGATTAAATGAAACTTTCAATAAATTGAACGAAGTACTTAAGGTTAGGGACCGGTGGCATAATCTCAGGCTTCGGGGCATGGGGCATTGTGACCCTCCAATGTGCATACATATATTATAAAGTGGGGTAACTCCGTTCCCTCCCACTTTGTATTCCTGTTCAACTTCCATACCCTTATTTTTCCTCTCACTCCATTAAAATTCAAGCCGTCAACCCGTTTAAAAATTTCGGGGCACGACAGTGGTCTGCATGAATTAATACTTCCAGGATTTTTTTCAAGCGTCCACTATAGTATGCGGGACAAAGATGAAAAGGAATCACCTAGGTCGGGGTCCTCGGATGTCAATGGCATCGGTTCGACAAAATGACACGATGAGATCTTTCAGTGGTAAAAATATCCTTCATCCTCAATCAGTTTTATAGACATTGGAAAACCAGATCAAGACTCTTATGCTTTAATGAAAAAGGTAATTAAAACCGAATAATTAAATCGTCTCTTTTCAGTCTACTTTTAAATTCTAAAAAAAGTATATATACCAATGCATTGAATTGTATTTTTAAAATGCTTCTGAAAATGTTTAATTTCCTGCTGCACTGGATACCAAAGTCGAGAACCCCTGTTTAAAAAGTAGGCGGGGACAAATAGGGTCATGAGAAATGGATCATACCTTCATTTAGATCATTGGATGTATTATACATGCGGTTAAACAATCTCAGCACCACATGGGCATGAATGAACTACCTTTTGGATAATTCCATTTTGTCCTTGAAATTACTGTTTTTCCTAACACTCCGTGTCCCTAACTACTTTGGCACATTACGACAAAATGCTGGTAGGGTTTATGAATTGAAGTGGAGCCTATGATAAAATATTGGCACTTCTCTTTTTGAAATTATTAATGATACAATTTACATCGTCTATTTGTAATGAAACCAAAAGCACTTTAATCGCATCCATTATTCTATCCGAAAACAACAATATTTCGAGCTACAAGAAAGAGAGACGAAAAAATTAAACATTTCAATGGCTATAAATAACTATCATTCTGCTTCAATTAAAATTAAAAGAGTCAGTGCCTTTACCATATATTACATTTTGTTACAAACAGTTTTAAATGGATATAAAACTATTTGCACAAGTATATTGTCGCCAAAACGTGTAAATAAACTGAATTTATCAAAATTCCTACGGCCTGAACTATGAATTCGTGAAGCGACTATGGAATGAAATTTGATGACCACGTGAAGTCTGACGAGAGCGGCATCGTCAATCATTTTCATGAGCTGAACCGTGTATTTTTTTTTCATTTCCCTCCAAAACGGTCGTTTAATAGAGCCGACTACAAGCGGTCTGCCTTTACCAATGTATAAATAGATATGAAAACCGTTTAAATATCACGAGAGTGTACAAAATCTAAATTTGCGATTGTCTTAATTTCATCACATCGGAGAGAATTCCAATTGATACTCGCGGATGGTGATTCTAAAAGTTATATTTGCATGGCATTCCATTTTAGGGCTGATACAGTGGCATATAAATAATTATGAGGACAGTCAACAGGCCTGTTTAAATTTTCAGTCCCAATAGATTGGCTGGTAGATAAATGCGCCGTCCGCTAGATGTTTTGGTACTTAACCTTATTTCCCGTTTAAAACCAGGCATTACTTCGCACGTGAAATAACATAAAGAGCCCATTACAGGAAGCGGGGAGTAAGGGATGGCGATACGGGCGGGCGGTGGGAGTAAAAGGGGACGAGAGGTTGAGGGAAGCCACATGCGCCTTTTCGTTTAAAAATTCCACGCAGGTCCCATCACGTGCACGCGAAACGCCTATTCCGCCAGTCGGGCCGTGTCGCGCCGTCCGTCCCCTTCGCGCCGAAGATGCCGCTAAGCGATGAGCGAAAATCAATAGGAAAAAAAGAAAGGGATGGATGGAAGGAGAAGGTTTAAAGGGGTGGAAGGAGGAAAGGGAGATGGAGAAGCGGAAAAAACTAACAATTCGCGACGGCAACACGGAAGTACCAAAAGTTATAAGAGGCGACGATAGTTCGGACGTGGATGGAGAGCTGGAGACGAGGAGGAGAACGAAGCAAGCGTCGAAACACGGAAGAACGGGGATGCTGGGTTGCATTCTCCCGGCGGTATCCCTCAGTCCGAAGGATTAAAGTCTCTACCAACCCGGCGGTCCCTCCGCTTGGGGGGGAATATCGGGCATTGGGGCCGGGGAGTGGAGCATGGTGGGACGGGGGCAAGTTAGGGGGGAACTTCCGATCCTTAGGCAAAGCGCCAATGGGTTCGCGTGCGAGACACACACACACACACACGTGGATGCAGTCTTCCATAAACTCCACGGTACTCGATGAAAAACTGAGCACGTCCCCGAAATAAATTTGTCATCTAACCAGTGTGGGTGGCGCGGGTTTGGGGAGGAAGGGATGGGGAGTAACAAGAGGGAGGTAAGGGGTTGAAGTGTGGAAGGGAATGGTGACCGTGTGTTTTTTTTCTCGGTCACCCTGGGCCTGAATCGTGTAGAATGGAGAAAAGAGGGGGGACAAAATTTCTGACTGACGGGATACGGCCACAATTTTCGACTGAATTTTTGCGTTTTTTTAAACTTCTTATAGGCCCTTCCTTATCCAAGAATTAAATCGGTCATCACCCTCGGCATTCCCAAGTTAAAAGCGCAAAGATAAATATTAGCAACCATAAATTTTCCTTAGTTGGCCCAATTAAATTCCTTTGCTGGAAACAAATGATTATAAATGAGTCTTTTTCCAACGAAATCTCATGCTGATATATTAAAAGTCACCTTGGCTAGCGTCTTAGACAATGGAATATTTTGGAACATTATCACCGAACATTACAGCAACGCAAATTAAGATTACCTATCTAAACTGGAAATTGTCACAGTTTGAGTGTTATTAATGAACGGAGAGCATCAGTGTTTACGTTGCATCCCTGTCCATAGCACCGCAAATAACGGAACAAAGTTACAGCTGAAGTAAAAATCACCATTACCGACATCGGATATAAATCTCATGACCGTTAATTACAGCATGTTTTGCGAATACCGTACACAGGGGAATTGTTATCTCTCTCTTTTGTGTTAGAAAATTAACAGCATTCTAGTAGAAATGTCGATAAACAACAGATGCATCCTCAGGCGAAATTCGAATCTCATTTGGCGGTAATGAATTCATGCTCCACTCTGTGGCTTAATGCAGGTATGCAATGCATTCCAACTATAATTATGGATTTGATTTACCCCGCCTATATATTTTGGCATTATCTAAGCAAGAATAAACGGAGAAGTAAACTCTAATACTGTACAATTACAAAGTACTGGTTTTCCAGAGGAAAATGATGTATTCGTGTTGAAACAAGGGTTAAACTCCTCTAGTCCAAAAATCCATCCAAAACCTTCCACCACCTGACTCCATTTATTATTCGAGTGCATAATCCTTAATTTTAACCATATCTTGCGAAGATAATTAAAAAATATTGGTGATAATTATGATGGTTTACCAACTTCCTACCATATAAATTTTAAATGAGTTCCGACTATAACTGTCTAATATATCACCCTCTTAAAAAAATCGACCTGACCACCAATAAAAAGAGAAGAGTCATTAGTCAAAGTGACATTCCTGAAAAAAAACACCACACAAAGAAATTGAATACTTCCGCGGGAATATTTTGTCTCTAACGTCATGACTGTCATTCCGTTTGATCTTGATTCATTTGATGATCAAGGTTTTTGAAAGCTAGGCCAATTTAATACGTGTAACGATGCATAGATAATAGGAATAATTTTAAGAATTCCGTGACCCGTAATGAGTGCTTTCCACGTTGGGTTTTCTAATGTTATTACCCTTTCAAAGCCAGTGTGGGTTAATTAATACGGCTTGACTCCATATAAAATTGTAATAGAGTTCAGCCACTATTTTTTGCTACTCTGAAAGCATAGACATAATATAATTTTCTAACATATCAATACGCATATGTGATTTATTTCCCGCCACCCTGAACTCAGTGGTAGTTACAGAATTTAAGCCAACACGACCTGAAATTGCACTAAACATATAATTTTGGCGTAATTTATACATATATTTATGTAGCTATAAAAATAATGTTTCTTAGGGAATTAAAGATATAACTCCCAATTGAGATCTAACAATGGTGGCATCCCGAACTATAAAAACGTTTTCTTTACAAACCAAACTTCTCTGAAGGCTTACTTATGGCTAGTTATAGTCAGTTCACAGTATTGATCACAGATTGAGTAGTTAAATATTACAATATTCTGTTACCCAAGATAACATAACAGTAAAATATGACCAATACAAAAGTCAAATATCCAAAAAACAAAAAATCCATAAGATGCTCTAATTAAAAATTTAGAAATTGTGCTAAAGCATCTACACAGAATCGAATATACACGAAAAGGGAAAAGAAAAAAAAGTCTATTTTTTTATAACTCAACGGTCCCAGCCACGTTTCTCAGTAGTATAAGAGGAGCAAGGAAACAAAGTGAGCCGTTTTTCTTTTTGTGTTCCACTTTGTGCACGTCTTTTTTTCTTTGTGAGTAACGAGCAAATGTTTCACAGAGACACATTAGAGATTATATATATATATGTGTGTGTGTGTGTGTGTGTGTATAAACCATAAACACAGTAAACAACCCGGAGGTCGGTTTAGTAGATGATGGTAGAGCTCACCCATGTACCAAGCCCGACGGCGTGTGAATATTCACACATCAGGGTAGGGGGGCCAGTTCCTTTCCCTGTGCCGGTTATGGTTTCCCAGGAAGATCTGGTACCCGAAAAATCAACTAGCTTTGGTGGAGCTGCTGATGCCCAGAGTGCCTCGCCCAGGAATCGAACCCGGGACCCTCCGGTCAGTAGCCCAGTTTAGCCCAGTCAGTACCCACTGGACCACCGCGACATATTTCTATATAAAAAATATAAATACATATATATATATATATATATATATATATATATATATATATATATATATATATATATATATATATATATATATTTCAGGTACCAAATCTTTCTGGGAAACCATAACCGGCACAGGGGAAGAAACTGACCCCCTACCCTGATGTGTGAATTTCACACGCCTTTGGGCTTAGCACTGGGTGCACTCTACCATCCGACCTTCGGGTTGTTTACTGTGTTTATGGTTTGTATATATATTCAATGCAAATAATATATATGCATACATGTATTTATACACATCTTTATAATACAGGATAATTTTTCAGAAAACGGAAGTGCTCGTAAGAGAAATAGCCAGAACGATAGGAAAACATTACCAAGAAATACAAAAGATAATAATAAGTAAAGTCAAGGAGACGGGAAACTTAGAAGAAATATGGAATTATATTAAAGAACTATACATCAAATGCCGCAAAAAAAATATGCGAACAATAATTTGGCAAATATTAAGATAGCCATAAATTACAGACGATATGATGAAAAAAATTAAAGAAGAAAATGAAATATTAGAAAATCACAAGTAGGTAAAAGTAAAGCATGATAAACTAAATTTGGAAACCAAATGAGTGAAATAAACGTGATGGAAGATACAGTCCGAGAATATGACCATATTACCAAGGGTGAAACTTATGAGGTGTGCAGAAAGTTAAAAATCCGTAAAAGCACTCACAGATGCGGTAGGCAAATTATTAATTGAACCAGAAAAGATTCAACATAAATGGAAACGACATTAAGAGAACATATACGGTGCAGCTATATTCCAGCTTATATATAGAAAGAGAATGTGGTGTAGATGGGAATATTTTAGGTCAAGCCTATTTGATGGCGAAATAGAAAGGACATAAATTGATTGAAATTAACATTTACGCAGAATTCCTTCAATGTTTAGTAAAACGTGGAGAGCGATTTTTTCTGGATTAATTTCATTTAATTTATGAGGGGGGGATTTTGGCTGGAAGACTATCTCAAATGTACGTGAGTTCCCATCCCAAACAATGGATGATCTGAGAACCAACAGGTCGAAAGGTTCGTGATTTAAGGAACAGTGGAGGAAATTTTTCTCTCCCTCATGTCTGTACCCTTATATCGTTCTCACTAGCCTTAAGTTCAATTCTTTTGGTCTTTTGTAATTGTATCTATGCGATAAAAATGCGAAGAAAGAGAGAATCTACATTGGAGTATTTCCAGACAACATATGTGCTCATTACCATGCAAAAATGTGTTAGGGAATGAGGGAGAAATTAGATGTAAAACATCATTCTACCACAGGGTAAAACGCTTCTCAAAATAAAAAAAAAACCTGGGTCCCCCTTTCTCCACGGCCCTAGGAGATTGGCGCCGCACTGAGAGTCCACCCTCAACGAGACAACCCTTCCAGCCAGCTGTGAGGTTTTCCGGACTGTGTTAATTTTTCCCCCCTTCTCCTCACCCGAAACCTTTCTCCACCCCCATTGTCACCCACGTTTCCCACGTTCCTTCTCCCCTCCCTCTTTCCCCCTCTTTTTCCACTACCCTCCCCTTACTTGCTTTTCAGCATTTGTAGTAGACAACGAAACTATGACTGTTACCAGAAGATGATGTAGTCGCATTGAAACCGGTCGTATTAATAAATTTTATTTTTGTGGAAAATTGCTAATTTTAATTAATTAAGATTGTCAAAATGCTTTGCTATCTGATTCATCAATGAGAAGAAAAAACGACTGGTTTGACGATGGTGGAAAAAAGCTTAACATTCAACAGGGATCATTGGTTTCTGAGTTCGGTACGTTGTTTTCTTTGGCAAAAACGGCAAAAAGATTCGTTCATATTGTCTTCACCACTCACTATGTATGTGTCCTTTAGTATTTGAGCAGCATAATGTGTATTGGGTGTGACCAGCGAGTCCTTTCATGAGCTCCCATTTATTTGTTTCGTAATCTCCGCTAATTTCTAAGCGCGAAAAATCGTGCAAGATTATTGTTTTTATTTAGCCAAAAAGCATGATACCGCATAGGAGAAATGATGTATTTTGCGACCTTTGTCATAAGTTTATCTTTATGCATACTCAATATTCCTTCATCTTTCACAATAGAAAATAAGCGCGAATTAACAAAGGTAGCTGGTTTTGAGACCTGAATACAAACATTAATGACGAATTTCGCCAGATGCGACGAGTCTCATTACGAACTTATCACCAATGACTTCAATTAAGATCTTGATTTTATCCATGAACGAGAGTTGGATAGATATTTTGATGTAGTATGTTATGACAGATGATCATAAGTTTAATTTCCAGGAATGTAAAAATTTACTGATGCGGCCGGCTAGATTTACATGTAAATGCCTGTCAAGAGTTACATTTGAATTCCAATAGTTTGGTACTACATGGCAGAGAGGTTGAAAAATTGCTCAAGGGAGGATGAAATGTTGCAATACCATTTCAGAGAGCGCAAATTGTTGTGATTCTGGAGAAAAAACTCGGAATGTTAAACCTTGATACTTTAAAGGCTTAAACTTTTCTCATCCAGAAGGTTATTCCAGAATCTGTCCACAGAATGTCGTTTAACTAGGAGGAAATGTCATTCAAAAATAAAGACACCCATGTAAGGAGGTTGACTTCATACTCCTTAATCTATTACATCTGGCAATACGACATGCCAGTGACCTGCCTGGTGTTCAGCCCGGTATGACTCTGGCGGCGGGATTTCACCTCGCTTTCTACATCTCTCTGGCCCTCCTTCTAGCTCTTCTCTACCACTCCCATTCAACCACATTCTCTCCCCCTTCTTTCCTCTTTCCATCGCTCCCGCGCTCCCCCCTCTCCCCTCTTCTTCCAACTCCCTCCTCCCCCTTTCCTTCGAGTGTCCATGATTAACTGCTCCTTCCTACCTGTCCAATAATTCTGCTCTCTCGGTGAACGCAGGTACTCGATTTCAACATTTGTGGCAAATTTTTTTCCTTATTCCAATTTTTTTCTGGCAGTGGACACGTTTTACTATTCTTGTTTTTTTTGCATTTTCATATAACAGTACTTCGGCTTTGATTTCAATAATTGATTCAAGGTTCCATACATGACTTATGAATTTGCTCCAGACATTCAATTAGGTTTGGTCTGGATTTATGTTAAATCGCTATTTCTGCCATCACTTCACGGTTTAAGATGTTGTACCTGCCATCCATATTACTTGTGACTTTTTCGATGAGCCATGAGAAATGTTTACGTCTACTCATAGATAGTACTGAAAAATTAGGTCCGCATTGTCAATAACGTTATCGATCAAATTTAAATAGAAGATTTCCATAAAAATTTGCAATGAGTGTACGAGAGAGCAGTGTATAAGGGTTTTTGATCTAGCTTGAAAAGGGAATAGGTTTATTGAACATTAGGTAATAATGGTGGAACAGATAAAAAAAACTACAAATCAATTGAATGGAAAAGAGAATGATTTTGATGGTTCGTCCTGAGGCGAAGTCTCAAGAGTTAAAAATTGAAATTCCTTTCTACAAATTCAGTGTCGGATCATATTTTTTTAAGATTATGATGACGGTACACAATTTATTAATGTTTTAATTTCCGAGGTAAATTTATCCTGATGGCACAAGGCACACTGGTTATTTTCAGTATGCATTTCATACTGGTGAATGATCTTTTAGGGAAACAATTTTTTTCATGAATCCTTAATTTTAACATATTCTTACTAACAAAAAATTGAAAATAAAATGATGCAGATAAATAAAACTGAACTGAAAACAAAATAAACAAAAAAAACATTTTTGCCAAGTTTAAAATATGTGAATATCATGTTGTTTCTACATATAAATACCATTTCTTCTCATAACTATCTTTCTCTTTTCTTTCGTTGTTTATATTTATTGACTTTCTAGGTACGTGCATATCAAATCTCCCTTTTTGATATTTCCGTCCCCTATTTGTATCAAGATTTTTAATGGTTAATTTACCAATGTAACTCTGGTAACTATTAATCAGAAGTGGATAACTAGTATCATGCTCATAAAAAGAGACGTTTCAAGCGTGATATGGTGGAATAACACGATTAATTAAAATAGTATCATGCTCGTTTTAATTGTTCCCCACACGTTTATTTTGCAAATTGATACCTTTTTGATATTTTTACAACCTAAATTCTACATGCAGACGTCCAATGATGAAACTATTCAGCGCAAAGTTTTGGTATTCCCCGGTCAGTTTGTGGACCCAAACACTATGACTCCGTCTACGTAAGGGTATGGTTTTTAAGTAATTATTATTAAGAATAATCAATATACTGGTTAAAATTTATTCTGCAAATTAATTGATATTTTCGTAGATTTGGCTATGTCAAGGTATATACTTTGTCTTTTGATATGATTTATTTCACTTAGATAAAATTTCCCACCAAGTGAACGTCGAAAATAATCTCTCTCTCCTTTTCTCCTCCATGTAAAACAACGCCAGTCCAAGGGGCTGCCCCTCCCATGGTGATCAAACGATTTAGACCGTTAAATTTAATTTCCCAACTTTTGAAGGTAAGTTTGAAAGTAAGTAAGCACGCATGGATTTCATAGACCATAAATTATCATTTTGAAGCTTATTGAACTTACTCTGAAAAAGTTTCGCGTGAGTGAATATTTCCAATAACATTGCGCGCTGTTCCATTTAAAATCTCCCACACTTTCGATAAAAGCACAATTTTTCTGTTGCATGCGTATAATAGAAAGCATGCCATCCAATTAAGGTAAAAAATAGTTTCTGTTTCTACCTCCTAGCTTTATTTTTAATGATTTGATATAAGTATGAGTGAATTCTTGATGTAAAACTAATTTTCTACAATTAGTATGAATGTCTCTCCGTGCTGAGAAAAACAAAATTTGCACTTTTACATAGATTTATTTGAAAGGTACAACGCGTTTCAGTTCATCGAACCATCTTCAGGTACAAGACAAGATTTAGCATGTGATATATTGTATTTATATCTGTTTGAGGAAAGGGGGGAGAAAAGAAGGAGGATTAAGGTAGGCGAAATATGGCGAACCCTAAGTTACAGGGAAACTAAAGAAATGGAGAGGGAAAAGAGGGGGATAAAACACTTGTAGTCATATCGGAAAAGAAAGTACTTTGTTCCTCTAAATACACTCCACCACGCACGACCCAGGCCTTCTTGCTCTCTTGTCTCTCCTCCTAACACTACATAGTATATCCTTTCCTTTTTAGCAATTTAATGTTAATTTTTCTTAAAGAAATATACAGAATTCACGTTGAATCATCATGATTTTTAGCTTGTTTTTGACCTATAAACTAATCAGCCATTACTGTCCTGAATGTATTCTTTACGTTAAATAAATTGGTGCAAAGAGATGGCTTAAATTGACGTAATAACACTAAAACATGTGCTCATTCTACTTCTATTTTCTCACTCTGTGTTTCCTATTTAATCTTAATTTCTTCATACCAGTTCCAAGCTCGTAATATCAAAACAGAATAACTATGGTCTGAGATTATATCATTTTATTTTAATTGGGTTTATCATTACCAGCATTCAATATATGGGTTTGTACCTTATTTAGTACATTTCACAAACATTCGTTAAAAACATTACATCATCTGCTAATAAATATAGTGTACTGAGTGAAACAGGTAACAGCACATTATAAATATTAACAAAGGATTCCAATAGAGCTGAATGGCTGCGAAGCTAATAAAGTCGAGACTAAAATCAAATTCTCTACTCTGACTAATGTGCATGGTTTTTAACAAAGCTATTTGATTTGGGCTTCGTAATAATTTTAAAAGAAAAAATGTTTAATATCATTATGCATAATATGAACAGAAACCTCTATAATAATGTATGTTGATAGAAGATTCTCAAAAATATTAATTAGAAAATTAAATTATTTAAAAATTGTGGTCGAATAAAAAGAACAAGGTATTACGGTCATCAAATTTACTGGTAAAAATAAGGTTAAATAAAGATTAAACATATTTAACGTTGACCTACAAATATTTTTAAAAATTGAAATTTACTAAATAAGAAAAAAATTATATGAATATACGAATAGCAATAAAATAACAGTAAGAGCTAAATATTAGAGGGGGAATAAAATAGTTCTCGTCATTTGTCCGTATCGCTCGCGTCATGCTTCAAATAAAACTTCCGTGTCGGAAGAAATATCTATTGAAATGCTGAAAAAATCTGTTATAAAATGCAACTTGGATAGAGAATGCCTTAAAATACAAATATAAGAGATGAATTATCCCTAAATGTGGAATTTACTCCTACCATAAGAAATAGGTAAATACACACAAGACCTGAATAGATAGCAAATTAAGTAAAGCAACTTCAGTATGTTCCAATATACAAAACGTTGGTCATTAATTCATATTAATGACATTTTCTTTCTTAACGTATACAAAGTATCAAGCGAAGTACACAAAACTTTAAGACTGACACAGAAAAAGTAATCAATATGCTGAAAGATAGCCATGCTAAACTTTTTATTGGTTTATTAATGGAGCAGATTGACCAACACTTTTTCCCAATTCATATTAATGGTCAATTTAATTAGTGCTAAGGGCTGCTATACTATATTCCAGTTTTATTTGATTTCAAAAAATATAATTTTCGCTGTTTCAATAAATACCTCATAAACATTACTCAAAATCCAAAGGCTTCATCATTTTAATATATCACCCCTGTGGGAAGAAAATCGTGTAATTTATACTTTTATACATGGCTATTTTCGAGATAATTTTGATCCCAGGCGGATTAAATAACTAAATAACTTCTAGTCTCCGATCGGCGTATAATCAGAGACAACTTTCCCATTCGTATAACTGTCAAAATATTCCGCAATATATTGACATGACAATTCGGTAAAAGTATCACCATAGGATACCCTATAGTTGATTATTTCATGGCAATATTTATGGTTATTTTGAACTAATTTGGATCAAAATTACTTTTCAAGTCTTAATTTCTTAGCTTTATTCACATTATATATTTCTGTATATATATATATATATATAGATTTTCCATATCCTCGCATTGCGTTTTCCACCATTCTTCTTTGGCTTTATTTGTGGCCCTTCTCAACTTATTGTTTAACTCTTTGTACTTCATTTTGCCTAACTCTGTGTTTACATTTTTCCATCTTCTCCTCTCATCCATCTTTGCAATCATCTCATCCGTTACCCATGGTTTCATTATCCTTTTACCGTTAACGGTTTCTTATAGTGTCTTTGGCATCTTCCAATATTCCTTTCTTGATACATTCCCATTTTTCTTCGATAGTACTCAGTTCTTTACCGTCATCCATTATTTTCTCTACAGACTGCTGATACTCCTTCCTCGTTAATCCATTTAATGCTTCTAAATTCCATTTCCTAACCCGCCGCCCTTGCCTTATCTTCTTGAAACGAACGTTACATTTCATAACAACTAAATTGTGGTCAGAGTCCGCATCCGCTATATATATATATATATATATATATATATATATATATATATATATATATATATATATATATACTTATCATCGGTAGCTTATAGGCCCTTAATAACAAAGAATAGAATATAAGAAAGAGTTAAAATATTCAATTGGATAAGAAATCATGAATGTATGAATAAAAAACATTAATGTCTTTAATCTTTTGAATTACCATCACCTACTAAACCGGCCTTCTAGTTGATTATTGTGTTCATGGTTATGGTTATTATATATATATATATATATATATATATATATATATACTTATCATCGGTAGCTTATAGGCCCTCAATAACAAAGAATAGAATATAAGAAAGAGTTAAAATATTCAATTAAATAAGAAATCATGAATATATGAATAAAAAAGATTAATGTCAACGACTCCATATCTAAGGAACGGGATTCAGGTTCTTCCTTACATAAAATTCCTATTTCCCAAAATAAAGAGAAATATAGAATGGATGCGACGCTCCGTATCATGACGACTCAAACTTTATAAGGCCAGAATGGACTCCCTAAAGGGTGTAATCAAAACCTTCCCGTAAAAATTATGCATAGTTTTACAGCGGCAGAAATTGGAATGTGCCCATGCAGCGGGAGCATGCAAACTTTCGCAGTGGTGAAGAGGCGTGAATGGATAACCAATTAAGCACCCCGATTCAAAGCGCTGACGAGGGAGTGCGTCAATATTATTACCTCTTCAACATGCTCCCCTGAAAGGAATGAAGCGCAGGAAAGGGCGAGCACAGGCACAGGGGCCGAAAAAAAAATAGAAAAATCGGATGAAAGCGATGGAAAGTTTTCGGGAGGGGAGGGCGTCGGAGAGAGAGAAAGAGGGAGGGTGGAGGACGGGATTGAAAGGGTGGAGGGGTCCGGATGTGTGGCGAAAGGGAAGGGAAAGGCGAGGTTATGGACCCAGATGCACAGACATATACCCCCACTCGAGCACACACACACGCACACGGTCGTATACACTCTCAAACGCACACACACACCCGCACGCACGCACGCCACGTACATACTGACGCGTCGGTCGACGGAGGTTCTCGTTCCGCTGGGCGAAAAAGAGATCCATCCGCATTTCCTATGAATGGAAAGTGGAAGTCGATTGATTGTGGAGGAGAAAGAAGCCCTTTTGGTAAACTGCAAAAGCCAATTCCGATCCCAGTGAGGAACGCAGATGCTAACGCTCCACACACGCACGCACACACAATCGCGAAATACCAGTGCGCACGGTCGCGCACACTCACACACACGCACGCTCGCACGCACGCTCGGGTGAAGTCTCCGAGCAGCAAGGGGAACGTGCCTGCTGGGACGAAATAGATACCCATGTGAAGCGAGAATCTAGAGGAGGAGGAGGAGGAGATTGAGAAGAAACCGAATAAAAAAGAAAGGAATGGGTGACGTGCCACGTGAGGGCGCAGAAAGCGCTCGGACGCGTGACAGCGCGTACGGTAACTCAAATTCTCATCCCACCATCGTTTGGTACACATAAAGACGCGAGCTTACTTTCATACATGTGAATGCCTAATGCGAAGGGAAAAGGTACAAAAAAAACTGTTTTTTGTGGCTTACCTTTTGTCTGAAAATTTCGACAAATCTGCAAAAATTTCAATAGCATGGTAGGAACCTTCAGAGATGTTGATGTTCCCTGATCGTTTCATAAAAGTGTAAATAAATGATAGAAAGTGCAAAAATTGTTAAATGTTCGGGCTATCCTGCCGGATCAAATTTATTGACAGTAATTATCTGCCGACTGCTTCCTAAGCAGTATATATATGCATTTCCCTTTAATTTTAAAGTACGAAGTTAAAAAAGTTGCTGAATATTATTTCATATTTGGTAATGGAAATATGAAATGCAATAGTGTGGGAAAAGGAGTCCGATTTTTGCTGGTCAGGGCTCATAATAACCTAAGAATAAAGTTTTCTTAGAATGCTTTTTAGCAGCCAAATCAAGGTTACATTTTAAAATGAAGAACAAATCGAAAATTTGAACACAACATATTGACGATCAATCAATCTTTCATATGATCAGGATCGTATTTTTCGGTCAATTGTCCTATATAGTCATCCTCTGTCTAATATCTTAAGTGGCAATGAATTGTCATTTTAACCATCTTCAATTGGTTGAATGTTTCACTAACACTCACATGTTTGAATTAAGTTCATTGGTTTGCTCTATGCTCCACAATCTTTTAATGGCATTATGAGTTGTCATTAAAAAATTAATATTTTGTGACAATAAGAAAATATTACTTTCCTTATTCTTTTTAGCTGTGTATCTATTAGTTAGCTATTTAGCTATTATCTATTAATAGAATTAGTATAAGTATTGGTTTGTTTCAAATTTATTGCCTATAGTTAAATGAAATTTATTTTCAGTTCGGAACATGTTTTTATTTACAATACCAGGTAAATAAACATAATAGTACTTTCCACAAAAGAAGGGATATGTGAAAATGAGAACTTTTAAAGCCTTAAAACAGCACATTGAGCAGGTTTTAAGTAGATCGATGAGTAAGAGATAAGGAAATAATGAATAATGTGATCTAAATACGATATATCACATATTTTAATGCTTAAAAAACTTACGGTTATAAATCAAAAATAGTATTATTCAACATATCGGTGAGGTGGCGGTAACAAATTCAGCTTGTATGACAAATATTTTGTAAACCGATTCGATATTTTATTAACCCAGTATTATATGAACTTTTCAATGCCGAATGGTCGTATTTTGGAAAACAACATACCCTAGCTTATCCTAAAAATATCTATTAAACTTTTCCATAGGAATTTCTATCGAAGACAATGGATTAGTCTCATCTTTTTTCCACTAAGAAATCTTTGAAGCAAATTTTGGAGAGGTTGTTTAAGGTTGCGTTAAACACGGATCCCGGCTTTTAATGATGAAAAACGTATTCACCGAAGGTGTTTCTGGACAAAGAAAAATCTTTTAAATCACATTGGGCTAGGTCTGCACTACAGGCAGAATGATGACACTCACTTCATATTGATTTCGGTAATTAATCAGCCACGAAATCTGCTATGGTCCGTGCATTATCGCGTTGTGGCTTCCAGCCTGCTGTACTGAAATGACTTTTTGCGAATGATATGACCATAGAAAAATTTCGGTGCAACCCCATTCCTAGGCTTCATGTAGAGTTAAGTGTGTGTCCTGGAACATCCTGATAAATACTTCCCTGAAAACCCAAACATGATATGATCACAACTTGCCCATTTTCATTACCACTTTGGGTTTCATTGGCGTTGATAGGGAGGTGAATGTCTAGCAGAATTTTACTAGTTGCTCTCAAAAACGAAATTGTGTAGCTATGCGTTATCTACAGAAATAACCTCTAAAAGACGCTCTTTTATCTTTTTATAACATCAAATAAAAATTCTGCAAATAAATCTTCGAAAAATGTCCTGTTGCTCGGGTTTGAGCTGACTCGGAATACACTGGGCACAAACAGGTTCTCATATACGAATTTTCTGCTATCGTAAGAATAACAGCTAATAAAGTATACACTAAGTAACATTGCTCTTAATGCTAATCGACCATATTCTTTTACAATGGTAGAACCAGTGTTAGTTAGTTAGTCGTGTTAATAAAAAATTGGAATTTGTGAAAAGACTGCTAGGTAAATGTGACGAATAAGTGAAAGAACGATGTTTCCTTGTCTTGGTGAGGCCCCACCTAGAGTATGCTGCCAGTATATGGGACCCTCAAAATATAAATTTGATTTCGGAATTAGATCGAGGTCAGCGGAGGGGGGCTAGATTGGTCAAACATTGTTATGACCAACGCAGCAGCGTATCCACTTTGCTAGACAATTTAGATTTAATAACTTATTTATATATGTATATATATGTATGTATGCATGTATATATTTTTTTTACAGATTCCCCCCACCTTTCCTCACCTATTTGATATCCCCCAACCCCCTCATCCCTTACCCTTCCCTCATGATGCTACACCCCCTGCCACACACCTTTTTGGTGGCTCGCAGGGTATTTATGTAGATATAGATGAACCATTGTTAGCGTTTAGTTCGGTAAACCGAAATTAACGCTTCGGAAATAATCGATTTAAAGAAAAACGTCAGTGCAACTCATAGCTCGTTGCTTGTCACCTCCTGAATTTCTCCAAACAATGCAACAATTTCAGAGTGCAAAAATCACTCCAAGGCGAATGATTTTTATGCTCTGAAATTTTTGTATTGTAACGAAAATTTAGCAGATGACTCCGTTAGAAGTTACTGTCGCGGCATCTCCCGTAGTTTCTTGGAATATCTCCACAGTTTGCTTCTGCCTTACATATACGTGTACTGGGACAGTTGTACGCCCAAGGCTACCACTGATAATTTATTGGAATCAAATCAATGATATGTATCTAAAAACCTAGCTTGTGGTTACGTATAATATATTATATGTTATGCATAGATTTGTGGTTTTGAATGCGTTTTTTACTTAATTCCGAGTGGTGCCCCAACACCACTCACCACACGCCCTTACGGTGGCTTGCGGGGTATTAAGTAGGGTTAGATGTAGATGAACTTAGCCGTAAAAAATTAATTCATTTTAATTTTGAACAATAAGTGATAATTGAAAAATATGTGATAAATTTTCGTTGAACAGCTTTTGTCTAATAATAAACCTAGGAGTATGCCCACCAATTGATTAACTATACAATAAGTTATACTTGACACTATCAGGCTTCACCTCGTAGAATTTTTTGTAACATAAATTATAAGAATTGTAAATTGTGGCAACTGCTGTAATCATTAATGAAAAACAGAAAAAAATAATAGTATCTATGCTTCAACAAAGATATAATCAACTCAGCAAACAAGTTAATAGAATAAAATAAGAAATAAGAGTAAGATAAAGGTAAGAAGATGGCACCAGAGTTCCTACGTTTGCGGAGATCATCCCAACGACTGCAAAATATTTTGTAAGCGGGCATGTAGTGGATCAATAACACAAGGCAATTTCAAACAGCAATGCCATTTTCTTATTATTTAAAAATCTATGAGTCACAAATAATTTTTACGTATTCGGCGACATTTATTGATTTTTTCCGGAGCCACTAATTCTGGTATTGATTCCGTTATTATATTTGCTTGCATGAGGGTACATGCAGATGAAAATGTCTGTAAAAATCGGTAATCTATTCTGTTGCAAAGTGCGCCATATGATTCTATTTTTATGAGAAAAAGAAATCATCTGACTAAATCACGGGAAGTAGTGCATAGTTTACGAACCATCAGTAATGAGTTAGGCAAAGGTTTAGGGAAAGGACAATGGATTCGAGGCTTTCAAAATGGCCGCACAAATGTGTCGATGAAGATCGGAGTGGCAGGCCATGTATCCAGACCGATTAAACCGTTCAACAAGTGGACGATGAGCTGCCAACTGGTCAGCGATTGACGATTAGCGCTCTGACTGATGAATTTCCTCTTGTAAGGTGTACCAATCTTCACAAGATCGATAGCTCATATATCACAAATTATGTGCAAGATGGTAAGCAAAAATGCTTACTGACCAACATAAAGAGCAAAATATGTTGAGTAGACGAGTGGTTTTGGACCACTATCGAACTTTTTGAACAACCGCCCAACAGTCCCGACCTTGTACTTACCTAGTGATTATTTCCTATCCTTGCAGTGGTAGTGGCTTCGTGGAGAACGGTTTGAAGATGACGAGGAACTCACATCCGTCGTCGTCCATTGGTTGAATTCCCAAGTGGCGAACTTCTACGCTCAGGGATCAAAGAACCTGGGGCAGAGTTAAGAAAAGCGCTGAATAGTAAATGGCGATTATAAAGAATAGTAAAGAAGTAGGTTTATAGAAAACTATAAAACCTTCAATAAAACGTTTTCTAATGATTACATATTTTTATGACGAAACTGGTCTTACTCTTCGACCATGTCTCGTACTACTTTATCCTAAAATGCTTTATTCACACAAACACCGAATGCAAAGGATTCTTTTGGCAGCCTTTTTTTATACAAAGAGAGGTAGGAAGATGATGGACAGAGAGAACTTAAAAATAAATGCGTCATATTAATGTATATATTTCTATATTATACAACAACGTAACCCAATTTATAATAAACCACAAGGAGCTGAGAAGCACATTACGTCGAAGTGATATTGTTAAGAAACCCATACAGTACACCTGCGGTTTTTAGTCCTAGAACAAGCAAAATTATTTTATATAGTAATCTGATACATATATTGTTCCCTATTTTACGTGTTTTGCCGCAAATATCTATCTTGTCTTTGTTCTACATGTAAGTTCTCCGTGCGTCTTATTTATCAGACAGGGATGCGTCCAATTCTTTAATACAAAAACACTGTAAAACTGTTTTGCCCTTTTGGTAAGATAGCAAGGAGTCGGAACTTGACAGATCCTGGTGTCGCAATCCAACGCTAAAATAAGATACTTCTTTGAGACCAGCTAAAAGTGTACTAGGATTTTACCGCGATATTGCCCTAGTTCTTCAATGACGGTGTCGAGGAAGAGCGGATGTGATCTCTTTGCCTTGGAGACATCGGGAGAGAAAAAGGGTTGAAGAGGCGCCAGGGTTTCGGAAGTGGAGGTAGCGTTGTGGACCAAAATTGAAAACTCGCGACGAAGCGGTTTGCATGCAAGCATTCTGATATCACATCTCCAGCCATTTCCACCGTGAGGAGGGCATAGAGAAGAGAGAGACCGCTTTGGAATCCGAATGAGATGAAAGCGAAATACAACGGAGAGTTATCTAAGCGACCTACAGCCGACCCATGATGGAGCAATAACGCATGATCCTCAGATCTCAAATAAATGCTGAAAGGGAATAGGCTTTGTTATTTTTGGGGTATGCGATTGTACAGACAAATTCACCGTCGAAAAAAGAACACACCCACCCCTTACGCAAAGCCCACCAAACTCCTCAATAGTACATTCCGTCTACTTAAATTCAATTCATTCCATTCCACGTATCTTTCCTTCCTGGGATTGCCACTAAGTTGCCTTTTCCGTGCCCTCCTTGCTCTTATCCTCTTTCGTTCCCGTCCGTCTCCTACAAATACGAGTCCTCTTTCCCCACCAACGACAATGGTTCCCCCCGACCCACTTACGATTCGAGTTCCTTATTTATGAATCTGCCATCGATTCCAGCTTGAAAGTTTGGGAAAGAGATTCCTGAAGAGGAAAAACGGATATAAATATCAAGAAAAAAATATTGCATGGCCAGGGAGAAATTCGAGATTGCTAGTCTTGGTCGTTAATCTCAGAATTAATAAAAAAATCAAAATTGATAGAAAAGCCTTTTCAACGTTCGTATTTGTGTAATATTTTAAACTCCGTACCTGGAATTAACTATTAGTGCATCACCCTGACAAAAATATTTGACAATAATTTTAAATAAAATAGTTCAGTAAATAAAAATGTCAAAAAGTAATCAGCATTCAATTTAAGTGAAGTTAGCTACTCATGTGATTCATAAAACTCAAGTGATTTATGACCCAATGGATCTTCAAGAAAAGAGTCATTTTGATACACTTGGTGGTTGCCAATTGAAAATAATGGCTAACCGATATTTGCTCTGTTTTTAACTGCAAAAATTAATAGCGGATAAAATATTCATCTTATTTATGGATTCAATTATCAAATATCGCAAAGCCATAATTACAACAACTATTTAGTTTACAAACGTTAAATGTTGAAATCAAAAAAAGTACGGTGTTGCAATTTCTGACGCATTCAGAATACGAAGGTTATATGACCACGGGAAGGAAAGGGAGGTTTTCAGAAGAGGGTTGCGACAGATTGCAGAGCGGGGTTGTATCGAAGCACACCATAGCGTTGTCTTTCTATCTAACTTGTGAAAACTACAAAGTTGTTTTAATTATGATTTTGCTTACTTTTTTTAGCTAGTGGATTTCGAGGGGAAGGCAAGTATCTCGGTTGCCATTTATTTTTTACTTTTAATTAATTTTCTTGAAATGACACTCGTTTTAAAAAAGTTTTTTTTAAAGCATACGTGTTTTGCCGTAGAATCACATATCTCTGGATATCTTCTCTCGTGTACTGCTTAGAGAATATGCAGTAATGTTAAAACAGTATGAGCGCTTTCTCGAAATTTCTATCCTCTGATAAATGGATTGAGTTAAATGAGAGGAAAAGGTTAAATACGCAGTGGCGACATATATAATTGTTATTATCAGTTTGGAATTTTATGCGTGTTTTATTTTACATTGCGTGGATATGGGTTGATTTTCACGATTATAATTAGAAAAACATGTTTTTTTTTATTTGCTCTCGAGTGTTTCTGCGCGTTTTTTTTTTAAATACACCCTCATATTTCAATACAATTATTTTGCTCTGCCCATCATATATGTCAGCAATTTCCTGATGACATCATACGGTTTCATATGCAATCCTTTTTCCTTAATCACTTATTTTATAATAAATTTTTTTTCTTATGCATCTTGGGATCAAAAGTTTTCCCTTCTCATGGAAACATAGAGTTGCTACTGGTCGAAAAATTGGAATTAGAAAGGGCTATAGGATATAATTCTTCAATTCATCAACTGATGATCTCCTTGCATGCTAAATAGATTGCGACGTATTTGTTGATAATATATATGATACTTTTGTCACTTTTATGAGTTCTGTTGCCAGCTCCTCTTGAGAAAGGTGGTTGCACCACCGAAAATTCGAGACCAAGTGGACTCTTTTTTGTGTTTCTGTTTCTGTGTTTGTGCTTGTGTCGAGTCCATTTACATGATCTATATATATATATATATATATATATATATATATATATATATATATATATATATACAGGTGTATACATAACATATTAGATACAAGGAAAAGAAGATATAAGGGATACATATAATGGGAACATAAGGGAACAGAATAGGTGGGGAAGGCGGAATCGAACAGATTACAAGCGTAAAAATATTTCCTTAACCGGGACTTGAACACCGGATCTTTTGACTTGCCGGGCCAATGCTATAACCACTTGAGCTATCAAGGAAATGTTATTTACACTGAGAGCTGCGATATTTTAAGCACACATGTACCCCGATTCTTTGGCCAAGAGATGGCATTAGGGACCACCAAAGGAGAAATAGACAACGAACAAGAGAAAAGGACTAGGCGTACTCTGAAATAAAGCCGCTAAAATGGCAAGTAACTTGACACACATATAAAGGACGAACCCAGGAGAGGTGGGGAAGGCGGAATCGAACCGATCACAAGCGTAAAAATATTTCCTTGACCGGAACTTGATCACCGGATCTTTCGATTTGTCGGGCCGCTTAAGCTGAATGAATATTTGTCTGCCGTATGGCGGGATTTTGTGTTTGAATGTGTATATTCACAGACACGCACAGGCAAATAACATTGCAATGATGAAAATATATAGACTGCTAACATTGAAAATAGAATCCATAGGATGAACAAATAAACAAAAACAGGGTAATATTAACAATATTAATGAGTTTCAATGGTATGAGGTTGTTAAAGAAAAAGGGTACATTGAATTAATTGCCAACTTTTTGAGACTTGAGATACCGTAAAAATGGTAGGTAGATTTATTTCACTAGGAATGTTGGGAGAAACGGTGCATGACAATGTAAGCCGCAACACAACAAACCTATTCTTCGACTCCTTGGCGCGTTTTAACGGGACTTCACGTTCAATTTATTGATAAGTTTTAATTTAAATTAAGAAATAATGTAGTTGTAAATCTGAGAATATAGTATACACAAATCACAAAATATATATATTTCCGATCTGAAAACGGTAATAAGGCTGATGGACGCTATTTGAGTAATTATGTGCAAGTTTACTAGTGAGAAATTGAAATTCTATTGAGCTATGTAGAACCCATTTGAAAAATGGAAGTATCGGGAGATCGAGATAGTTATTAAACATTTTTCATAATAGAACGACGGAAATAATAGGAAGTTCAAGTAATCGCATAAATATACATTCTGCTATCATTATTACTTCGTTTGTTCCTTAACTTTCTTTGCGTTCGCGTTATAGGCAAGTTTCGAAACACTCTCATATATTTCAAATGAACAATTGTGACTCCTAAGAGCGGTGAAAGTCGTCGTTTAGGCCAAATTCCTTAATTATATCATTGTAGAGTAAAAAAATCCTTAACCCAACTCATAAGAGAAATTTCTCAGAGTAATTTGTCCGGGTAAGTAATAATTATTGCACCTTGGTTCACTTGCCCTGCCCGTATAAATTTGCAATTCAAATTTAAACCATAATTCTCCCATATTCACACCCGATTGGCCTCATTATTATACGAATCGCGTGAGCACATTTACGGTCTAACTGTTCACTTCCCATCTAACCAAAATTAGTTCAAATAAAATTAGCTTAAAGTGAGTGATGTGATGTAACCTAACAAACCATGTTAAATTTCTCAAGCTGAGACGCGATAAAATTAAAATAAAAGATAAGGTGTGATAAAAGTAAAAATTACAAGTATGAACAATTACAGCCTACTCTCATACTGTTCTTGAAAATTCCTCGAAAATAATGAATTCCATTCAGACACGATACATTTCTAAACCTGATCCTCTGAACAATTTTAAAGCTCATATTATCTTCATCGCAGCCCTATACATGCATGAAAACGCCGCAAAAGTAATTTACATACGACCACGGGTCAGCTAAGGGTAACATAAACCGCGCGTTACCATATTTGTGCTAGAAGTAGCTGTAAACCAAACATAGTGGTTACGGGATAAGAGCGTCAGGGAATTAGCAAAACACCCCATGGCAATGCACAACTTTAGCAGGCGAATATACTGTGGACCTGTGGACTTGTATTACCCTTCATATGAAATGAAAACCTTGCGGCAATCCTTGCTATAAGGTCACTGCTTCCAAAATACACCTTTAGGAGAATATCGCAGCCTATATTTAATCAAAATGAGGCGGGTGAAATCCCTGGAATATTTTTAATAAATGTGGAGGAGTTGAATGGAGAGATATTTTTAGTCATAATGCGTGATAATAATAAAAACGAATCGACAGAGAATTTGACAGAATTATCTTTTCTCTCATCGGTAATTTATGTTTCAGGTAAGCATACATTTTACTTAGATAATTGTAACACAGAACATTTTATATATAATTTTACATTTCGTTATTATATGAATAAAATATAAAATTTCCAGTGTAATATTGTAAGCATAAACGCGAAGATATTTTTATTCTTAAAAGTCGGTTAATCACTCTCGTATGTACTAAATTAAAATTTGGAAATCCATTACGATTTACATTAATTTATGAATGAAAATGAGGAGCATTAGTACCTCATACCTATTCTCATATTTAGTGTACGAGAAAAAAAGAGAAATCAAACCATGAAAGTCACGTTTGTCCTTATGTTCTGAAAAAGAGACAGTAATGAAGAAGTTTCACGTTGAAAAAACTCGTTTCCCTGTTCCCAAAAATTTTATCTGTTAATTCCCTGCCAGTGCCTTATATTTCAATATTTTTTTCTGAAAGAGGCGTTCAAATTATATTCATTGGGGTTTCACTGTACACGTCGTTGTAATTAGCCAGTTGCTTCGTACACGCGTCCATGTTACTACTCATTATTATTGACGGTGGAGACACTCTCACTCATCACTCATCTACCATAATCTGAGTTTAAATAATGTCTTTTGTTCTCCTAGCATGCTCCAAGGTAAGGTATTTTCCACCGGTGTTACTAACACTGATCATGGTTTTACTTGTGCATATTCGTTTCTGATTTCACTTTTAAGATACACCGCTGATGTAATTATAAGACTGTTTTGAATCAGTATTCAATGATGGAAACTTTTACTTGTTTCATTTATTTGTCGTTTTTCGTTCCCATTTAAAAATTTTAACTTCGTCGATAAGTGAATGGCAATATCAGCCAAAAATATGTGTCCATGGTAAACCGGTTCCAGTTACGCCGTAGATATTAAAAGGGAATTTGCTGCAGTGACCTAGCACATTACGCCGTAATGTGAATATCATCATAAGGTGGATGCAAATTATTAAGAGGCTTCGAAAATATTACTTAGGATATTTACTTCGATATTTTTTACTAATGAGTGACAAGATATTACGTAATTTAAAGGAAAAAGCAGATACCTTATTTTCAATCGGGTTAATTTTGAAAATCTTTGAGTTTTCGAATAGAGGAAAAAGAAATTCTTTAGAATTTTCAAGTACATTTGCGCCGCTAATTGATTGCCGAAGAACTTTAATAACTGTGCATTGGCTACGGAGCTGAATAAAATAAGAGAAAATCGAAATGAGTAACATAAAACCTTAAGTTTGGTGCCACACGTGTCAAAAAATACGAACCAGAATAATTGGCTAAGGGATAAAAATAAATCTCCATTGGAGCAGCCTACATCAAAGTCGTAATTATTAAGGCGCTCAAAGATAAAATTAAACACATCCTGTTTGGAAAAATCAAAGATAGCTACGGAAATCGAAGATTTCCGGAAGGTTTTCAAAAAATTCTAAAGAGTAGGATATCAAAGTAACCGGAAACAGGGATTTAAAAACGTATTTGGTCTCCGGTTTGGATATATCATATTCTTAGCGTACTAGCACAAACCAGCCTTTACAAGAAGAAGAAAAAATTAAAAGATTTTGGAAACCAATTCAAAAGGAAGAACGTATTTTCCCCAAGGGTATCGGCGGGAAGGGTACATTGTTAGGTTCTCAGACTATTTCGAGTGGAACTGTATGAATTAAATGGATGAAAAATCTTGGACATCTTTTTCAGTGATCAAATTATCTCTTGAATTAACTATAAAAATAATAGAAAAAGTCGAAAGAGAGAAGGAAGACAAGAGGGTTAAAAGAAATGGCTAAAACATATTTTACTTTAGGTTATAACTCCTAATCTGGGCTTGTTAACATGCGCTTGTGGGATAAAAGGAAGAAAAAAATGGTCCCACAAGGAAGTAATGGAGAAATGTAAAATTTACTATTTATAAGATGACTTCGCTGTTTCAAAGTGAACTGAAAACATTTGCATGCATTTTCAAGCACCATAGATCATAATTTTAAGTATGGCCTATGGATCTCCTTAGGAATAAAACTACAATACGTACTTGCATGGGAAAGGGAGAAGCAATGTAAAATGTTGTAAAACCGTTGAGAGAAACCAGATGGGAAGTCATCTTACGCCGAAAGAAGCATGTGATATGATGAACGAAGGATGTGATTTTGAAAAGTGGATATACATATATTGCAGAATACGTCAAACGTAAATGGAAAACTGCTACTTGTTTTGTATCTAGAAAAATTATCATATATATGTGTAATATGGACATTAAAGTACCTAAAAAATTATCTATAGTTTTTGCAACTAAGAGATCTTATATAATGCACGTGTTAATGCTTATAGAAATGACTTGAAAAAATAACAAATTGTGAATTCACATTTGATCAAATTAAGTGCTCAATTTTTAATAACAACTCACTGAGGCTGTGATGCTGAACACCTTTTTATTAATTAATAATTAAATAATATGATGACTTTTGGAGACAGTTTCAACAAATGAATATACTTTTGGGAAAATTCGAGCCCTGTAAGTGATATACGATAGGTGCTTTAAAATTTAGGAGGTAAGTACGTCTTTGATTCTACAATCTGTAAATTCTTTCGTGATTTGGCTCCGGTTTTAGTCCTCGACAACATTTTATATGATATTTATTCGAAGTAGGTTGCACTACAGTAATTGCTTTAGATACGTTAACTCCAAATTAGAAATTAACAAAGCGAACTTCCAATGCTTACTCTCAACGTTGCTAACTCTTGCACTATTTTTAGATTTGTTATGGTGAATCTTCTATTTCATATGATCTATTTAAAAAAATAAATAAAAGAGAGTTCAGACAATAATATCATTGATCAGCAATAAGGAGCAATTAGCAATTCGACTCATTTAAAATACTATTAATATTAGAGAGGCTCGGGATTCCCTCGTGTTTACTCTCAGATGCCGACATGAAAATTCCTGAATCTACCCAAATGGTTGACCTGGATCCCAGTCTAAATTCACGCTCTACTTTCTGATCTTGAGAATTATATTGCAAAGAACAGATCTTTCTATCTTTCATTCTGATTTTTAGACGCAGAAAAATATATTCCGCATTCAAATTTAAGTCTAAAACCTCGAAACAATTCTTCTTTTAGTCGATTACATTTACAAGAATTAAAGCAGTAATTAATGAGAAATACCAAGTTTTTACGTGAAAAATCTAATAACCGTCCTTTTCGATAAAAAAGGCATTAAATATTGCATCAAATATATGTTCCCGTGAATTAAAACATTTTCGAAGCCCTTTGAATATTCTTTATGCGCGTTATGCGATTTTGAAACAGTTACAGTCGGCCTAAGAAAATTTTGGCTTACCAATTAGAAACACTTACTTAGTATTTACTTCTTTAGTTCCTCATATTCCTTAACTGTACTCGCTCCTTTATAAAATCACATGTTTCAACTATTTCTTAATTCTCGTCGATAACCTTCGTTTTACCACAGCTTTCTTCCTCCGTGTACTACGAAACTCCTGAAATAGCTTTCTCAATTCTTATTCTATGTTTAGCAGTTCGTTTCTCTTTCTCTCTGCGTAGCTTATTTTTTCCATTTTTTTACAAAAGCTGCTTCCCAATGGAACACAAATTAACGTGTGGGGAGGGAATTTGCGTTCCGATGACCCATAGCACTTTATTAGTCGAAGCGGCATTGATAGTTAGTTGATAGTAGTAGGAGACCACATGGTAAATGGAGTATTTTATATTGAATAATTCGAAAGTTGATGACCATACGAAGTAAAATCTACGTCACTAGTTAATTGGTCGGTAGGTAAAATATTAAAAAATTAATAGTATAACACAAAATATTATATTCAGATAAGAAACGAGATATCACTTCAATTATATATATACAATTATAAAATTATCAGAAATATAATAAAAATAAACCCTGAAAAGTACATGATTTGATAAGTGATTTGCTCATCAGCCCGACGGGGAAAACCTAGCAAAATCCTTATTGATCTAATAGCATAGGAAATGTTATCACAGACATGGGGCGTATTTTTAGGTAAGGACATAGATAGATTTTGTGTACGTACAGTATAAAATAGAAACGGAAAGGGTAACTTAGTAATTTCCGTTTTATTTGACATGAAGTGGACATATTGAACATATTACGAGTGATTTCTATAGAAGTCAATATCACTGTACAGAAAATTGGGCTTCTCAATTCCTCTACCATGTCTAGCAGTTCGTGTAGGACTGTCAATTACATTAGAAGGGTATCAGATATTATTGGGGTATATTCAATCAGATCCATCATGTGCAGTGGCAATGTAGGGGTGTATGTCATAGGGTATTTTCGAGAAGGTAGGAATAGGTTCAATGGACAACTACAGATTATAGTTGAAAATCTGACATGAAGGTAACGCTCTAATTCAATTGAAGTATTTTTACAAGTTGGTGTACGAAATCCAATAAATTTAATTCCAATGAAAAATGATGGAACGTATTTTCCACTAGCTTCAACGCATAGGCGTAATCCTCAGGTACCTGAGAATGACGACTATATGCGAAACTAGTTGTACTAAACAAAAGCTTTTCGTTGAAAATGCCCAGTTTTCTTCTTTCACTCGAAAATGAATTTACACTTAGTCAAGTCTGATGCACCGAAGATATAAAATTGAATTGCGTTAAGTAATCTTATCGACTTAAATCGTTCCTGTCATTTCTGACTGAAGGGCAAGAAAATTTTATTTTCTTAAAAATCAGATATGTATGCACATACCCTGGGCACATATGGTCAGGGGTACCAGATGTTCCGCAATGCGCAGGACTCATGTACATAACTCTCCAGAGAGACCAACTCAACTTTCAGATCTACCGCAGGAAAATTAAAAATCAATATTCCAGTACATCAAACACCACTGTTGACCGGAATACCAGAAATAGTTACCTCTCCTAAAAAAATGCAATGAAAAATATTCGAAGGATCATCCCTCGGAATACAAACGAGCACAGAAGCCATATTACATACGTATTTTCTGTAACCCTGTGTGGTACAAGGTGCATCACATTGTATTTGTATGAGGCACAAAGTCAATTCACCCAAAGTTGATAAAGTTCACTACATTCCACCGCCTATGCCGGAGTTAAAGACCGAGTTCTCGACCCCGGGCCCCGTGGAAAGTCAGTGTTCTAGCCACCGCACTAACCCAATGCCCCATCACTTATTTAATTTACAATCTGGTATTCCTGGGTATATAATAGATTATAACCATGTGTACATGTATATTGTATTTATAGAACATATGGTAACCAATGCGCAATTGAGAACTCCATACTATTCCATTCTGCCCACACTGTTTGAAGTCGCTGTGCTGAACGTCTACATTGATACTGGTTGATAGGAGCAAGCTAAGACATGATCTGCGGTGATTACTTGTCAGATGGCTTAGACTAACACAAACCAACTTCAATCCAATGACATTTTTACGATTTTCATTCAGAAATATATGAGGAATTAACGACTAAATGCTTCTGCGAAACAGTGGCACTTAACTAGAAATATAGCCTAGTTTCTTCCTGTAAGGTTAGATTCATGACTTTAGCCTGCACAGGTGCAACAATAAATCAGATTTCCTTGACGTGCGAATGAATATATGCCTTCGATTCATTATGTATTGCTCATTCATTAGTGTAATTTTTGCAGAAATTTGACTCGTTTAATGACGCGTTCATATATTATTTGCGTAAAAATAATCTTTTATGAGAGATACTATGCAAAAAACAAGAATACTAGTCATTTTAAACTAAATTTTAATCAGATTAATCATTGACCAGTTTTAAAAAACGATATCCAACTGTTCCAAATTTCATTTTCTTAACTTAAAATTATTTGGTGTTCCATATTTTTGATGAAATAACCACTTAAACAGTAATTCCATAACATTTCTCAGTTTTATTAAAAGGTCTCCCCATTCGTTTCCTTTAAATCTAGCTTGCTATAATGAAATCCTTTTAAGAGTCTTATTTTTTTAATTTAATCACATAAGTTTCGCATATTTAGTCATTCCATATTTTAATAATCCATGCGTAGTTTAGTCCCAAAAAATATTAACATATTTTTCAAGACATATTCCTACCCATAATAAATGAGTTAATATCGATATTACTGCTCTCTTCAACAAATCAAATTATTAATGTGAAGATATATGTTATTTAACACCACCATCAAAGCCCTCGTAAACTACTTAATTCATGCTCTTTCCAAAGCTGTCCTGATTACCAAGAGGGAAAATCTTCCAAATTCATTGAATTCTCCGGCATGTGTGAATTTAATTCAACGAGGTTATGTTAATATCACGATTTTCAATCAAATTAAATGGTAATATGCAATTTCTTTGCATTTTATTTGCCTCGACGCGAAAGAAATCAAGTTCTCTGTACCTAAAGTTAAGATTATCACATTACGCAAGACAATCATTCTGCATCTTCAAGGGTAATTTTATGTGACGGTGTTTCTACTAATCAATCGCGCCAAAAAATCAACATAAATTCAAAATTTTTAGCTATTTAAAATAAAATCTATTGAATAATTATTATTTTCCGACCCTGGAGAGAAGCACTATTCCTAATAGAGTATAGAGAAAAGAGTCGTAGTTTTTATGCTGGGAATGAAGGTGCAAGACTATACGAGTATCTTGAAAAAGCTTATCCCTATATTATGATATTGTGCTAATAACTACTGGCTGGGTAAAGTATAACACAAAAAATATTTATCCAAATTTACGCAGTAAAAAGATATTTACATTTATATGGCAGGTGCTGAAAATTTTGCCATTTAATACTCCACCGATATAAAAAATAAACAAAAAATCTATTTAAAAAATACAGGGTGAGCTCCTATTGGTCGGAGTGAGATTGAATCATTTGGAGAAGGGGGGGTCAGGACGAGAAAAGACATCTCTCTGGAAACTCCATCGTGACAACATGTCTTGCCTCAACGCACTACGAGTCTTCGATTTCCTGGCCAATCACCAGGTGCCAACGCTGTCCCACACCTCCTATAGTCCTGACGTCGTCCCAGCAGGTTTCTTTTTGTTCCTTCGGATTAAAGCAGCCCTGAAAGGAGCCCATTTTTAGTCCATAGAAAAGAACCAATCCTCTGTGACGAAAGCCTTGAGAGAGGTCCCCGAAAATGCCTTCCAGGGCGCGTACCGGTCATGATAGAGTCGCTGGAAAAAATTTGTAGTGGCCCAAGGATAGTACTTTGAAGTATTTTAAATGTTTGTGCAAATCTGTTCAATTCTTTAAAAACTTTCTTTTCAAACTTAAAAAAAAAATAATTTTATCACTTTCGGAACGCACCCTATAGGTTTCAATTACACTTCTAAAACGTAATCCTATCGCAAATTTCATTTTTCTTATGTTAAACATATTGACATTAAATATATTGACAAAAGACATTGAAAACAGAAAATTTTCTTAGTTCAATATTAAATTTCCGCATATAAATCAATCCAACTAATAACATTAACTGTCCACATTTAGAATAATTGGATGATGGTATGTAATAATTCATTGAGCATACAATTGTAAACAGAATATTAAAACCAAAAGTGTAAAGTTGTTTGTAAGCCCTCAATCTTAGAAAATTTGTGGAAGTACCCTTTGGAAGGAAAAACGTCACACAGACCCCTCGATCACTCGGATCCCACATACGCATTGTTCCTTTCCTCACAGGTTCATACCCTTCTTTATGCTGATCATTGCAAGATTTACAAGTAAATTTATAATACTTCTGGCTGTATTCACCTTCAATTTGCCTTAAATCTAATTTCCCTGAGGTGTGATACCTGGAAGCTTAACTTAAACCCTAGAAAATGCAACATCATGAGTCTTGCTCTGAAAACAAAACCCCTGACATTCAACTAAACCATTGACTCAACCCCCTTTAACAGAGTAAGAACTATGAGAGATGTGGCTATTTTGACCTACCATAAATTAAATTCCTCCAACCACATCCAGACTAAAAAATAAAGCAATGCTCCTATCATACCTTCTTTACCGCTTCACAGAAATTAAAGATCCAACAGCAACCCATTTTTACTGTTCAACAATTGTCCTTCCCAAAGCATCATATTGCTCACCAATATGGTCAATCTCAGCCCCAGCTAATTAAAACTCCCTCGATTGTATCTTTCAATTCTTTGCCAGAATAGTCAAACACCGAGTCCCACATTTCCGCAATATGTCCTTAAATACTGTTCTGCCTCCTTTCTCCATTTCTAACCCCCAAAACCGCAGATTTAAAACTGTTTTAAAAGTACTCAACGAAACCCTAAACTCGACTATTGATTCCCCTGACCTGCTCTCACTCTCTCTTCAACTTCATAGAGAAATTAATTAGTGGACATTGATTATTGCTACAAAGAAATAAATAAAAATATTCCGTAGCAAGTGAACTTCTCATAGGTAACACTATATGATATGGATAATATACCCACAACGTTACACTATTTATTAATAAAATACGTTGTGAATTTTAAAAAATATGTAACTGAGAACAAACTATATAATTAAATCAAAATAAATTAAATAGGGTACAATTATAACCTCAATAAATTATATTTATAATTCAAATCAACTATCATTTCAAAATTACATTATGTCAACTATCATATTTACAGCATAATATAAAATTATAACTATTTTTATTAACCTGTATAAGTTTATACTAATTGATTTCCACCCTTTAAGTCGTAATAATGATTGAATATTTGAACCAAAGCGTGCTTTGAACATAAGAGCTCATTGTATCTGATTTTGAACGAACTAAGTTTATATAATTCGAAATTTTTAAACCCTATGGCATTTAATCCGGCTACTTAAATGCCATAACGTTAATTTTTTTAATAAAAGAAAATTTTCACTTTAGAAATTTGGACACAAAAGCAAAGAAGTGCTATGCATTTATTTATTACATAAATTTTTCATTAATGACTTTGATTATTTTTCTCAATTTTTATATAATTGTCTTGGGGTCTAGATTATTTAGGTGTTTTAACTAAACTTTTAAATTTATTAGAGAAAATAGTAGTGTCTTTTTAAATTAAAAAAATAAATAATTTTTATAATAGCTTTTTAAAGTAAGTTGGAACATGTTTTAAGACTAAAAACTACTTTTAAACCAAGGAAAGGGGGGAAATGGGAGAGGGTATAGGTTTATTGCAGAGCGGTAGCCACGAACAGTTGAGTTGATTCTCAACCCCCTGCAGAGATCCCTCTCCCGCTCCCCCCCCCCCATTCCTTGGTTTGTCACTCTCCTCCCCCCTACCATTTCTCCCAAGTTTTCCCATCCTCCCTCCACATCACACCTCCCATCCCTCCAATACTACTCCCAACACATCCACGTATATATAAATGTCAAAAAGTCGTTTATGTTTTACCTGATGATGTCGACTATTCGACGAAACCGATCTTTTTTTTAAATAGAAGTCAGTGAAACCTATTATTGTTCACCCTTATTCATAAAGTTCCATCAAGTGGAGCCGAAAACCATAAAATTCTGCATTGAGTACAACGTGTATCTTTTGTACCAAGAAAAAATTGCCACTTAAGATTAGACAATTTACCCTTGACCAAATTAGGTCATTTTAGTCAAGATTAAAATTCCATTACTCTTATAATAGAGATAAGTAAACGCAATTCTCTAGTTAGGCTTGCCAAAATGATCAGCACTATCTCATTTTAATAATTGTAAATTCCCCTAATGCCTTATTTGGATAATAAACTCTATTTTAGCCAAATTTACAATAGTAGGAACCTAATTTAATGACAAAATAAAAATACCTGATTTACAAAAAAAGTAATTACCATTAATGGACAATGATAAGTATATCTCACAAAAAAATATCATAAAAATCAAGGTAGAAGAAAATTAGAGATTACAATTCCTCTAATTTTTAATGCTATACAGGTACTTAAGGCTTTTAGAATATTAGCCGGTGAATACTGTGAATGGGAGAATAAAAGATTGACTATTATGTAAAGAGGATTAGGGCTTGCAACAAAACTTCACACAGAATATATATATATATATATATATATATACAGGTTTATAATTCCAACATATTAAGTTGCCTTTTTTGTTTACGTGGCAAGTATTTTCAATTCAGAACTGACTGGCTAAGCAGGACCAGAATTAGTATTGCATTTATAAAATTTATTTTGTACTACTATGATATACGTATAATGAAAATAATACTCCTATGGTATATGATGAGGGGTTTTCTGTAAATGTATTTTTTATTGAAATGTTTCTGTAGTTTATCATACATGGTTTGCTTAAAAAGTAACGGGAAAAGTATTAAGAACTAGATTTTTATTTTTGCTATTTCTGATACTCCTACAATGCCTCAAATTTCTTCGACGTACATCCCTAGAACGTCGACACACTTTTGCCAGTGGTGTTGTCATGACTTAAAGGCTCCCTGGTGAACGGATTCCTGAAGTTCTTTAAGGGTACGCGTTCAAGCTTCTATGACGATATTTGGTACCCCACGTTGGTGCCTTTTGAGGGAGGATTTCACTTTTGGGAACAGGAAATAGTCTACTGTTTACTAATCGGGGTGATTGGAAAATCGTCGCGATACCATCTGCCTAGATCTTTGCAAGCAGACACTCGACTCTGCTTTTCAAATTCCGTTAAGAACTTCGAAACAAGTTTAGCCTCGATCTTTCACATCGCCAAATTTTCCATGATAATAGTGTGTTCTGTCATCTTGTCAACGACCTTACGATCTACGATCATGCGCACATTTAACCAAAGGTGTGAATTCAGCACTCACACACACACACACATCAGGAAAAAATTGTAACCGATATTATTTTATGCAATCTATAAAAATGATAAAGATTATACTATTATTTTATAATATTAAGACTACATGTAAATACTGACTTTTAATAATCAAACCACTTTACTTTTCCACATAAACTTTTTAATTTTTACAACGCAGGTTTTGTTATAGCATAACATCATCAGGTAAAAATACAAGTCAAGCACCGTATATATACATATCTCTGGGCGGAGAGGAAGAGGAGGGAGGAAAGAAAGGATTGGTTGAGCTATGAAGAGGGGGGCTAAAAGTCTATGGTTTGAGGCGGAGAAGGAGGGTTTGTAATATTGACAAATTAGAAATAATTGGATAATTAGATTAGATAAAAACCAATTAGATAATTAGCAAGCTGGAAGGATATTGTCCTAAGATCCTTTATGGGACTATTCTGATAATCCCCATTTTAAATACAAACGTGCAAAAACAAGTCTAAATGAATCCTAATAATCACCAAATATAAAATTGACTCGTTTGCTTAATTTCGCCCTTAAGCATCTTATATCACACAACCGTTTATCAGCATAGCTGGGTATCGGTATAAAATACGCCAAACGGCGCATTACTTAAACATGTCAGTCAGTCATTTTTACCTGATGATGTTATGCTATAACAAAACCTGGGTTGTAAAAATTAAAAAGTTTATGTGGAAAAGTAAAGTGGTTTGATTATTAAAAGTCAGTATGAAGATTTTCCACCAAGTTACGCCAGAAACTGTTTTATTTGTATGTAAATGTATTTTGTATCAATATGCTTTGTTGTATATCGTCTATGATGGGGGTACTTTTTATCTCCTTAGGTAAAATATTTCAAAATATTTTCCTAGTGAAAAAAAGATCTACTTATGTACACTTCATTTCATGCTCCATTTTTCTGTAACTTTAAATGACACGGTGTTATGGACTTTCAATGGACGACTAGTGGCGTCAGATTGCACTTGATACCACAAATCAAACCCTGGGACAAATATACATTTAACGCAACATTAATGGAAACGGGAAATTTCCGTGGTTTGTATAAACTTCAATAAGTACTAGAAAGATATATAGGATTCATTTAAGAAAATCAGCCAGTTCTTACATGTATGTGTGCATTAGGAAATACGTTTTACTGGCAAGTCAAACAGATGAGCACTGGAAAAATTCTACGCCTCGGATTTATTTTTAAGGTTCGCTGAAAAATTAATAAGTGTCCAATAGCCATAATATTAACAATAGTCTCGAGGCTTCAATAGACGCACAGATGTGCAAGATGAAGAGCGGAGTGGCAGGCCATGCATCCAGCCAGATGAAACCGTTCAACAAGTGGACGATTAACTGCCAACTAGTCGACAATTGACGATTAGTGCTCTGGTTGACGAAATTCCTCTTGTAGAGCGTGCCACTGTTCACAAGGTCGATAAGAAAAAGCTCGGATGTCAGAAATTGCGTGTAAGATGGGTATCAAAAATGAAAATAAAATGGGGTACCGAAAATACAACCCAAAATTAAGAGCAGAGAATGTCAAGTGGATGAGCGATTTTGGGCTTCATTCGATCTTTTTGAGCACCCACTCTAATTTCCCGACCTTGTACCTAGCAAATATTTTCTGTTCTGTGCACTTTGGTTTAATTTCCTCATGGCGACCTGAAATGCTAAGGGATACAAGAAGCTGGTGCAGTGCTACAATTAGTTCACAGAAGTGTATGGTGATTGTGTAGAGAAGTGAAGAAGGTTTGCAGGAAACGGCCAATAAAACTCTTTCTCGCTATTATATTTTTTGTTTTGCCATTATTCCTCGAAAATGCGTTTAAAAATATGAACATCAAACTATTTTGTGCTGCAAAAGAGATATTTCTCATAGAGGTCAACATTACTGATTGGTTACTACAAGTTTAAATATATCAATTTTAAAAGGTCGCATGTAAAATACTTCTTTTTAAATTATCACGCAACCATAAATGAAACATTTTTAACGGAAATCAAATCACTTTGTAGCATATTTATCTTCCCTTCCACTGGCCATTTATTAAAAATATTGTCTTGTTTTCGTTTACCTCCCAGGGGGCACAATTTGAAGGTAATTAGCTATTAAAATACACAAAACTGCCTTTATATACATTTATCATTAATTTATATCCAGATGATTAAACAGAAGAAGTTTTGTAATTTCACGTGTGTTTTCAATTTCATGTCCATAATTATTCCGTTGAAAAAACATCCAAAATTGAATAAATAAAACTTTGAGTACAAATCACCTTTTAATGCGAAGAACGTGGATAAATATGAAAGCATTTAATCGGAGATAAAGATTCCACAGCAATGTGACTCTGTTTGCTTGGCTGAGAATACAGAGTTACCTCATGGAATTCATGTGGAACAATTCGACCCATTTTTTTCTTTCACTTGAATGAGTTTGTATCACTCTTCCGCTCCCACTCATTATTTGATTAATGGGAATGAAGGAGAGTGTGGAAAGGAATACTTCGAGAAAAAACTCCTTATTGGCATTTAATGAGGTTTTTTTGCGTCTCAAAAGGTGAAAGGAAATGTCATAAAGGCTTACGGAAATATCTCTCTTTGATTTCACTAAGATTGTTGAAATCATCGCTACTTATTTGATGAGGTTGAAAAAATTGGAAGACTTGAGTATTAGATTAGTATTATATTTTTTTATAGAAATAGTGTATTTCATTTATAAAAAATACGGATAATTATTTAGTATCATGCAGCAGACGACCCTATAGTATATTCTTTAATGACTATGTCATCCGTAAGATCTAATTACTTACTGACATATTACTTTAAAATACCCATTGGTATCATTCAAATTATTAAATGCAATACTAATTTCAATTTTTTTAGGATTATAGTATTAAATCCCCATAAAACTTAACAATACCATGCTGAGTTTCATGATGTATATTCAAAATGAATTTAAGTAAAAGTTCAAAATATCCCACACATATTGAGCGACCGAATCCACCCAAAATTATTCCCTTGTGCATATGTGTAAAATGTAATCACTCTGCGAGATAGAACGGACGAGAAAAAATAGCTTCTCCTCTAGTCGAGGTCAATGACGTCCCAAAAGAATAATGGATGGCAAAATACGGACCGAGACTCAAGCAGAAGAATTTTGCGAGCGAACCACTGCAGCAACACATCCGATGCATCCAACCACCAGAAGGGGCAAGGGATCTCCAGGTAGTAGGAGTGGCGAGATTGTGGGGGCGTAAGGTCACCTTCTCCCAATAGGCTCGGGGAAATGTGTGGGTTGGAATCTCGCCAACGATCCCACCTTTAAGGAAAGGGTGTGTTGCAACGCCCAAGACGCCCCACGCCTTTCCACAACCTTCTTGGAGGTCGATCGAAAAGAAAACGTACAGAGGAAGGGGTTATTACTGAGAAGAGAAGGAAGGAAAGGGTAAAGGAGAGAGGACTGAGGGTAAAGGAGAGGGAATAGGAGGGACTAAGGAGATTGAAGGAAGTGTAGTGTGGAGACTGTGAGGCCCATAGAAAACTCCATCTTAAGGTCGTGTCCTAAAGGTCAGGAGATCCTATCTTTTCGTCGTTTTACCCACACAAGTTTTTGCGGCAGTTTCGCACCAATTACGTCTCAAAGTATTGCTTAAATATTTATACATGCCCTACGTTTGGTCTCCGTATTCCTCTGTAAGCTTCGTAAGAGCTGGTTAAGGTTTAAGCAAAATCGTGCAAATTTTCGGTCCTTGAATTCAATATACCATCCAATCCCCACCTTTCCACGATGGAACCTAAATCCTTTCTCACTGCAAAATAAATGTTCAAAAAGAAACTTTTGTGAAAAACATTGCAGGTATTATGAATATTCGAATACGATGTGCGGATAGTACACTACACAAATTATTTAATTTCTTACTTTTCCACAAACATTTTATTCACAAATTTATCAGACTATTATGAATAACCGTATAAATTCAATAATGCCTGTTTTATTCCTTTGAATTAGTTACTGAACTATGTTTCCAATTTTGAAGTGAAAATTACAAATAAACAATTACCTAATTTATTGCTTTATATGATCTATTATGAATTAAATATCATAGATAACTGCAGAAGCCATGTCCGTTATTGTATTGTTACTACCTGTGTAAATATGCCAAATTTAACCAATTACAAATTCATTATAAGGCACATATTTTCATAAAGATCAGGGAAGATTATTGATACATAATAAAACGTAACGGGGGGTCTAAAATAGTTCTTCAATTTTTTTTTCCTTTAAGGAAAACTAATTCTAAGTAATTATAAATTGCGGTAATGATTCTTTAGGAGAATAAAAAAACCTAATGACGAAAAACGCAACTGGCAAAAGTCATCGTAAATACGTTAATAATCTGCATAAAGTATTACCGGTAAGAAGAATAATCCCTAAAGCAATCATATAATCTCTTCCCATTTCTTAATTATCTTTTCAGTTTTCTTTTCCTTGTGATCTATTTTTACAATGAAGTCAAGGATATTTCAAGAATTTTGGTCCCGGTCTCCTGTGGTGAGCCCATTTATACACGGATTATATTTTCATTAATTTTAGAATAAATATTAATTATTATTTTACATTTTTTATAACTCCATGGACAGAAATAGATTACTGGGTCAAAATATTTTTCCTTCGGTACATTTTCCAATAGATTTTTATGCCGAATCGTTCCGTTGTTCAAACTGTCGAGTTTAATTCCTCAAAAAGCCGTATTTTACCAAGTAATGCCTCTTGGATTTCCCTTGGGATGGCATATTTGGTTGTAAGCAAGAGATGGAAATTGTTTGCAAAGTTTGTTGAAAATTCTTTCGCTAAGAAAAAAATACATTTTTTTAGAAAATTTATATCCACAAAAACCACTTGATTTTAAGCTCAGGTACATATTTGAAAAACACTCAAAATATTATTTTGTTAATACGGTACGAGTCGTCTTCGTATTTCAATCTGAAAATTGGAAGAATACAATACGTTACACGTCAAATACTTGCGACCCGATAGTTCGTCTTTCTTTACTCAGTGCATCTGACCTAATTATATCTCCTTTGCTCATTTGGCCCATGGCACCATATTTAGTATTTTTATTTCACAACTAATTTTAATTAAACCTTTTTTTTTAAGGTAATTAAAATTTATCTTTATTCAGGGCTCTATGTGGACTTTTTCCTTCTACTTTCATGCATAGATCCTGATAATGCAATACACTTGTCCTTTTCATCGTCAGTGACCGCCTTCGGCCAAAAGTTCAGAAGGGTTCATGCACTCTTAGTTTGACATCAGGTGTCTCAATGACCAAACTAAAAAAAAAAGAAAACGCCAAAGCCCAAAGCTTCGGAATACGTGGCAGCAGCATCAATTTAATGTGTTCCCATTCTCATAAACTAAATTGAGTATCATGTCACCACTGTCCTTAAACGCTAAAGTTAACGGGACACCAAATGAACACACGCCCTTCTTATTCGCGTCACCCATTCACCTACTGTGGTGACGGACGTCATTTCTTTATAACTATTCTAAAACTATTGTCGAATTAATCTATTCATCCAGTCTTAGCAACCCATTCTATGTGTTTGATAAGGCGCCAATTCACTGAATAATTAATGATTCAAAATGTCAGTACTAAAATTAAACTTAAGCAAAAATCTTCCACTATGTGCATCAGGTACGTGTAACATGTGGCTGAACTTTTACCCATCTGGTGCTTTCAAGATTGCAGATGGTAGAGGACGACGTCTAGTTTAGGGTTGCTACGAAATAAGCGAGTGTACTCGACGGATCAGCGGTCACAGGCAATTAGCGACGATGCTAGGGAGGACGTGGAATAACATCCTTGGGTAATATCGCCTAAGCATTCTACTAAAGCCCGTGAAGGTACCGTGACTAGGCGAGCGGCTAAAGCCAAATAACCAGGTGAGGGAGCAGCATCCCTCTTTTAGTTGAGTAAATGCGGAGATCAAAGTCGGCACTCATCTCACTAAAGTGGTTGTGCCGAAGTTGGTAAAAAAAATACGTTAATGACGGCAGCACTGCGATATTGAAGACAACAGAGTGATCAGATCAGATCCTGAGGTGGAGAAGTTCATCATGTTTTTCTTTTTATTTTCTTCAATTAAAAACAGACGTGATGAAAGCCTCTGGAGTAAAAAATTCAGTAGGTAAACTAGTCCACTGACGGATCATTGAGCAGGGATTACTTGGTAGAGTTTATTAGTAATTTTTTTCAATTAATTTACGATCAGAACTTGTAACGTCCGATCACTCAGGGCAAGTGAGAGGTGGGAAATTGTAAATGCAGAGACAAGTAGAATGAGGTTAGGCATCCTAGGCGTAGATATCGTAAAATGTGCACCAAGGAGGAGACTTCTGTAGCAGCACCTAGATGATCGTTCACAGAGGCTTCGTGAATTATACTGCGGGAGCAAGCATCTAGTGCTGCAATAGAATGAAAATGTCCAAAAACACAATTCCAACACTCAAACGATCATTTCTTGGTTACGTTTACACATAAACACACGGATATAGTATTACAAAAAAATTACATGCCAACAAAAGACTACGATGATGATGAAGTGGAGAAGATGAATGAAGATATCGTCAAAATTATTTTTTTTAAATTGGTGTAGAAGAAAACCTAACATTTGTAAACAAAAAAGCAATCTTTCAGTAAGGGACCAGGAGGGACAAGCAGTACAAAAATATGATCTAGGGAAGCGAAATGAAAGGGAAGAAAGGCTTTTGCAATTCTGAGAACAATAAAGATTAGAAACACACTCTTTGAGCACGTCACGCAAGAGCGATACTTACGGAAGATATCAGGAGATGCATGAAGATACAAAATTTCTGACACACTCGTGAAACAGAGATTCAAGAATCAAATAAAAGACTGAAAACTTCACCCGAAGCCAGATGTTGGCACGCCACCACAAATTAGTGATAATGAGGTGCGATTTGTTATTCGAGAAGGAGAAAAAGAGAGTAATTACTTAATGTGAACTTAGAATGGAAAAGAAATCGTAAACTATGGCAACACTTGAACATGGTAAAAAATGAAAACTTGATTTATAGCAAATGCAAAGAAAATTAAAGGCTAATAGATGCATGTTAAAAATAGTCTGCATCGCTACGGAAAGGCTGGTATCTAAGAGAAGATAATGGAGAAAGAACGAACTCAGGAAGAAGATCGAAAAATATGAAAACTTCGGAACCCCTGACGACAGGAGCATCGAAGAATCGGGAAATTAAAAAATATCGAAAAATGGAGAAGAACGCGGAGGATTAGTTAAGTCAGGACCAGTTTCCATTTGGAAAAGGTAGAGAAACAAGATAAGCTATCCTGTTTGTCAGATTCGTCATAGATAGGAGACCGCAAAAATACCGGACGACATGTATCGTATATGGAGAAAGGCAATGAAAAAGTGGACTGAGATACGCCGCTACGCATCCTAAAGGTGATTATGATGAACTATAACGATAGACATATACACGACCCATATAGCGAAGAGTCTGTACAGATTACATACAGTATAAGCGGTGTAGAAGCTAAAATAGCGAAAGATGTAAGGAAGGTTGGCTCATTATCGCCATTAATTATTGGTGTTTATTGAGATAACAAATAGCCAGATCAAGAAAAAGATAATAGATAGCATGTGAATTCAAGGAGTATGGATAACTGGAATTTTCGGATGACACAGCCGTACATACAGAGGGGAAAGAAAACCTTCCAAGGGTTTTGTTTGTCCATAGCCATTTTCGTCCGTCAACAACTAAATAATTAAATAAACTAACAGTTGGGGGATTTCTCTTTAACGGTGACCAGAAAATACGAAAGAGAATAAATTAAAACGAAAGGAATGAGTGAACAAAAGAATATATTAGAGAATACACAGGCCGAGCTGCGTACCTGGTCCTTCGGCTGATTTTCGTCCTCGTGACTAACCTTGTTTAACATTCACACAAACACAAACTTGGCATTCACACTTTGACACGCGGCAGAAAGTGCCACGTCACGGATCGGCAAATTCAAATCAACATATTAATGAGGCCGGTCCCCGGAATTATATCGTGTAAACATTCCGCTCGTCGTGAACTTGAGAGGCGTTCACGAAATACATTAGCAAAACGTTATTTGAAAATCAAAAATGAGAAAAAAATATATAAATCAGAATTCAAGTAAAAGAAAGAAATTCAATATCTCATGCATCAATTCACAATTACATAAATTTTACCTGAGTGAGAACAGTATTGTCCATCGTATCTTACGATTCAACTAAATCCATTATCCCATTAATTATCCATAGGCCCATTAATCTCTTTTTCGAAGAGTATGTAACTATTTATTCCCATGAACGTTGTCACCAAAAGTGGCGAGATATTTGATTATTTAATTGGAAACACATGAATAGTGTTAACAGTTCCTCATCCAACGAAGAAGGCAAAGCTATTATTGGCCAATAAATTGAAAATTCCCTTCTGTAATGCAAACAACCTTCGATGGATAGATATAAAAAATAACCAAATAATTCAAATCTATCATTGGTTCAATTTGGTGCAGCCAAATGGTTGACTCTTCAGGTTTCAGCGCTTCTCCACAGGATACTTTCTTAAGGTGATATTTCACCGATTTTCATCCGAAATTCCAATTTCTGACAGGAAGTGGAATCGTCTATATATCGTATAGCATGCTAGTTGTACAAAGAGGAGAGAGCTTCCCTATGCAATGTTGGCGTAATTAAATTGTAGAGATCGATTGATTTTCTATCTACGTTAGAAAATTTCCTGTTGCAATAAGAATAAAATGAAGTAGGGACTACCTTCTTTGATACAAAACTCCTGAAAAATACAAAGAAGCTGGAGGCGGAACGAGTTATAAATGCGGATAAGTATATACATGTATGACCTTTAAGCAAGAGCTACGTTACGATGGGTTCTCGTTTAGAGCTCAAATAAAATCAACAAAGTCAACTCCCACTTGTCCCTGTGAATTGGCTACGGAAAGGAGGAACATTCATCATAATGGTCTGCCTTCCACTGCATACATTAACCAAAACTGACGACATACAAGGGGCTCAATTGTCCCTAATCCTTCGGATACTGTGTGGATGTGTCTCGTAATTGACCGAAGTAAATTCCTATCTTTGGTTATGAGAATCTGTTTTTAAATACCCTGAAAGTGAATTGCGAGAGGCAAACGACCGACGAAACAGAAATGCCTTCGAAATATGCCTATGGAAGAAGTTGACGAAATGATTTAAGGATATAGCCAATTTTCTTATAAATTCATTAACTCAAACACTGCACCAATTTTACAATATTTGTTCAGATGGTCAATAGTTTTCAGAGGTCTTAAAAAGTCTGGGCCTTTTTAAAAATAGATTTAAATAGATACAAAGGAAATGAATGAGATCTAAATTGTTATTTAACTCAGTTGAAATACTACTTTAGCAGGAAAAGAGTGAATTTCTAAAACTAAATTATCAACCAAGGCTTTTCAAAATATTGTCTCGAGCGTTACTTTGTGGAAATCTTTCTTATTGGGCGTAAATGAGGAAAGATTAACTAGGCAGATTTTAATGTGGGAAATAAAAATTATAGTGGAATCTGTCAAGTTACTCTTCCATTATTTACGCCTAGTACAAATGTTTTTGGCAGCTCCAAAGACAAATTTATCCACGATAGAACGGTTTCCGAGCCTATCCAAGCTCAAATTACCTGAAAGTTTCGATTGTCGTTCGCGTACTCTGCTCTGTGATCGTAAGTTTATGTTCTGCATAAACTTGGCCAAAAGAAGAGTTTCAGAAAACAATAATTTTGAAACTGAAATAGTTTTCTCTGGGGCGACCTTACCAGAGTTGCTACAAAATTTACATTTGCATCCCCATTTGAAAAATGAAAGCGTAAATAAACGACAGCAGCGTCGCCATGCCCAAGGCATAGGAAAATGCAATACAGCTGATATTTTGCCACTCCAGGCGCCCTAATGCGACTCAAAGTCTGAACTTTATGTCGAGTTGGACTAAGCCGTCATTGTGAACTTTTCTCTACGTGAGAATAACAAAACATGAAATTATTACTACGAATGCGAATCCTTTGTTGCAAAAAACATGTTACTTTAGCGTCTTTCCATCGACATCGTATTCAATTACTATGGTGTGTTACTAGCCCACTTTACAATAGGGAAGCCTACTAAATATAGCAAATTGATTAACAAAGCAATTGTTGTAAGGGTATTTTACAACCGCATCCACGTAATTTCCCTTTAATGGTGAATTTAATGCGAGGACATATTAAGAGCCTTCATTCAAATATAATTTATAAACAACGCTTCTTGCCAGAAAAGGAGACGTAACCACACCATAAACGATAGCATTGGGTTGATCCTCTTCCATTCCTTACCTGGAATCATTGCGCCAAATAATGTACTAAAGGGTCACTAAGACTGGAAAATATACAATTGAAATTTTGGTTGCACATTCGACAGAATTGAGAACCAATATTAAAAGAATGTCAAGTTTATTTGTTTATTTTTTATTACGTCAAATATTTCGATTTGAATTCTGTAAACATTGTGTTTAATTGGAAAGGAAAGGACTTCCCCGATGTGGTATACTCCAAGGCATCGGATAATATCTATATAATAATGTATATATATATATATATAATATAAATATTTGTCTTCAGTTGGGTTTGATCTATGAACTGCGAGGTAAGAAAAATACACGAAACCGAACTCGACAGACTATGAAGTATCTAAACTCCTCATATTCCCTCAGAAAATTAAATCTATACTACATATTCATGTCACCACCATGATTCCACCTCTGCTCCATTTTAAAACGGTTTACAACAATGAAATGTGATCTAAGTAGGAGAAGTTTGGTTAAATGGGAGAATTAAAACGTATCTCTCTGCATGGCCCTCGTGTAAGTTTCTCTGAACACTCGTTAGTAATATGAGCATATATCGTCGAAATTGTCATGGTTTCAACGAACACGTTCCTCGATATCGCAAAAACGAGGCTATTCCCTGTTTTAAGAGCGCTCAGTAATTGTATAGGATGATATTAACGTTATAACGTTAGAGGTATTTAGGGAATAATTTCGACCAAGAATCAACCGAGCACTCTATTTAAAGCAATCCATGCTCGCAAGAAAGTTCACTTAATTGAGTTTATCAAATTCCTGATCAGTTAATTAAAGATTATTATCCATCTTCCAAATGGACGGCGGAGTAGAAACATTAGCAAAAAACATTAGAAATGAAAAACTGGCCGTTCCAACAGTTTAAACTAGAGAAGTTTGAGTTGTGTCTTACGGGTCCCTTTGTAATGCACCATTGGTGAATTTAAGTTTTCCACCGCAGTTGCCCCGAATTGCCGATAATATCAAGCCACAATCGAAGATCAACCTAATGGTTTGAGAGTGACCGCTTTCGTTTAAGACCAATGCCGCTGCCGTACCTTGCAAGGTCATGGTAGCCTTATTATATTCGGTACGTATCACCGGAGTTGCGGGATCGCGATTTTCTAAATGGGCGGTGAACTCTCCTTCGACCACCTTGAACGGAGTGACAAAGAGAAAGACCAAACGGGAGAAATATGTTTTTTTAGAGTATATGCAAGGTCAAATGGTGCTCACGTTTGCATTTTTATTTAAACTTCAGAGGAGAGGGCGGGGCCAAATTTCCCGATCTGAAAAAAATTCAAGCAGATTTTTTTGTCAGGGAATGCCAGACTGCTATCCTTCCTTTGAAACCTTATATTTAGCATACTGATAAAGAAAATGAAAATGAGTCTTCAAGAGCCGCATAACGGGATCTATTACATTATTGGAAGACTTTCCGCTAATACAGTATCACACGTATTTCCAGCTCACACCGGCTCAGAAACCGTAGTACGTGGTTTGGATTTCGGTAGAGAAGGTTGTGTTGGTCACTATAATGGTTGCTTCGATACAACAACTAGTGAGATTTGCAAAATACCAATTCTCTTTCCAGAAAAGTTATACGAAAACTCTGCATTATCTTAAATCGTCGCTTTCTTATGAGTTAAATGATCTGAAAGAATAGTTTGCGCAGGAAGTCGGAATAAAACGAAATCTTCTAAATAAGGTAATCTCATGGACCTTAAGTTGGCATGAAGTTTTGAAAATGTACTTGTGAACTCTTGTAGATTAGAGATGGGGTCAAAAGTAACGGACGAAAATTTGAACAGTTTTTGCAACAGCTCCCAGTCCCAAGTAAGTCCAAAACACGAGAATTGTTTTAATAATGGCTAAATTCTCCCAAGCCGTTGGCATTATAATCACCTGCAAGAGACACAGCTTTAATTAAAGCCCATGCATTTCCCGATAATGGGAATTTAAATTATCCAAACTTTTCATACGGGTCGATTCCGCCACGATTATGAATAAAATTACAGGATTAAATTCTCGCAAAGTTTCTCACTCAACTTATGACCCCGAAAAATGAAGTACAAGGACCGGAAGGCGAGATTGTTGCATTGACAAGAAAGGAACTGCCGTATTAGAATGTTGCGTGATTGACGTGAAACTTAATTCTTGAGCAAGATCAAAAAGTAAAGCACAAAATAAAGTACGCCATTTGACCTTTTGTAAAGTTCTTTATCGACCGAATATACTTCTGGCCTATCAGCATTTTACTAGTGGCCAAAATCAAAACTACTACTCTTGGATGCTTTAAACTCACGGTACAACTCTCATAATTTAAGAGAGCTAAGAATATCACCTCTCAAATTAATTACGTGTTTAGTTCGTTTAACATTAATTGAGTAAGCATAATCGAATTCGGTAGGTGATCGAAGATTCGAACGCACCCAAAGTCCAAATGGCAGTCAAACACTTCATTGGTTTTATCACCAGTTACCTTGCTCTTATCCTTCAGATTAATTACCCAACATTGGAAAACCTAAATGCCTCAAATTTTTAAGAAAAAAAGCTTGCACGTTTAGCAGGATCGGATTTCGGGACAAAATGCTCGTCTTGGGCGTTTTCGTAGCACAAATACCTAAATGATTAAGTGAATAAACTGTAGCGGGACTGATGGGTATAAATGTAAGCAAGGAATAAATAAGAGAGTAAAATAAAATATTAGGGAATAGACGTACAATAGAGCTACTGCTCTTGAGTGCATCTCATCCTTGTGGCTCGCCTTGTTTGTCATTCAAGTACACACATTCACACTAACAGTGGCCACCTTAAACAACCGGCGTCTGAGACGGGAGTGTGCTCTTCATATTCCAAGGTGCGCCTCTAGTTCCACCGATTACACCTGGAAAACCAGTACGCAGCAAATGTTACGTCACGTGTCGGGAAATTTAAAATGATCAAAACAAAGAGGTCTATCGCGGCATGATATCGGGGAGACACAAGGAAATTAGTCAATGTAGAAAACAAAATAAAAAATTAAAACTTCAAAATAAAAGAAAAACTAAGTTATAAATCAGAATAGGGAAAACATCTTTAAGTAAGACTGGGGAAAGTCACAGTAAAGCTAATGAAAGAGTTCTGTGATTTAAGAAGTAGAATTACTAGAAGGATGAGACAAACAAGAGAGATACAGTCATTAGACGATGAATGATAAAGAAATTTTCTGTCAGAAGAAGCCATTATTAACGAAAAAGAGTACAAGTATAAACATATGGAAATGAGTTGTTAAAAGTTACATATGAAGTCTATATTTCTACGGATGCAAGACTTTGCAAACAATAATAGTGATGAAGAGATAACTGAAAGTGATGAAAACCTGGGGCTATAGAAGATTATTTTGAAAAGGGAATGGATAGGGAGAGTAAAAAATGAAGAAACCAATCAAAGAGTGTGTGAATACCTTATGGAGAGAGGGAAATTGATTAGGTATTTCTTGAGCCAGGGTATTTACCGAGGAACATCATTGAAGGAAACAAAGGGGGAAGAATTAAAGACGTTTGCCTTAGTTGAATTATAAGAATTAGTAAAGGATAACGCCGAAGAAATCCGCTATGAGGTAATTAGAAGATTGGCACAGGACAAGAGAGATCCTTGGATTGAACTCATCCTTGGATTGAAAACCGATGGTGATAACCTGTAACATATTGCTAAACATTCAAACGTTAACTCCAGGTTCGAAAACTTTCTCCTTCTTTCCCCTGCCGGAATCAAACATTTTCCTCCTGCTAGGCACCAACGCTCCCTGCTATTATATGATAAATCCCAAGGTCCCTAAACATTAGATCAGAATAGCTTCATTGAAAGATTCCGAGCTTTGGATGGCACATGAATGATTAGAGAAGGCCACCTTTAAAACTAATTCTTCCACTTCACACATTGAAGGTTTTGGTTTTATGTTACTGTAGTAATTGCGTTATTTAACGAGGGTAATTACGATGATTTTTTCAATTCCAATGCAAGTAAGTCTTGCCAGATACATGACAGATCAACATTGATGGGATATGAAGCACTTGCCTGTAAATGTAATGTATACAGCTGTTCTTGGCACATAAGAATGTTTACCTGCAGCATTTAGCATGGGCGTTTACTTAATAACATGGGGCTGAATTATTGCTTTCATCCTTTATTTCATTTAATTAATAATTCATATAGCGTACCTACCCACACATCTAAACGATATTTTGGTAGTTACGGGAAAATATTCAGTGCCTTATTGGATACTACTACAACAATGAAGGTTATTCGGTAATTTTGGCAATTTTTGTCGCTGAATCACTACATGATTGCTTCCATAATGCACATCAAAGTGTGCTTCTTGCTAAGAAATGTATTTTTTTCATGGACTTGAATCAAAATAATGCTTTTTTGAGTTAAGGAAAGTGGAGCCTTTTGCGTTATGAAATCCTTGAACTATTAATTCTACCGCGTCGCGTGACATTTCTTAAGAGCTCAGACCAAAAAATATGCTCTCTTCGGTGTCCTCAAAGCGTGAGCGAGGACCACATTGAAATACGAGTCCTGGGGTCTGGCACCATCTACTTCTCTCCATGTATTCAGGGAAGAGGTGGAGAAGACGTGGAGTGACGAGATGGATGAAAAAGGGGAAGGAGAGAGTGAAGAGAGAGGGAAAAAAAGACCTGATAAATAAGGAGCCATGGGAGGAGAAGGATAGAACTGGGCGAGAACAAATGACGGTCGAAATGAGGGGTGAGGGGAAGAATGGGAAGGAGAGGATAGGACTGCGGGGAAAGGCGGTCGAGATTTCCGCGCACAAAGGCGGCTTGAGGTGTGAAAGGAGAGGGCCCTTCCGAAAAACCTATTCCACTAGAAATGGAATCATTTTTTTCCTTCTACCAGCTCGTGGCCCGCGCACATTTTTTCTCTCTCCCCAAATCACTTCTTAACTCGCTCCATTTCAAGCCCTGGAGATTCTCTCGTCCCTTAATAATACTCTTTATTCTCACTTACTCACATCACTGTTACATGTGCTTAATGTCCAACTCCGCAAATTCAGACATTAGATCGTGTTCCCCAATGCGGAATAATGGTCGAAAAACAAGTAGAAAGCTTTGCGTTTGGGAAACTTCCCATTTTAATTAATCCCTTTTTCTGCAATCATGAGGCAACACAGAAGAATCCTCTGTGGACAATGAAGTTTTGGAGTAAAAGGGCAGACAATAAGGCAGATAACAAATATTGTGGTATATTCATTGTCTAGCTCCAAAGTAAGATGACCGAAACTTTTTCAACGTAACAATTTTTCCGAAATCTCTTCATTTGTTTAGTACGACACGCTTCAAGCACACTTTACATGTATACTTAAGATTTCACTGATTATTTTATTCATCTACTTGCTGCTCGTGTAATTTTATTTTATCAGGATTATGCATGCATTAGTTTTTGATAATATGACTTCCATTTTTGCGTGAGCCTAAATATTCACATAATATCCAACCGATTTTCGTTAAAACATGCACATTGTTAAATAGATGAGCAGCCCTTTTATTATTTAATTTTGGCCTCACATTTTTATAAGGCCGAAACGTACCAAAGTAAACCTTATGAGTCAGCCTGCAAAGGTCTGGATGAGTTCACGATAATTCAAGTTCATAGCACTTAGGGCTGGTGCCGTAACTTTCAAATGAGAAATATTTAATTTAGAAATTATACCACTGTGTATACGAACACATGTATATATATATATTTAAAGGAAGGAAAGGGTGATGAAAAAGGGAAAAAAAGACCGGCACCCTTTTGAAATTTTTCTCATTTTTAAAACCAAGGCACACATAACAAACATTAAATTGTTCAAACCAGTTTATCCATCCCAAGTGTAATGCGTTAAATGAACATACATACCATTTAAGATAGTGTAAATGCTTTTTCATAGGAAATTTAGTGTTTTCAATGGAATTTTTTAAATTTCTGTTTTCGATTTTGCATACGTTTTTTCCTCAACCCTTTATGCATTATCATGACTTAAAAAGTGCTATGAAAAATTAATTCTATATCTACCTATGTATTCACCGTAAAAATTGAATGTCACAATAATACGGCTGACAATATGAACATATTCTCCAAATAAATAGACATGAAAGGGTATTTTATAAAATAATAAAGAAATTGCGTTAGTTAAATAATTTTAAATTAATTGATCTAAGGGCTCCAAATTTCAGTCAGTATGCCTTACCAGTTAAGTATTGTAACTCATCTATAACCTCTGTCTTCTAGCTTAAGTGAAGCTATGTCACCTTGAGGTAACGTGAGAATATAGGGAACGAGAGTGGGAGTAATATTTGAGAAATCACCGGTCTTAATATCGATTGCCATATATTTTGAGCCGTCATTTAGTAAAAGCAAAAATCAAACGAGTCTTATTTTTTCACTCTGTGATAGTGTTATCCTCAACTAAATCTCACCCACATATTACAGCGCCAATAATTTATATATAAGCATACCTATATCTATCAGATGATATGAAACAAAAAAAATTAATCTACTTACATAAGTTCATTTCACCTGATACCTTCGAGGAAATAACTGTGTTAGGTAATTAGGACTAATTATCACCGTAGAAGAAAGGGAAATAGCGAAGTTTTAAATGTATTTTTAATTTATCTGCAATATCAGGAAGCTTTTCATGAGCAGCATGGACGAAATGTTACGTCGGGATTACATTTGAAACAAGAATTTCAATTAGCAAAATGAACTAATAGGAAAAGTGTATCCTAATAATCAGTCGTCAAGCCGTAATCAAATACTCATTAAAACTTTTTCACTGACATTTGATTAACAATTTCATTCCCATTTCTTGGAAACTCAAAATCGTAAACTTTTGTACAAAAAAAACAAGACATTCACAGTAAATGCATATGAAAATATTTATAGGATAAATACTGCTTCACTGTAAACTAAATTCCAAGAAAATGCCCGCCTTTGACATTCCCCAGATCATCCTTGTTTTAATATATATTATTATTGGGTGTACATCCAATGATAGAATAATATATTTGGCAGTATATCGATCATCACGGTTGAGGTGCAAAATAATATATTTCAGCAGTTTTGAATTTTCCAAAACTTAATTAAGACATAAAATAGAAATTAAAACGCCTCTATGTTTATATTTTCTTAGGAGGGCATCTGATAAGTTACTCAATGCAATGGTATATTTTTCTTTGTCAGAATATTTATGGTTTATCGCATCCCTCGCAATGTCATGGCATTCTTCTCGGGAAGGTTTTTTGAGGTAAAATAGTTCCCCAAGCGGATCTGTGGGTGTGATGGGTGGCTAACATCAGTCGGAGCGTAAAATTGTGGAATAGAGGGTTATTGGAAAGCTGGAAAATTCAAAGAGAGGGTTGACTAGGATGAAGGTAGATATATTTGGTGTCAGCAATATTCAATGGGGTGGGGAATATGACATCTGGAGCGACAAATACAGAATGATACACTCAGGAGGACCCGGAAGAGAGCAGAAGTAGGCAACATACTACAGAAGGACTGTGGAAGAAGAGTTAAGCATACTGGAAGGTTAACAAGAGGATCCTGATAATCAAGTCCTAAGGAGTCCCCATGGTTTCAGCGATACTGAAGGAGTATACTCGGATGCCGACGTACAAGCACATAATAAAAGGGAATATGTATATGAGCAACTGGAAAAGTTTTCATCAACAGAAGAGAAACCCTAATCCCAATGGATGACTGGAATATTACGTAGGGCAGGAAAGATGAATTGTCAATGAAGAAAGAACAGGACAATTCTACTCGTATATCTGCTACGAGAAGAAAATGATAGAAGAAAAGTCTTTTTACAAACATAAGCGCAGGAGATAGGCGTGAAAGATGCCAGAGAAGAGTCAGTTGTAAAAGTAGCTACATACTTGCCATAGATAGATTAGCATTAAGTGAAACAATGCAAAAGCTACCCTTGTGCAAATATAAACGGAGACCATAATCAATTTGTCATCAAACTGATCTCAATAAAAGATAATGAGGGTTTAAAATTAAATGAGATGGAATGGGGAAGCCTAGAGGAAAATAAAACATTAAATTAATTCAACATGTCCGCTGAAAAATTGAAGACAGGATTAGGGGATAGTTTAGGAAAAATATTGACTTTAATAAAGATTCTTTTAAGTCCTGAATTCCAATAAACTGCTGAAAACGCCGAGACAGTAACTTTTAACTTCCATAACTCTAACTTTAATTTTTTACCCACTGAAATTGTCAAATTGTAATATTCAAAGCCCTCTTCCAGTTGTCTTCTTGAGCTCACCGTGGTCTATATTTGGAGTTAAATAATGCCAGAATATTCAAACGGAAATTTTACGAAAACAATCTCATCATGAACTAATGGAATAAGTAGGTAGTTCAATGAGGAACTTCATTATACGAGTACATACTCGTATGCTAATGCATTTTATGGTATATTCCGTGGTTTATGGGTTTTCCATTTGTCCGATTAATTTTGATTAAAATTAGAATTGTAGTTAGACTAAAATCTCCCCAACACTAACTAGTCGAACGTTATTCGTCATCCCCAGTTGATATAATTGGGAATAACTCCGGAATCATTTGATCGGTGGCGAAAAATTCACATGACGGGACATGTACATTTCTATCCATCAACTGAATTTATTTTTTCATGCCACAAAGAAAGAGATAGTATTTAAAATTCAGTCAGAAATATTTGATAATATAAGATAAAGTAATCAGAAATACTTGATTTGGTCCTGACCGTGATCACTTCCCAATCCAATTCTGGAAATCAAAAGACCACGAAGCAATTTTTACCCGTCGCACGCCTTTTTTATGATTGCTTAAAAATGGTTTTGGGCAAAGGCAAAATATTAATATGAACGCCCAGTGTAGGCCTACTGGTGGAGCAGGATATTGCATTTCGCTACTCTCTAAAGGGAACACTGTAGCAGAACTTTTCATTAAGGGGCACGCTGGAAAGAGATAAAGTCTTTTACGACAATTAAAAAAATTTCTTCCTGGACGCTGTGATACAATATGAAGTAACATATTATCATGTGAAACATGGAAGAAATATCCCACCGCTCGTATTGCAGAGAAACGTGGTGAATTAGGGCACCCATCGCCTTAATTCACCATGTTTGCATTTTATCCCACTTATTGCATTTTCTGCCACCTAAAGGTCAACGCAACATCACTTTACATTCTCCTCTTTAATAGATATATTTGTTAACCTGTTAATTGTAAGAAAAATATTTTCTAAGTTCACGCTAAGAAGAATATATTGTTATCTGAATTAGAACCCATTAGCGGTTAATAACTATTCAAAGGGTGCATATATAAATATATATATATATATTTATATACATGCATATGTATATAATGTAAATGGAACTAACACTAGTAGACACAAACACAGAAACGGAAAAACATATCTCCAAAAGAGGGACTCACTGGGTCTCGAATTTTCTGTGGCACAACCACCTTTTACAAGAGGAGGTAGGAACAGAACTGTTTCTGTGTATGGCTACTAGTGTTAGTTCCATTAACATTATTATGCGCGTCCGTGGGAATTTCATAAAAGTTATATATAAATATATTATATGTATATAATATATATGTATATATATATGTATATATATATATATATTTTCTATGTATGTATATATATATATTTTTTTATGTATTTATATATAGGTAGCGCATTCGCTTGGCAAGTGGAAGGTCCGGTGTTCAAATCCCGGTTAAGGAAATATTTTTACATTTGTGATCTGCTCAAATCCGCCTTCCCCACCTGTCCTGTGTTCGTCTTTCATGTGTTTTCCTATCCCCTTTCCTTATATATATTTCCATGTATGAATGAATATCTGTTCGCCGTATGGCGGGATTTCGTATTTGAATGGACATATATATATATATATATATATATATATATATATATATATATATATATATATATATATATATATATATATATACACACTGGGGGATGATTTCGCACAAGAGATTTATGAAACTTATGAACAACTTCACAATACGATTTCTCATGTTCTTAACTTCATTTATATATATTTCAATACTTTAGCGTCATATTTAATTTAAAACATATTAACAGTAGTTGATACAAAAAGCATTTTTTCATACCGCCAGGACTGATATCTAAAATGAAATATTTAATTCATATATTGAATAATCATTACCATTCTAGCAATTATATTATGAGAAATAATTTTAAGACATACAGCTTAGTATTATCATTCTCAAAACTATGTGTATACCTATCCAATCTTTTACTCTTAAAGCGACTATATATACGACGCGTATTCTTAAAGTAAGTACCGTTTGCTTATATTTAAATATTGGCGTTCCAGAACGCAGTTTTGCTCCTGCAGCGCCATCTACTGATTCATTGAGAAGCTATAGCAGCATTTTTTTGTTTCAGAAGTCGTTTGCATGTCCGTGCATGCTAACAACGATGTCCGCGATAATCGTTGACCCCGCCAGTTGTGAAGTGCGTTCTGTCATACGATTCTTGTATGCAAAAGGATTGTCGGCTGCTGAAATTCATCGGGAATTATGCCTAGTTTATAAACCTACAGTTATGAGTGAAGAAAAGGTTAGACAATGGTGCTGTGATTTTAAAAATGGACGAACAAACGTCCATGACGAAGAGCGAAGTGGTAGGCCCAGTATTCTGACCGATGAAATTGTTTCGCAAGTGGAACAAAAACTGCGATGTGATCGTCGATTGACAATTAATGGCCTGACTGAACGATTTCCTCAACTTGGACGCACTACTGTCTACAATATTGTTACGGAAAACCTCGGATACCACACATTGCCTGCAAGGTGGTTACCGAAAATGCTAACCGACAACCGCAAAGAGCAAAGAATGTCCAGTGCACGAGAGTTTTTGGGTCGTTGGGAACTCTTTTAACCACCCACCGTACAGTCCTGACCTTACACCCAGCGACTACTTCCTCTTCTTGCACTTGAAACAGTGGTTCGGTGGACAACGTTTCGAAACCGAAGAGGGATTCAAGAATGGCGTTGTCGATTGGTTTAACCCTCGGGCGGCGAGTTTCTATGCAGAGGGGTTAAAGAAGCTAGTGCAGTGGTACGAAAAATGCTTAGACGTGAACGGCGATTATGTAGATAAGTGAAGTACGTTTGTAGCTAACTGAAAGTGCCAATAAAATGTGTTTCATATGAGTATATTTTTTCCTGTGACCAAACGAGCCTTACTTTATGAACACGCCTCGTAACTTACTCCTCATTGAAAATATATATTACATTTCAAAATTTAAAGAAAGCAAAAATCTGATGCCACCTTTCACCTGTGATAGCGCAGGCCAAATTTTCAGAGGACGGATGGTACACCTACTCTCCTTGAGATTGGCGAAGGAGGCCTCCGACCTAAGAAATACTATACCTCCGATGGCTCCTCACCATAAAACCCAAGTTCCTATCAAGTGATTCCAGATTTAAAAATTTAATGAAGCGCCTTTAATCGAAAGAGAATCTTGTCCGAGTGTTTTTTTTTACTTCAGACTATTGCGGCAGCCGGATTTTTGGTTCACGTATTTTGACCTTACCCTCCGCAGATGTTCCTAGTTTTCATCTCATAATTGAGACCTCATCCCGCACCTAACTACCTCCAGAGAACCACGTTGCCCTCTCATTACTTTGACTTCTACGGAGCGGAGGAATAATGGGAAACAGAAAACCTCTCGCGAGAAGATATTAGCCAAGATGGTCTAATGGGTTATTGCTGTTACACTACTGCCCGTTTCATTGCCTAGGCCTTCACCATATGACGTGCGCAGAGGGGCCGCAAGGCAAGTCTTTGCCTCCACCAGCAAATCAAATGAAGGAGGCTTAGTGGAGTCTGATGTCGAGAGTTAATGGGAAGACTCTTCTAATCAGTACTTCTGGATTCACGCTCCATAGGTCATCTTTGTCATCGTTTTCCAACCCTTTTCTGCCTTCACACGAAAAAGAGAGAGCGCTAAAACGACAAGACGAGGTACCTACAAAAAGTTTTTCGGCTTCCTTCATTTTCATCTTAGTATGCGATATGGGACATCGCATCTTTTTCTTTTCCCTACATTCAAAGTTTATAAATAGAAACGCCAAATATTTGAATCAGATTCGTATTTAAAAAGAGTTGTTAGATATTCGCAATATTAGTGATTTTACCTTAAAAATTCCAAATCATTTAATTTGCTATCAGAACTAGGTTAATTTTCGCAAACGCAATAACTAAGTTTTTTTATGTTTGAATAGCACATTCCGTATGATCTAAGCGAAATATAAATTCCACCATGAAAATACGGGGTTGTTTGTAAGAACATGATTTCAGGTGCTATGTGGTAGCGATTACCAATATAATACCTTGTAGATGGAGATGTTTTCCTTCTAATAAAGGAATAGTTTACTATTTTTGAGCATTCTTTTAATTTCCCAAATAATCTGTGATGAACCATTAGCCGTATTGAATGCACTAAATAAAAAATTTTCTAAGTTTACTTGTCGCGTCACATGTCGCCACAACGGATAATTAACGTACCACGTCAAAAATCTCACCCCCGAAAACAAGCCGCTGTTTACCTTTAATAAATACACATACGGATCAAATCCATTCGTTCTTATGTTATAATGTCATCGCAAACGTAATTGATCCGTATTTTTTTAGTGTTTTGACAATGGAGTCGGTGATGTGGTGGGGATGAAACAGCGGCCGGAGGAGAGAATTTCGCGGAAGGACTTCGCTGTTTACCGATTTCTTTTAACTCTGACTCCATCACATTCACATCCAGACATAATCTTTTATGACTTCCCTTAGAACTTCTTCCCACCCCCTAGCTTCATTCACTCCCTCTCTAACATGCACACACCCTTCTCATTCGTTCATCCTTCCCGCCAATGGCCCGAGCCTCTCTCCTTTATTGTCCTTTCCCAACCATTTACCTGCGAAATTGTACGCACGTATTCTGCTCCCAGGCCTAAACCTATCAAGCTGCATCCCCCCTTCTACAATGCTCCAAAATCCCCAAAACCACTTTATATATATCGTTTTCCACCAATTCAACACCAAACCCGTGTGCTTTCCACGCTTCTCTCTCTCCATCTCTCTCTCTCTCTCTCCCTCCTTCTCCCACCCTCCTCTCCCATCTTATGCTCGTTCCATTTGCATGCTCCCCAAATTCCCTTTTGCTTCCCCATTCGAACTTCCCCCCGCCCCCCGAGTCCACTTTCCCTCCCAGCACTTTCATCCACCTACCCTACCTTATCTCAAATCCACCAAGCACACGTATTCATCAATTTCGTCCCTCTCCTGACACTTTTTTTGTGACATCCGCATATGTGTTCCACATGATGTGTCCAGCGGATATCATTCTCTCACAGATCTCTTCCCTCACACACGGCCTCATTCAAAATGTCATTGACATTTCCGTCCTCAATTTCGATTTATATTTACATAATGTTTTTGAGGAAGGTGAAGAGATATCGACTTCCAAGAGGCATTGTAGTATTGTGGTTCATGGCAGAAAATAAAATTGCCTTCCTAGATTTTTACAAGTAACAAATACCATAACGACAGAGAGTTATGAAATAATGAATATGCAGGAAGAGAGCGAAAAGAAATGAACTTTGTAAAGTTTCATGATCACAGTTGTTAATGTAGAATGATTGGCCACGGAATGATTAGGTTGAACATCATGCAAAATCTTAAAAACTAAAATATGTCTGGCTAGACATTACTTTTAGTCAAGAGCACCTGAATCCTTCGGCAGCCATAATTATTTTGCTATTTTAAAATTCAGGATTTTCAGAGAGATTAGACTATAAATCCATTCGGCCTATACAACACCACTTTTATGTGCAACATCCGATTAAATTCACATTCCAAGATATCTGGCCTATAGTAATTAAAATTCTCTCAAATATAATATTTATTAATAACAATATTTCCCTTTATCATCACGTTTACCTGCACGTATTCATATATTACGAGTACGAATGTACGGATGAATAATTTGAGTACACATTATCATACGTGAAGTCTTAATTTGTTATAATTTACAATCTAGTTCTAGCTTTCAATTATTTAGTGATATGGAACAAATAATGGACGTTACGTTGAATGAAATAAGACGTAGCAGTGGTTTTTTACGGTTCAAAAAGAAAATTATAGTTTTAAAAGAACTAATACCCAGTTACTGAAACAATATTCTTTATAGTCGATTATAAATAGCTTTATCATGCTAATATTAATTAAAAATCCTGTTATTTATTCACAATCATATTGGCTAATTTAACTTTTTTAAGCTGATACTTTAAATGATTAAGTTCAGAATCCGAAAATGTTTATTTCACGCTTCTTACTGTCAACTACCCTACAATGGCATCTATGGCATGGTCGTAAAACTTCAGTTCTGTATTAACAAGCTTCCGGTGAGTCAGACAATTTGCTTATCATAATCAGACAGCTTTTTGAACAATTTCATAATAGAAGTTTACACTACTATGCCAGAATAAGGGATTAATACTATGCCAATTTTACAATATAAATTTTATTTTACCAAGGCACTTTCCTATTTGCAGTTCACAGGAAATATTATAATTTCATATGACTGCGTGTTCACCTCACCCTCTACATCATCCACTCCGCAGTGCAAGCGTCCTAATTTATTCCACGATCGTTAATTCTGCTTCTTGAATTCATGCATCAAATTTTCCCAAGTTTAGCATGCTACATAAGGTCTTGTGGCTTCACTGTCAACGATTACTTCCACTCCGGAGTCATCATTCAAGTAACATAAAAGATTTCACTCTCATATACATGGTATTTGGAAAACTCATACTTCTTTCCAAGTAAAACTTACAAAACTCCAGTATTTATGAATCAGAACTCATTCATAAATGAGGAAAATGTAGCCGAGATCAGTCGATAGTTGAAATGATATAGTATCTAGAATAGTGACAATAACTCACCCACAAAGAGTTGAACAAGGATTCGCATAAAAAAATCCTTTAGATACGTGTTTACTGGGTTAAACTAATTGTTTCTTCGGTCCGAGCACCTAGTCCTGTAACCTCCCCGCATTTACGCACTAGTCAGTGGAACGCTCGAAATGCAGCATAAATCTCTCTGGAGAGGAATTCTTACTTCTCCAACCGCATTTTCGTAATGTAAGCGGTGAATGGCAACCACAATGAGAGGTTAATTAAGGACTCAAGTTTCACTCTAATCGCGAATATATACCACTTTGATTTGTTGGATTAATGCTAAAGGAATAGAGACGTCACTAATTAATCTACTAACTAACTCTCGAAATGCCAACCTTTAGAAGTCTGAGTTTTGGATAACAAATAAAAACATCCATTTTTGCAAAAACAAAAAATTAAAAAATATTTCATTAAATGAATTTCTTAGTCATATTTTAATGTAAATGCATATTTATAATTCAAAATATTAAATTATCCTCTTAAGTCATCAGTGATTGATAATATCGCATCAGGGAGTTGAGAAAAAGAAGGTCTTTTGCATCAAAAATATATATTCAACCCATGACACTACATCGGTCACCTTTATTATTAGTTAAACTGTGTCCAGAATTATCATCAAGGTCAATTTGTCGACTGATAATCAGGATATAAAAATTATTTTGCAATACTCGCAACTTTTTATACTGAAAAGTATTTGCATATTAACAGCACAAATTGCTTTACATTTGGTTGTAAATAAATAACGCTAATCTTGGTTTATATGAAATTTGAATACGAATTTATCACTTTTTTGGAAGTAGTAACACAAGGAAACTATTATACCTGTAAGCTTAGATAGGAATTTCTCACTATCGTCAACGGTGCTTCAAAAAAGGCTTGAGACTGATTACGAAATTTCATTTCGTGGAAAAGCATAAATTACAAATTTTTCAAAAGACTTGTTTAAGAAAATAAAAGTTTTTACCCTGAATTATTAGTAAAGGGACTGGTTAATACAATTAACGAGTGATATGATATGATAATACTGATTCAGTGATTGTATTTCCTGAAAATATAATTATATGAAAACGGTTGGGAAAACATTTAAGTGGTGTTCAACGGTGTAATATGATTTTCTAAATTATTGAATGATTAAAAAGGATGTCGTCTATAAAGCCCGTCTCTTAGATTAAATATCACCTAATTGAAAAGAAAATAGCAGCATTTTATAAAAATATCACATAACCCTTCTTAAAAGACAAGAAAGGGACCAAATGAAATAAATAAAATTATTTCATTCACGGCTAATTGATTACGGTTAGGTGATATACAGAAATAGAAATCGAATTTACCTTTCTTGTAAGATTTTTATTGAGTGAAATAAAATATAACCGTGAAGTTATTTGACATTGTAAAAAAATGATACTTGAACACCCAGATTTATAATTAAGACCAATGACCGAACTTTGCTTCATTTAAATACAAAATATGGCCATCAAATTAAATCTAAGCGTTGAAATATTACTTTTGATCAGGAGGATAAAAATGCATGTCTCATTCGTGAGCAATATGTTCTCATGAATTCTTTTCTGATATTTTAGAGTTTCTATTAGTTACAAGTAGGTATTTGAAGGGAGGGAACAGTATTTACCTAATGTAGTAGTAATTAATTCCTATGTTGGACATTTCATTAGATTTAAGAAGAGAAACAAACTTACATTGCTCACGATTTATCCAAATAGTATATCTATTGAAGTACCAGCTGAATGCAGCAATGTAATTACTAGATAATATTTTATTGAATGGGCATTAGTAAAATGTTATTAATTCCTCTGGGTTAAAATACTGATAGCAGCCCGACAAATGGGTTATTCAACTTTTAAAGTGGCAACATCAAGTTCGGAGTGCCTTATTACAATTTTCTGTAGAACTGATGTAATATTTTCTAATTATTTTAACTTAACTATTAATGATCATTTCTGCATGCATTCAAATAATTGTTTCTCAACGTAAGAATTATTAGAATTTAATGAATGAAATATTAAAGATAATATGATGCAATATTACTGTAGATCTACGATTTATTCAAAGGGCTGCATAGTACTAATGTCAATACTCTACGTTTATCTGAAATCTCAACGAGTCAATTATTGCTGTTACAAACTGAATGTAAAATTTATAGCCACATTTAATGAAATATCTATGTTCCCAACCATGTTCTATATTTTGAAATTTAAGATACTTATCGCTTGAATTAAATACTTGTATTTTTTCGTTTTAGCGACATTGAAAATCTAAAAAATCCCGTTAATTTACCTATTAACTGTGATAATGAATATATATATATATTCATACATATGTATATGTATATATATATATATATCTATATATATATAGATGATTTCTTCGAAGTAACACGGAAGTGTTGAATAAAACACTTGGACAGTAACACACAGCACGAGAACACATAAAAAGAACACTCACAATAATATCTTGATAATTTCGACGGACTCGAGCTCCATCTTCTTCGGAAGATAAGATATGACTCAGTTATATCTTATCTTCCAAAGAAGACGGAGATCGAGTCCGTCGAAATTATCAAGATAGTATTGTGAATGTTCATTTTATGTGTTCTCGTGTTGTGTGTTACTGTCTAAGTTATATATATATACATATATATATATATATATATATATATATATATATATATATATATATATATATATATATATATTCTCCATTTATTAATTTTTATAATTTTACATTTGATTTCCGTGAAAAAATTAATATTCTATTTCCTCTTGTCAACCTTTATGATTGCATTTAACACAAGATAAAAATCACTTTTCAATGAAAAATAATACGACTAGTTCAAAGAAATAGAACTGATTATAAATAGTAATGCGGCTTATTATACATGTGCTTCTCGAGCTCTATTTTGACCATTTCATGATTTACATTATCCTCAGGTTACTCTATTTAATTTAATAAAATTTCCTACGTTTTTTTCATAATTATGTGTGATATTTATATTCTTCAGTTCATATTTATAAAAAAATTCAACTTAGTTTCATAAATATCGTTTCAGGAAAATACATTCACATTTTCCTTTCAGTCTTCACTTCCTTGAGAACTAGTTCTAATTATTTATTCTACCCCCTTCGAGTAAAATAATCGAATCTGTACACCAAAAAAATGCATCATCTATTCAAAATTCCCTTTTTCCTCGCCCCATTCTCTTGTCTCGTCCTTCCTCTCTCTAGTTCCTACTTCCCTTCGGCCTTTAGTAACGTCTTCCGACCCAGCCTCGGATCTTTTTGCCCACCCTTCCATCCCTCTGCCGGGACTCCTCTCCTCCCCATCCGTTCTGCCTTCCATCTCCCGCGCGGCTTTCTTTAATCTTCTCCACACACCCATCTCCTCAGAATCCCCTCTAGATGTCTCCGCACGCCCTTAAACCTCTCCTCATATTTCTCCGCCTCAACCATTCCCTTCTCTTCACCACCTTACCTCATACCCTCATAACTCTTGCGCACACACTCTCTCTCTCTCTCTCTCACACCCTCCCCTCCAAACCTCACTCCATCCCACCCTAGTCTCCCTGCCCACACCACTTCTTTGGCTCACCATACCTTAGCACGGATACCTCTCTCCCCTCCGCAGTTCGCACACACTCCACTTCCCCTCCTTCCCGTGTAATTTCTTCTCCCTCCTTCCCCGCTATCTCACCCAGCCTCTCAGAATTCCCCTCCCCTTTTTCCCACAATCCCCTCCAACACTTCCCTCCTCCCTGTATTCCGTAGCCACCGATGCGGCTGACTCTCCGCCCAGACTCCCTTCTCCTTTCCCCCCCCTCACACCCAACATGCTCTCCCCCCGTCCAAATACTCTCCTTCCTATTCCCAGATGATATCTTTTCGATTTCCCATTCACCTTAAGTGTTTGCCGGCGTCATCAATTCAAACGCGTTCCGCAGAAAAAGAAAAATGACCGCCTAAATTCTCGAAACGGAATTATTTCAATTATTCAGTGTGAAATTTTCCCCTCTCCATTCCCAATGATCCTCTCTCAGTGCACCCTCTGCTTTTCTATCCAGTTTTTACCAGAAGGGGAGAACTCGACTTAGATCTGGATGCCAATGCTGAGGAGAGATTAAAAAATAAATACTATACAATTGGAATGTATGCCACGCTGACAATTTTGTCACGGAACTCGTTTTTTTCCTCCTTAAAGAAAATTAGACTATTATTTTTTGCATGTATATTTTAAGGCTAGGATATTAATGATAAATCCTAACGCTCCCGTCAGACAAAAGCGTTGGTGCATAATACCAGGCGACCTATGTTATTATGTTGAAGTCTGACAGGAGCTTTAGGCATCAACGGTATTCCATTTTTGATGAACAGGAAAGAGGAGATGAAGAAGTGTAATAATGATAATAAGATAATGAAGAAATTTTTTTTTACCAAAATAACCTATAATTTATCAAAGGTACCGAAGGCGGTGTTTCCAAAGTACTCTAAACAATAGAAATATTGTCACTTTTAATTTTTCGTTTTCAAGAAATATATTTCATTTAAGATAAGACATTATGCTGTGATTATTTCTGAGTGCGGATGGTTATGACACGTATCATTCAATGCGATATAATAATTAATATTATCAAACATATAATATAAACTCATAGATGATTTAAGCCCATTCTGGAATATTGAATAACTTCAACATTTATTGAATTTCATTCACTTAGGATTAGCGAAATCATACGATTGTGGAAAATACATTTTTTTAATATGTCTATGCAAGAAAAAAGTAAGGAAAAATAAAATTTGCAACGAAAGAAACTATGCCGAATATCTGCATTTGGTACATGAATCATATGAACCAGCCAAAGGTTTTTTCTAAGGTGTATCTTTAGAAATTTTTAGCCTAAATCGAGATAAGATTATAAATGTAACCATTTATGACAAATCAGTATACTTCTCTGATTTATCCAGGGAAGAAAAGCTATCGAAACCCGATACCGACTCGGAATATTTCGCGAGTCAAAAATATTCCCCACGGATGATGGTAAGAGCACTCAGAACCTTTCCGTTGGATTTCCGAGGGCGTAGAGTGTAACGCGTCCGAATTCTTTCCGATCTTCTCTCGTTCAGGAGTCTCCACTCAAAAGATACATCTTCTGCCCCGACTCTCCTCCATCTCCCTTCCAAAAGAAACTGGAAGGAAAGAAACGCGAAGGAAGAGAAGGGGAGTAGCAAATCCTAATTTTGGGCCAACGTAGCTCTCCCCGCCTCGGTTTTCTATTCCCTTTCCTGTCTCCCTATCACAATCCAAAGTTCCAACGATTCAAATAAAAGCAATTCTTTCTTTTAAAATAAGAGCGAGGGAGGAAGAAACTCGATAGGTACGGCAAAGTCTCGATGTTGGTGTAAGAGGAGAAGGAGGTTGACGGAAGATAAGAGATCAGGATGAGAGGGGAGAGTGTGAGAGATGGTAGGGGTGAGATATCAAGATGTTGGGAATTTAAGGGTACAAAAGTAAAAAAAGTTTAAATAAAGCAATAAAACTAAATAAATGGATCGATGTTCAAACTTTTTGGTAAGTCACTATCACTTAGTCCATCCCCTTCTAAACATTCCATTATTTTCGAAATGTCGATTATACTTTCGTCTCTAATGTTATCGAAGGACTCAAACTGGAGTGTAGGGTTTCTCATAACACCAACGTCGGAAAAATTGACACCTATAATGGTTCAAAACAAAACTCTTCAAGCTGCCGTATAAATGAGAGAGACCCATAAAGTTTTTTTCCTGCAATACCTCACATTTCTTTAAGGTAACAAAGGAACAGAAAAAAAACCTCTTTGGCCAAATATTAACTATAGCTATTACATCCGCGGAATGCAATAGTTGAACGGCAGCTATGTCCACGTAGAGTGACAAAATTTAATCAAAAAAATATTGTACAGTAAACTATGATAACAATTCAAACTTTCTTTCAAAAAAGCTTTCACTTCTAGTTTATATAAAAAGAATATCACCAACAGAGACATAAATTAAATAATTCAATATCCAAAATATTTTCTCGTCAACAATATTAAATAACGTAAAGAAATAGAATTTTAAATATATTCTGATGTTTTTTATGACTGCTCTCTATTTATTTTTAAAAGAGCAAAATATTTATTAACTACTTCACGAATGAAATCATGGATATAAAAAGTCTTCCATGATGTTTCGTTGAAAATATGAAAAACTAAAAAACCATAGCATTAACAGATAAACATACGCAGCAAAGCATTCTAAGCTGCTTAGACGAAATTCGGATGCATATGTTCAATTCATTGTTATTAATTTCACGCGTGTGGATAAAGCATTATATTCGATTTCGGTAGTGTATCCTGTGATGTACACTACATCGTGTACGCATAAACCAACATGGTTGCATAGCATTCGGGGGCTATGTAACTTTTACAGGCATAAAAGACGAATTGTTTCTCATAGCTTTCAAATGATTACCGAGTATTATAAAACATTAACAAGATCTTCTAATCATAAGTTTTAGTTAAGAAATTACTTTTTCCTTCCTATATATATTGAAAAATATATACTCCCGTGGGCAGTAAGTGTTTTTTTCATTCAGTTATATACGTTGAATGTAACAGCTGAATCAAATTTCCTTTTATTTTCCCTGAGATGCGCAACCACGGAGGAGAAAAAGAATTTGGCCTCCGTCCATGCTCTAAGACATCTCGCCTGAAAATGAAATTCCCCGATGATTGAGAGCCGTAAACTCATTCAACCGGGGCATCCACCCTTGCATTCTCCCGTCTTTTATTTAATTCAATATTGTTAACTCTTTTTAAATCACCATTCAAGAAATAACACACGTCTCGCAAAAATAATAAGGGGGAAAAATCGCCCCATTATTTTTAAATTAATTGCTATGGTTTCCTGTTTACGCACAAAAAGACAAAGGCAAATAAGAGATCACTCTGATACGTAAATGTTCACACACATTTACTTTCCTGCAAATTTTTTATAGAATTGTGATTAAAGATTATTTAGTTTTGATTATAAACATTCTTAAATTATAGGGTATTATCTTTTCTCTTCTTTTTTCTGAAGCACAAGGTATTCTTGAAAGATGGATCTAAGAGGAGACCTTTATCAGGAAGTATTTCACACGTATATGTAAATAGGAGGCATTGCATATGTTAATTAAAAAGGAGGCAAAGAGAAAGGAACTGGAACCCCATATTGAGATGTGCAAATTTCATATGCCTTTGGGGTTAGCATCTGGTGAACTCTTCCTTCATCTAACAAACCTATTTCGGGTTGTTAACTGTGTTTATGGTTTATATATGTGTACGAGTATATATATATACAAATATGTATACATATATATATATATATATATATATATATATATATATATGTGTGTGTGTGTGTGTGTGTGTGTGTGTATATATACGTATATATATATATGTATTTCTTGCTTTTATATATAGTTTGTTGCCCGTTTGAGAATGAGAGTGCATAGATGGGTGTATATTAATAACTAAAGATATCATGCAATGCAACCAAAGTTTTGCCTCATCACTCTTTTTTACCTACAAATTTGAAAAATAACGATTTTCCTGAGTGACTCGCATCTTTGTATTACTTACCCAATTTTTCCGTAAAATTTTCATATCGACGTGAAATGGCCAGTGCGAAGATGAAACGATTTCTTTCTCTCTTTCCCAGAAACCAATCGCACGGATACCTATCCCGAGGCTTTCAGAAGAGGAAATAAATATATAAAATAACCACGAACGCCGATGGATTGATAAAATGGAAGCACACACGCTGGCCGGCTTTTTTTATTCCGAAAAGAAATCCCTTTTTCTCTTTTGAATCACACTCCTGTTCTTTTCACAGATGTTTCCATCCCAGACTGTGCTTCGGAAAGATATACGGCAAAAATCACTCCCGACAAATGAACCAGTCAGGGTAATGAAAAGCGGTCTCCGCTTCATCTCTTTGCTCGAACGGGAGAATCATTGATTCATTCAACTGCTGATGTTCATCTGCAACTGAGTTACCTGGGTTGTTGCCCTCCCAGGAAAGCCATGTTTACCTAAATCCAATACTGCAAGGAGATCTTTGACTAGCGGTCAGATTTTTGAGCATAATTATGCGGTCACGTAACATTATCGTTATTTAAATATGCGCAACATCATATAAAAGCCTTACTTTGCCTTAATACCTTAAGAAAAGCTTAAATGTGTACCTTATAATAAGAATAATATTTTCGTATCACTGTGTTGTGTAGGAACAAAGAGCCGCATACATTGTCACTGAATGGAATAAGTATAATCTATACTATAAATCTATTATAACACTCTTCGATTTTCTTGAATATGAGGTATGAAGAACATTCAATATATTAACCGTACCTCAAACCTTACGAAAAGGACCAAGAAAATACGAACAAAGAAGTTTAAATGGTCAATATATAAATTTCAAACTTTTGTCAAATTGCAAATAAAAGTCATAAAACAAAAATATTAATTTCCCTTTATTTAATGGGGATGCGTATCTTTCATGGCCTTAAATTGTAGGTGCTTGCCGTCGCGGTTACATAAAGTTACATTAAAATATAAGAAATATTTATAATTTAATTCAAATTGCACAGAAATTCAAGGATAATATATTCTACGCTTCAATTGTAATAGTGAGACAGAAGTTAAAGAGAGAGAGGTAACTATTACAAGCGGATCATTTCTGTGAAAACAAATACTAAAGCTTTCATGTCTCATGACGGTAGCCTACTTTCCGCGTCAATCAGCTAACATATAGGAAATGCACGACATTAAGCAAATCTTATTCTGTAAAAAAAGGAAAAGATGTTTCTTTCAAACACCTATTAAAAAATAATGAAATTTTACTTCCATCGTATTTAGTGTTTATTAATATGATCCAGCTCGCTCTTGTGAGAAAAAAACATCCTTATAGGATCTGCACTGATAGAATTTCAATACAATAAAAATTTTAAATAAAATAGAACATAAAATAATTTGGATTTTCCTTCTATCTTGCTACCGATAGAAGGACACCTGCTATTTTCTGACGTGCACAATTCATTTAAAGACCATAAAAAATTATTTATTTAAATAACTTCAATTCCTTGAGAGTTTTAAGGAATTCCATTTGAAGGAAAAAACGTATCCAGTTCCTTACTGGTTGAGGGTGGAAATTCCATCAAGAATGAGTAATAGGTTTGCTTTTTATTATCTGTCACGAAGCCATTGAAATTTCTCATTTTCCTTACTGTCTGAAGTCGAAGCAGTTAATCATGGATTTGGTTACGAATTCCTTCGTATATCTTGCGTCTCATGTGCCTATTACGATAAAAACGTTAAGGGGTGAGTTTCCCCTAAGGTGTTTTCCACTCCGAGTACTTTTAATTTGCGGCTTCCTCTCTCTTAAAAAGGCAAAGCGTTGGAGCCTTTTAATTTCGTTCGAAAAGATCAATTTTGAGAAGTAATTGTGTTTGCGTAACGTCCAAAGAGAAAAATCATTTTCACCGCTGATGATGTAATTTACATGAAACCCAAATGGCCTCCTGGTACTGTTGAATACCGTCATCTAATAAATATCTAATTTCTTTAGTCATCGAAACGTTTAATCTAAAGTTCATATAAAAAGAAATGTAGATAATGTGACTTTTTGTATTAATCGAATATACAGAAAACAATTAATTTTGTTTTGCATTTAACCCACTTCTCAATTGGATTTTATCATCCGATTCAAGAAATGTAATGTAACACATGTAATCCTTGCTATTTAAATAACCTTAGTTCAGAAATCAACTTTTGAGTAGAGGTGACGAAGAAGGGATGTGGAAGGGATTACCTGTCATATTTCCCTTAAAAGGTAATTGAAGTGCTGGTAAAAAAGTTAAAACAAAATTATAAATAATCTGTAGCGTTAAAGGTGAATCTCAGTAATGCTCACTATAAGTCTTTGTGTGATATTTTGTCTCGGAAAATTATCAAATGTATTAATTATACTATACTAGAAATCAAGCCGCGCCGGACGAGAAATGGTAGAAGAATACCGTATGTCATTGATAAAATGTATAATTTTGTACATACAACGTACAATTATTCTTTTATGAAATTTTCAATGAAAATTGACCGAAACATTTGGTACTATAAATGATGTTTTTCAGTGAGTGGGTATTTCTTGGAAATATGTTTTTCCTATTAATCGTAAAAACAGGAATTAGAGCCTTAGTTGGCAGATTACGTAAAACTAGTTAACAGAGACATTTAATAAATACAGAAATGCTATTTGGGACAGTGAAAAATAGGCAATCGTTCGTGAAGAGGGATTTAGAACATTTTCGGTACCCTGTATTCCAATCCAAAGTTGGTATGAGTTTTACCGCATATGGATTACGATAGAAATAATACCAACGTCGTTTATATCGACGTTGGTATAAAAATATATCGCCTTCGATAAGGAAAATGGATACACGGAACTATATCGTTATTGTCAACATATTCCATGGATATCGGCCGTTAGGAGTTGAAAGGGATGGAAATGGGAAGTCGATATTTCCAAAATACCGTCGCCCACCCTGAATGTAAATTAATCCAAGAAAAGTACTGAGGTTTTAATCTGTACCTCATACGATCGCCTTAAAAATTTGTATCATCAATTCACCATGTGATATGGTTCACCTAATTTTCCTATTACGAAATCAATTGCAAAATTAATACAATTATAATACAATATTGTATCTTTTAAAAATATTTATACAATATTTAATGCAATAATTCCTGGATTAAAATAAAAGTGACGGGTATGCTTTCAAAATTCCTAGATATTATTATGAAGGTGATAATTAAAGTTAAGGTGATAATTAAAAAAAAAATGGAGAGCAAGGGATGTATCTCGAAATATTCATATTGAAATTTCGATAGGTATAATGAATAAATCAGTGATAGAGCTAAGTGTCATTAGGTAAATAGTGAGAAAGTTGTGAAATTTTTATTAATAATATTGACGATGGTGATTTGGAGTAAAGGAGGAATTATAGTAAATTAATTTTGACATTGGTAACTGAAGATAAAAATACAAGGCTCAAATAAGATTAAACATATTAGTAAAGTATAAGTTTCCAGCGTTCATTCGTTAATAATATACATAATTTACTTTGAGGTGCCGTAAAATATTTCCAGAAATTTTATAAAGAGATACGAGTGTATATAATCAGTGAGATCGTAAGCCATCTGTCTACTGGACAGGCACATGGAATAATAGTATTATTAAATAACTTCCAAACGCGGTGGTACTAGCGGAAGTACATATTAATGCATATTTTTACCTATCGCATCTATATATTTATTTCTTATGTTATTTCCTCCTACGATTCCATATAATTAGGCGTTTGTTTAACAAAACCATATGGTAACTTAAGTTCTCCACAATTTTTCTAGAATATTGCCTTTCCAACAGTGCATTCCCAGCCTCATTTCAAAGGTTTCGGTACACTTCGACACCCTTCAGCAAAGAAGATTATGCCATAAAATAAAACTTTTATCCCGCATTGATTTGACGATAGCAAGTCCCTGTTTTGAGCCTCCTTTGCCCTATGAAACTGCAAAGGAATTCAGCTCTCTTAACAAAGCCCCCGGCGAGAAAGCGTACACCCAAGCGCAGCAGGAGGAGGAGCGAATGAACACCCCAAAAGACGTCGACGCCGTGAAGTTCGCCCGGAATCCCACACGGCCGCACCGCCGTCCCAGTGACGCACGGGAACTGCGACGACGTTCCATTTGAGCGTCTCTTCCTCCTCGCCGGGATAAAGAAAAAGTAAAAAAGAGGAGAGACGAACGCCGTCGCCGTGCCATCGACGTCTCCTTCCCCCGGAATACCGGACGCATTCTTACCGAAGGAGGACGACGACTACGCGTCGAAATAATGGGAAAAGACGGATTTCCTTGTTTCCTACACCACCCCCTCCCCCACCTTCCCTCCCTACTCCTCTACCGATACCGTCACTCCCATTCCTTTCTCCTTTAGTGGGATGACGCCCAGACGCCTGCTACTCCTATTTTCGTTGGCGTTGCGCGTGGAGGAGGACCGCATTCCTTCAGGTAAACGTTTTAAATTGCTACGGTGGCTGCCTGCCTTTCTTCTTCCCCCACCTTCACCTCCGTTCTCTGTCTCTCTTCCTTTCTTTATAAACAGATAGAGTCCTCTCCTTTTCCTCCTTGGAATGCTATTAGGTGGGATTTTTCACGAGTGTGAAGGGAGTGATAACAACACGTGGAGAGAATTACGTTGAGGTTTTTATTTAAAGGAAAAAGAGTAAAATATGAGGAATTCAAGCGATTATTGTTCCACAGATGTAAGGTTAGGATCCTTTTTTTACTACCAAAGGGGTTGCGATTATAATAAACGTACCGAAGGCTCAATTTGAAATGCCAGAAGGTGACAAAAATATGTGGATGACGTAAAACAATCAGAATTGCATTATATGCAAAAAGCACAATTATTTCCTTCATCTAAAGCTCGAACTTCAGGCGTTCTATTAATTTTAAGGCCAAATATTACTTATATTTATTACGTGAATAAGCTCTATGTGAGTACTACGCTTGCCTTCACTTTTAAATAAATTGAAGTTGAAAAAATATATGATTTTCCTGGAAGTCAATTGAAGACTTAAGAAAAGAATTACACTCATTAAAAATTCACTGCAACAGATTATGTTGTGTAGGTTTCTACTAGATAAACAGACTTATAATGGAGAAAACCTTTAAGAAGTGCAAATATCTTTTTTTTTTAATGATATTCTTCAACACTAGATTTACAACTATCAACTTGTCTTTTTTTCGGTGAGTGACAATATCAGGCGATTATAAAAGCAGAGTAAATGGATATTATTGATAATATCTCAGACACAGGAGATATAAAACTCATAAATAGTTCTCTAGGACAGTAGGTTAAGGTCGAACTCTAGGTTAAGTCGTGGCATTCTTTTTATAGTGAAATTTTATTTTTTTATTACTCAAGACTATTTTCATAAAACGAAATAGAATTACTCATTACATCTTTTTTATTTCTTCTTCTCCCTTAAAAATATATTTTTCGGCAAAAATTTAACCTACCTTCGTAGTAGCCCATCAGGACTTCAGACACGGATATCATACTCTATGATGAGTCTGATAGCTGTTTTCTCATGTTGGCGAAGCTCTTTTGTCGGAAACATTGTAATTGGAATATATAATGAATAAAATAATTAGTAATGCATTGATAACGGAATGATCATTTAAATATTGTACTTCGCTTTGCATGACAGTATGTTTTGACCTGAATTTCTAAGTTAGCTATTAATTAGGGAATTTTTTGATAATTGAGGTTCCAAAACTGAAGAGAAAAATGGATCTGCTTAAATATTTTCTCAAAAACTACAATTATAAAATCAACCTCCTATTGTACCACTTTTTTCGAGTGGTTTTTTATTAACAAGGGTGGCCTGAAAAGTTTCCGGCCTAACAAAGACACAAGACATTTTTTCTGAAATGGGTAAGAAGAAAAATGTCTTGTATGTTTGATAGGTTGGAAACTTTTCAGACCACCCACGTTTTTGTGAAGGTTTGGTTTGCATAGTTTTGAAAAAGCCAAGGCCGATAAACTAACGAGTAAAAGAAAAGATCGAACATATTTAATATATTATTTGGAAATTATTGGAATAAATGTGTCTATTTATTGCATGTTTACCAGCGACGTGTTAGTAGCAGATGTAGGGGAGATGACCGACAGCTGAAGTAATTTGCGCCATGGGAGATGGATGGGAGAGGAGGAAGGGTAGGAAGAACCCGGTGTTAGTATTAAGCCTACTTTCAACGAAAGGGTCCGCAGTGTAACGCCCCATCCGACGGACGACATAGTCACTTAAAGTGCTCTCCACAAAAGACCTCCAAAGTGGAGGTGCTTTGTGGAGAACGAATACCACTGAAAAAGATCTGCCGTCTCCAGGTTTCTCACCGGACACTGTGGGTTGGTAGCCATTACGTTAGCCACCGCACCATATCCACCATATCTTTATAAACCTTAAGAGCATTCTCTATATGAAGGCTGATTTACTTGGAATGTCAATACGAAATAATTCACACATTCAGGGTAGTGGGAAAAGTGCTCTGATCTAAATGTTTCCACTTTTCTTCTTATCATACATTACTAAGAACTATGACTAAAATAGCCTGTCTTTTTATGAAACAATTTCCAATTAGTTAAATATATTTTAAGTGTTCAAGTTTTATCGACGTTCTCTCCACGTTGTTCACTTGAAGAAACATTTTTTACGCTGAGGTTAAACTAACTCTTCAAACCTGAGCGGAATTTAAAATTATTTGAACAGTGGTATCTAAGAGTAAAACTATTTTTGAGAGTAAAAACATTTTTTTAAGAATTGGGTAATGGAATAACTGTCAAGTAATAAACGTAAATTTAAAGAAAGACATGGAAATATAAATGTGTGTGAAATTTTCAAGTCATTTTTTATCTTTCAATGCTTTAATTGTCACAGTAACGTTGATCTAGTAGGTACAATACTCATTTAAATGGATTGGAGAAGAAGACATAATACATGGAAGAGAAGGTAGAAATAAAATCTACTGGGTAAATTTTATTTTTATCTAACTAATATGTCTTCACAACCTTCACAACAATAAAGTGAGTCAGTGCAACTTATTTTTTTATTTTATTTTATCATTTACTTTTTCAAAACACTTGCGGTGATAATTATGGCGGAAATAATTAATAGTTTTCACTGTAACTGCTTACTTTCTTGTAATTGCAACTTACGCTTATTGATACCCAGTACGATGCTTAACGATGCCACCTATTCAAATTAGTCCCACTGTATTCCTCTTTATGATGAGATGAAGGAAAGAAAAATATATGCGTGAGAAGACTCTCTTCCATATTCTGTTTTAACAACTGACCACGATATCTAATGTCAACTGCCTCCAGCAATCGCAAGAGTGAAGAAAATTGGAAGAAAGGAAGCAGCAAAAGATCAAAGGGGGAAGGAACGAGAGGCAAGTCTAAGAAATGAGACAGTTGAGGGGGGAAGATGAAAAAGGACCGAACGAGGGTTTCTTTAACAATGAAGACAGCTTTCCCCCCGCCTGTCTGCCCCCGTCCCGTTAGCCAAGGACTTTTCCCCGAGACAAATGTTACCTCTTCACTTCCGTTCCAAACGCCTTCTCATTTACTTTCACTAAAACCGCCTCTACCTCCTCCGGAAACCTCTTTCTATCCCTCCGTCTTGCCATTCTAAACACCCATAATCTAATGCCAACGGCACATAACACGGGATGTCGGTGTAGATGTGGTTAAGATTACTGGTTCCACCCCGCTTTCAATGATCGTGGTTTTGATTCCAGAATGTCACGGAAATTTCGTGCAGTCTACTCATTTAAATATACCTTAGTTCTTAAGATCAAGGCGATGGAAAGAGATCCACCAGGTGGCAGAATAAAGGAACCACTAACAAGACAGAAGAAGGAAGGGGAAAACGTCTTGACTGACAGCCCCATTCTCTCTTGAGTTTCCCGTATGCTGCGTTGCCAAGTGCCACTAATACTATTTCATTTTTCTTTCTGTTTCTGTATTACGTGGAGCATTTCGTCTTTAAAACAGCATTAATATCTCTGTCTAGCTACTGTTTATTTGATATATTTCATCAATTTAAAAGTTCTTGGTATTATAAGCGTTAATCCTAGTCGATATTTTATCACTTACATTTTACTATAACTCCCGTAAGAAAATCGCATCAGTCATCCAATGAAATTCCACATGTAAAGAGTTACATTTATATGTTCATTAGTTTCTTTTTAATTGGCAGGGTCCAAAAACAGAGGTGATAAAATTTATGAGAGTTTGATATACAGAATACGTTTTTGGGTGCATGAAAGCTCAAGTTGTTTTAATTGCACGCCAACAGTATGACATCGAGTTCAAATATTAATTGCTATATTATTCATCGATGAAAATATCCAAAACTTCAACTATTTAAGGCATCAATTTAGAACTAAACAGATCCTATTTTAGTCTTAGAGGATTAATGTAAAATAGAAGACTATATAAACAAAATGTTCATTAAATTAATACCTAAGGGATGTAGATCAACGCATAAAATTCGTCTAAGATTAAGATATACAACTGACACAGATTGAAAGAAACAATTTTTAACTAATGAAGATATACAAATAAGACATTTTTGGGAACGTTATTTACAAAAAAAATAATGCATATATTTTTTTATTATTTACCATGAAGCATATTTGTTAAAATGTTGTAAACCTGACAAATGACCTCCCAAAACTTGGATTTTAGTGATTATTATTTTTAGAGACAATAATGATTAATGTTATAACTGAGCAGTCTAGTTTGTATTGTATTTCTTTGTGTATGGTGACAGTTTTTTCAGACAACTAACTCATACTCATCATTTTGCAGTACCCATTGGGATAAATCAAAGTTAATTACCAAGCCTCAGTGATTTTTCTGTTAGTGCTAAGAGGGAGTAAAATTGAAAAGTTTATTGCCTCTTAGAATTCATACCTTTCAGGTGTTCCGCTTCCATCAGTATTTAAGTACAAAGATTATTTGACTGCAACCTTTCATTCTCAACATTTTAACGATTACTCTTTTACACTCAGGTATCCCTTCTATCTCACACTTTACCAGGTTTACTAACTTGTACCAGATCTTTCTCTCTAATTTCCTTTTTGTAATGTTACTCGAAAAAATAATAAGTCTTAAAGGTATTAATTCTTCTTTTTTCTATCGGCCTTCACATTTTATTTGATTCTTCTACTCTTTTCTTCTTCAACTCTACGACCTTCTTCCTCATTCCTCGACATTACTTTTTTAATAAAGACTACAATTTTCGTTCAATTAATCCGTTGAATTTAGTAACCTCAGGTTGTTCCTGCATAAATTAAAAATCACTTGATTCCAGCTATATTGGCCTCCTTACATGTTTAGGCCTTAGTTGCCTACGCCTCACAGAGTGCTTTCAAACCCCAAACAAACCACATGCTTCCCTTGCGGCGACGGCGGGTATAGGATCGACAGCTTTCAAGGTAGAAACGGCATCTACCTCCGTAGGCTCCCGTTCCGACTATCCCCTACACAGCACACTAGATTCCACATTCGGTCAATCTAGAATAACCCCTACCAAACATTCCACACCGCATCCCCCACAAACACAGGATACCCACCCCCGTCCGTCCTTGCCCCGGCTCTACCAAAAAAAAGGGGAACTACCATCCCACACCACCCTCACAACCAACCCCTCAGTGGCACCTCATCGATATTCTAGGATCGACCACTAGAGCGGCTGACTCCCGCACTGACCCCACCCTCTCACACACACACAGACGCGCACAGAAAACTCGCAGGGACTGTCCCTTACACCCTGGTCTTGAATAAAAAATGGCGCCCTATGCCACGGCAGCGGCGGGAGAGTCAGCGACCGCCTTGCATACTGCTGGACCAACCCGCTTCTCCCTGACCTCTCATCCCCACCTCCCGTTTAGTCTTGTGTACCTCTCCTCGTCCCCTACCCCGTCGGGCTTCTCCGCCAACGCCCTTCCCCTACGATTATTCTCCGTCTCCTAACCAACATGCCGCATCAGCCTCCTCCTCTCAAAGGAGCCCATCGCCACCCACTGTTTGAGAGGAGTAACCATTCATACCCTCTAAACAATTTCCAGTTCATGCGTTTAATCTTAATCACATGATCATATAGACATAGGTAATATCCCCAAATAGCATGGAATCAAAAACTTTAAACAGTCAAAATGCAGATAGTTTAACCGCAAATTTATTATTCTGTTTACTCACCATAGTAACCGACATATTTGATATTCTAAGAGCTCGAAAGTCATGTAGTCGTAAACAAGGCCTTATCGTAAACAAGGTTTTATGACCTAATTAAACAAAAGGATATTCTTATTTTTAAAAATAAAAATTGCGCTTGTTTTAATTCCACTTATTTTGCGAACCATACGATCCGTATCATCATATGTATTGAAACCTGGGTCCTATCATGAAAATATTAAGTATAATTTTAAAATTTGCAATTTTTTTTTCGGTTGTGGATAAGTTTCAGAAATTCATGCCTGAAATTACTATTTTTTTCTTTTATTTCTTGGGGTTAGTTTTTACTGCTTAATTCATTTGCGTTTCTTCTAATCAACGGTTTATTACACGAAACCCCGTGATACCTTGTCTTCAAAACTATTCGCATTTAGGCAATCATATATCACGCAATGTTCACAATCGGTTAACTATCCCTGATTGAAAATTTTTTTCCTAGTTAAAGTATTTGCCTATGCAACCGGTTTGGCAGAGTAAGGTCGAATGCGCAGACTAATAGTGTAGCGGAAATGATTGTGTTACTCCATTCCCAACTCCCTGAAATAACCCACCATGCCATGGGTTCCCAGGTTATGAGCCATGAATGCGAAATATTGGATAAAAACGGACATCGTATATGTCGTACATAGCACTATGTTTTCATTAAAAATTCTAACTGCGCCTTATTATAGTGTTTCAACGAGATACGATTATACATCCGCTATACGGAAAATGTTAGGTAACGTAAGGACCAATTTAAGCCACATTTTTCGCTGATTTTGGTGTTCAATGATGGAATACAATCACTAACGGAGGAAAGATATATAGAACGTTAGAGATAGATCCGCAGCATAGGTAAAGAGTGCTACATCTTTACGGTCGTCACTCTATTGCACAAACTTCAAAATACATAATGTTAAAACAACAACTGACGCCACGGTTTTTCCCATAATTTTTGTTTGTTTCTGTTACCCCTTCATGTGGTTATCTTACAGTAGAATCGGTAAATTCGCTATAATGATCCTTTAGTGGTGCGATTTCAAATGTCCCTGCATTTGAATGCCCACCGTGGGAAGTGCACGCGATAAGTACATTTGCGAGAGAAGATGACATCAGGTGCATAGTTAAGGTGGCTATAAATATGCGGTAATTTCTCAAATGAAAATAACGAGGCAATTTCTCAAATTTCTCCAAAATGATTTCTAACAATAAGAAGTTATGAACATAAGGAAATATCTGGAAGATCAATAACCTCAAAATAAAAACAAAGGGGCGTTTTCGCAATTCTCTTACTCGACGCGTTTGAAAAATTGAAAGAACAAAATACCGTTCACAATTTATTTTTTCAAAGTGTTTGATAGATAATTAAATGGCTATTTGAAATTTTTATCTAATAAAAAACATGTAACCTTAGAAGACTCGTCTGGACAGGCTTTATTACTACATCTTGCTTTATATATTGTATTATATAATTATAAAAAAAATATATATATATATATATACACACACTGCAATCCACCGCCAGGGTGTGTGGCAGGGCGTGAATATACATTAGAATAATTTTACCCACACATGACCCTACCGCGGTCGAACAATGTTATTTTAATCCCCTACCTTTCTTGGAAAAAATGACATCTTAAATCCATCTGTTCTGTCCTTGACATCTCTAAATTTATTAACATGAGATCTCCTAACGTAGTACGATGGAAGTAATAATATATTTCATTTTCAAAATCACTGCTAAATGTGTGTATACATATATCTACATATTATACACGCACATAGATATATATATATATATACATACATACATAAAAAATATATATATATACATTTTTGTATAATATTTTTCTTATTTTACATTATTTTATAATGTATATATGTGTATATATATACATAACATAAACATATGTTTTTATATATGTATAAAAAATATGTACATATATACATATATCTATGTATATATATATGTGTTTGTGTATTAATATATGTATATAGCTTAACCAAAAGATCGGTAAGAGTAATGCAGTACACCCTTTGTTACCTATTCACCTCCTTTCGGGAATCTTATTAAGGTAATGAATTGTCAGAAATCAAAACATTTTCAATTCTGTTACAAAATGCTACGTTACGCATACTTTGCGCCATTCATAAAAGTGACAACTGAAATTCAATTAGTTGCTGTGAAGAGCTATTATCAAATTTTTTCTATGCATGATTCTAGACAATGGTCCCTATAAAAAAATGTCATAATTGTGAAATGTTACTCATAACTAGTCAAGTTATTTCAGTATTTGGCCTAAAAGGTATCCCACCTGAATCCATTGACGGACAGCTATAAATATAAAAGAGTAAATGCATTCATCTCACTTCCATTAATATCTAAACTGCATTAGAATAAGAAGAGTTTAATGCTCTGCTTGATGACATGCATCTTACGTTGCACAGCTGTGCTAAGTAATCAGCTAAGTAATAAAGCAAATTGAAGTAAAAGAGGTGGATCGAAGGGATTAATTCTGCGTACTTTCCCATCAGAAATATTTCAGGCCGCCCTCGTGGCCAAACAAATCACCGGTGCAACGAAAAGGGTCTCGCGGGAACAAAGATTGCTTTGGGTTTTCCTTTTCCCCATGGGATACATCGAAATCGGCTGAAGAGAACACGAACTCACCCTTCTGCAAGAGGAAGCACACTATTCGCTGTTTGGTTACGAGGATTTTGGGTACTGCATCTGCAATACAAGGTGATGTCAATTCGAAAAGATAGGTGACATTGGTTTGCTAAAAGGTGACCATGTCTGACATGTGCACTTCAATTGGAGTTTAATAAAACCTATTCTTAACAACCTTGCGATTGTTGGATTTCAAAGAAAATATTTCAGCCGAATGTGCTATTTCTAATGGAAACCTCCAATGATTCCCAGGCTAGGTTTTCCATGCATTCCGTCTTTCACAACTTAATGTAAGGAATTATACTCATAATAATGGCAGAATTTCAAAATGCTATTGTTGTTTCATCGTCATACTAGTAATACCGTCAGTGTATATAGTATGTCTAGTTTATTCGTCACCTTTTCCTTCTTAAATTATACACATCGTTAATTGTCTCCTATGAAATCCCTGAAATATTTAAATACTATATGATAACCTACCCTGATTTCGTGAGTACCCAGAATGACAAAATAGGTTGAATTCCTAGGAATCAAAAGGACTGATTCGTTTTTCGAGGAAGGAATGTTTCATAAGATTTTCCTCAGAAGTAGAGGCTATCAATGATCTCTTATTGCCTTTCATCAAAGGCGAGCTTTTCTGGACTCCTAGTTTCCTCAAAAATCTGTCCTTTCTCTACCCTTTCCTTCTCTCCCCTGCAGTGATCGTGAAGTGGCACATACCTGTAAGTGGAAAGTATTAATGTGGGTAATCTGTCATGTACCACTAGTTCCAATGATGCTTCAGTGTAGTGAAATTAGTTAGTAGTAAAATCTTTTCTGAGTAAAGTTTTATGTGTCACTTACACGTCATTACAATATATTTTGACAAAGTATCGGCCTCAACCATCTCTCAAATTAGCCACTGCAGGTACGATACTCTATTTATTTAATTATATATATATTTAATTATATATAATTGTTAAAAAATTGATATGCCTATATCTAAATAACCTGAACGATCATGGATATTCAAAATGTACTACAATATTATGCAAAGTTAAATTTAGCCAATATAAGTTCATTATTTGTTTAACACCATAAATAATCAAATATAATCCACAAGCAATAATAACTCGTAACGTGTTCATTTTTGCGTCACTGCTACCTTAATATCCTCCACAGCTTTACTACGCCCTACGACCCTCGGCCCTCTCAAGGCTCCCACCAGCATCTTTTTCCCTTTCTAACCCTCTGTCGCCCACCAACGAGGCCTGCGACCTTTTTTTCTTATTTTCTCCGAAACAGCCATTTTCCCCCTCCCACGCAGCGTCTTCGGAAACCGTTGAGTCCCTCTCCACAGAATCACCCCAAACTCCTCCATACATCCCCCCGATCCAAAGTAACCTCACCTTCCCTTGCCTCCACCCCATCTCCTCTCCATCCTTTATTTCTTGATTTACACCTTCCTCTAACCTTTATTTTATTTTTTGCCTTTTCCCGTTCGCCCATCTCTCTCTCTCTGTCTCCCCCACCACTCCGAACACTTTCCCAGAACCTCCTTCTTCCACCCTTAATAGAATTCGGATTGCTGTTAAAAATATATCCCCCAACCCAACCCCTTTCCTTCCTCTCGTTTTATAAACCCTCAGCAGAAGCGACTAATATCCCAATCGGTTCCAGTCTGGTGTTTCCCGAAAGAGGACTTAAAATGCATTCGCTACTTGTCAACCTCGATTCACCGTAATATTATTTTAACGGTCAGGCAAAAAAGGGAACATTCGATTTCTTTGCAGATTCCTTCGTTGCAAAATGTGAATAAGAAGAATTAGGACCATGAAGCTTCACTTCCACTTTCTTCTATATAATTAATCTGTCCAACTTTAGTAACTGAGTACAGTTTTAATCATTTTGATTTTACCTTTTCTAATTTCAATTGATCATTTAATCTCTTTTTGTTCTATTTTGATATCATAATTAAGAGCACCTATGCTAAGCTTATAGAACATAATTATGAATAAATTAACTATGTAAAAAGAAGCATGTTTTAGATATATTCAGTTAGAAGTATCCAAACTTCATTCATGAAAGTTATGCAAATTCTTTAAGTTAAACCCATTCATAAAATTGAAATTGCAATAGCAAATCATAATTTTCTAAAATTGCTCGTCTTGAAAGGTTTCCTAATTTTCGTTTTGAAATATTTCCAGTGTTGGAAGTGTTTAACTGATCGACTCAACATTAGTACAGAGATAAAAAATATACTTTATATCTGCTTTTAATTAAATATTTCTTTCGTTAAAATGTATCGTTGCTTAAACAAAATATTGAAATTAATATTAATTGTTTACATGCAGTTTCCTCTATAGGTTCTGAATCTAATATGCTATAAAAACATAATAATTAATATTGTAAGCTCAGGTCAATAAAAAATTATTCCATTATTCACATCTAAATGAAATACTGTTAGACAGAAACAAGAGTATCCTAAATAAATATTAATATCCGTGACCATATTTAAGCCATGCCTGGATTTTTTTCAATTACACGATAAATGGTATAAGGTTAGTAGGTGTACTGACAAAAATACCTTTTTTATTATTCTTATATTTGGCCAAGAACTACTTGAATACATTTGCTAATAAGGGTAGATTTTATTTTCCAAATCATTTAGTTTTGACGCAAAAACCCTAAAACCTTTTCCACTTCTTTTTTTGTTTTAGCAGACTTAGTTCATTTATTAACTCCAGAAATTTATGATAACGCAACCATAGGCTCGTACATTTCGCGGAGATATTTGATTGGTTTTGGTTCATCATTGTTATTTTCGTTTCATGATCAGAATATTTTTTCCAGGCATTAAATTTTTCTCGCTACTTCACTATTTAGATTCTTAAATAGCCCAGTATTTTGGCGACTAAGCAATAATCAACCAGCGGTAGCATAAAATACTTTGTGGTAGTCATTAAATGTATAGACCAGCATTTATTCCTTAAATTAATATACAGTACGACATATTTTTTCTAAGTTTATTCTAAGGAATTAATCCATTAAGCTATTTTATTTGATAGTGTTTCATAACATGGAATCCTTTTTGATGGCATTTATGTCAAACTTTACCATTATTTTCGACTTTTCTGGTTTTAGATTTGCATGAAGTTTTATTTTTAAGTGTTTCGGATGCTTTAATTGTGTACCAGCTATCATTATAGCTTCAGAAGGAGCACATACTTTACAGAAACCTCTATTTTCTTACCGTTGCTATTAGTTACACGATGATGCCCCAGAAAACACTACATCCACCTATCTGCTCTCATTTGTTTTATATTTTCCCAAAATATAACAATAATTCCAATTTCCTATGGATTCTACTTAGGTTTCAGTTCACTAAAAAGAGCCTTTTACTTTCGTTCTTTCGTGGATCACGAGATGATGAAATTAAAACAAAGTAAGAACACACAAAGTTTTTAAAAAAGTCCGAATGGTTTCAACGACTTTACCAAGAATAATATTATTATCGCTCGCCTATATTCCCGTTTTGGCTGAATAACCACTTGAAATAATGAAGATTTCGAGAAAAAGGTTAGTGGCAAATTTTTGGGATTGCTGCTGTAAACTTTGGAATTAATTGATGCAAGATTAAATATTTTACCACTAATCATAGCATACCTTTCGGATTACAATAGATTACCGCTATTTCAATTTCTTGTTCGTTAATTACTACTGTGCTATCATATATGGGTTCTTAGAACAAGAAAACTTAAGGCTTATTTGTTTCCCTCATCTAAAGGTCTTTTATGGCGTAATTAGTGCATAGTACCAGACACATTTTAGATAAACATTATATTTATAATATATTTATATATATTATATATAAAGTGTTTTCCAAGTACTTTATGTGTGTCAGAAACTAAGGAATACTTTATTCCCTCTGGTTTTCTCCACTAGTCAAATTTATTGATAAGAAAACATATTAACTTTTTGAAATGGGTTATCGATTTCATTTCGTTCATATTATAAGATTGAAAATTGATTAAGTTTACAGTCACGTGCTTGGATATTATTTTTTCATTGATAGAAATAACGTTTAACGTGACTATTTTATTTGTATATGCTATTTTGGTATCACTGTTTTTTCCTTGAATATTTTCCTTTATTCGTCGATATCTAGGCTATACGGTTTACTTCTCTGTGATCTAAAAAGTCCTATTTATCTTCAAACTTACTACTGATTAAGGAAAAGTACTCATACGAAAAAATAAAACCGTTTGGTATGCTTCTCAGACGAAAAAATGTGCTTCAATTTTCGCGAGTCAGATGTCGTCTACGGTCTTATACGAATATATGAAACTCAAATTCCTTATTTTTCAAGTTTCCCAGATATTTGATACCTTAAAAAAATTTTGGAGTAGATTCATACGATAGGGGTTACTTCACTCGTATTACATTTTAGAGCTGAATTTGAGTTTAATGAATTCTGCAAAAACGCCACTAAGGAAAATACGAAGAGAAAAATCAAAACAGTAGCCGATAGTTATTAATACGTATATATTGGTACCCATAGGTCCAATTAAAGCTCAAGAATGTGTACATGAATGGGGAAAGCGGAGAAGGATTGGGAATTAAGGGTAATTTGGATGCTGAATTTTGGGATAGAAGAGGTGGGTGACAACCGCTTTGCATTTATCCTTCTCAAATGTCTCGAATTCATGCGCAAAGTTTATGTACAAATTAAAGAGCAAACAATGTTAGAATGTGAAGGTAAGATTATAAAACGGACCATATCTTTGTAAACTTTAAAATTCGCGACTCAGGAGACTTCCAAGTTAGCCATAGAAGATCTCTATTCCAAGAAGGGACCTCCGCACATAGCTCGTACTACTAACGAGCATTAAGCAGATTTATAATACGAGCACTTATAGTTGACTGGATGAATCAAGAGATTATGTAAAGAGAGCTTGGTTCAGTGATTTCGGAAAAATAAAAGTAATTAAAGTTAAAATGAGATAAATGATTTAAGTATAAGAACTCATACCACCATTTGACATCGTACCATCTGCAAAGCCAAAGAACATTTGTAATACAATTTATGTTAATTTAATTTGAAATTAAATATTTTAATTACTTAGGGCTAATGTATAGAAAAATATATTTGGCATACCAGAACATGGATGCGTTATACAGCACTTTAATAATTAAAGTAATACAATGAGGAAGCGACCAGTTCCAGAAGAGATAAGTTATCAAGACTAAAACATTAGCCATTTCTGAGTTTATATCCATATATACATATATATATATATATATATATAATATATATACATCCATATATATATATATATATATATCCATTTCGAGCACTTTAAATAAAATAACCATCAAAGCATCAGTGTTTGTACTGATATAGACAACCTCTCATTAAAGATTTTTGTTCCCTGCCGATAACGTCGGAATAAGGACACATAAATCGTATTAATACCATCATATCCTCAGGAAAAGTGACTTTATTTCCTACCACCTTCAAATAGAATTTATGCGGGCTATGTAACTGCCAAACGTATTCAAATAGAAAATAAATGAAAAGATATTTCTTGAAATTTAATTAAAGCATTTTACCGGGAGTAAAATAATGATAAAGTTCTGAAATTTTGCTACGACATAGTAAAATTATTTTCGTATAGCCATAAGTAGTCTGTTTAACATAACATGGCACTACAATCAACCAAAGATTATAGAGGAGCACGTCTGATTTAATTGCGAATGAAGAAAGCGGCAAATTTTCCAAGCATTCTGCTGCATGTATATTTTAAAATAAAATTGTAATTTTAAAATTTTTCTTCGATTAAGAAAATAATAAATTCCAGTTATGGATTGCGTTGTGTACGAATAGTATTATCAGGAAAGGAAAAGCAAACAGAGTCTGAAATTAATTTACCCCTGTTATTTTTTTTAAATAGGGTTCTCAAATTGACCAAAAAAGTTAATAACGTCCCTTCTCTATCAAAAATTTCTTATTTATTTATTTATTATTTATTTACATACTTCGTTGCAATTAGGCAATTTTCCTGGTGGCAACGGTCCAGTGTGATCACTGGTCACTCTTACAATGCACATACATACACACAAGAAGAACAGATATGAGACAAAATGCTCGTATATTCAATGACACTTTTAAGATTACCGACCTCTCCTTTACCATCACACAAGGATTAGGTGTACACCACACGAGTACATACTACGCACCGTCCATCGCCACACTTCGTCCATAATCACGTACTCTTCAATTTCATATACCGTTCAAAATCGCGTCCCGTTAACACATTATTCATAGCACAAGTACATACGGTTTTATTTCTCACTCACACGTTTTTAAGGCGAGCATACACCTCGTTTTAAATTTATTTAATGAATAAGGTAAGGACTTAAAGATATCCTCAGGTAACTCATTCCATTCTTTTATTCCACGATTGAGGAAGGAGTATTTTTTTAATGTTTGTTTTGTGCCCTCTATGTTTTATTTTGAACTGATGGTCCTTCCGCCCAATGTAATTTGGTTTGTCTAATCTTTCTGAGAGCTCCTCCCACCCCTTCTCTTTATTTACTATCTTGAACATCCCACATAGCCTGTTCAGCTTCCTTCTGAGTCGGAGCGGTGTCCATCCTAGTGTCTCTAACATTTATGTCACACTATCTGTCCTGTTATGTCTTCCTAGAGCGTATTTAGCTGCCTTTCTCTGTACTTTCTCAAGCTTATTTATATGCACCTTTACCGTAGGGTCCCATACTGTTGTTGCGTACTCCATTATTGGTCTTAAACTCCATTATCTATCCTAAATATTGCCATAACTTTTATTACTAATCAAAGATTCGAATTTTTAATTTTTCTCCACCACTAGCGTTTCATGGAAGAGAGACTGCACCACAGTGTCTTGAAATGATTAATTCAATTTGATGGCTTATTGTGGGATGATATAGATTTTAATCATATACATTTTCAATTACTTATGCTTGGAAACAATCAAAACAAGACACAAAATAAATATTTCTACTGCGTCAAATTAATTTTAACTATGAAAAAATCCCAAAAGTGGTTGAATTAAATTTTCCGAGAAGAGAATTGCATATAAAATGTAATTATAAATAGTAAGTCTCACGACTAAAAGCAGAGGAGTCCAAATATTTTCTGATTATGAATTTTTGATTTTCAAATAAAGGCGTCAGGTAGGCTGATTTTACTCGAGGGGAACAATTTTTATTCATTGCTACTGATTAAGAATGAACGAAGTGTTATTGACGAAAGAAACAGTTTTGAGGGAAACAAAGGTAGCTTCTGACAAAACAATTCCTTCGCATCCTTCTGCACACATACCTAACGTACTTATTTAGTCCACGTAACCTTCTCATCTCTTTTACGTCCACCCCATAATGAAAATCCTCCCCTCCGCCTATTGTCCGACTGTCCCCTGTGAGATATTCGGCGCGCCTCGTCAATCCTCCATCCAATATTCTCCCGGGTCCTGCTTCATTGGGTCCACGCATCTCTTGCCCACGTCCTTTGCCATCTATTTTTTCATGTCAGCATACATTTCCCACCTCTATTCATTCCATTTTTTCTTTGTTGCACAATGGGTTTCCTTCTCAATCATTAACTCCATTTTTTTAACTTTTTCGTATTTTTCTCTCAGGCCCCTCCACCCTTTCACTTTACCCTTGACCAACTGCTTCGGCATAAGTTATTCATTGAATATCTTCTCTTTTCTCTCAAAAGTCTTGCATCCACGAAAGTATAAATTTTCTACCTCTTGCTCTGACGTCATCCACCCAAATCTCCTCACGCACTTTTTTCTACATCATGTTAACGCATATTCAGGAGAATGGGCTAGTGTAATATGTATGGGGTGTTGGTGATATTTGTGTCAATTTTATAAAAGCTTCGGAATACATTAGGTTTTAGTGCTAGGATTCTTTTAAAACCTACCATAAGCAGGTAATAATAGCAATACTAATAACGTATACTCGCGTATGATCTCTTCCTGCGAAGCACCCAGATAATCAATGTCCTGTAACTCCTCGCGCAAGGTACAAAATATTGTGGAGAGTACATGAGTACCGACATCGTTTTCCCATTATGATTTTTTCATGGTTCCTCTCTCTCTCTATTACTGCCTAATTCACACTGAAAATGCTACTCTTCACTTCCAAGTAACACATTTAAAGGAGTGATGGTGAAAACAATTCCGAAGCATACTTGCCTAGCCACGAATCACCCAACATTCGTACCACTGGCCAGCCTTTCACAATCCTTTTTCCTTAACGTCACCTCCTCATAAGTGAAGCTCTTACATTGAAAGCATTCAAATGGATGAACATAAAGCTACTTCAAATAATATGTTTTTATGTTTCCCGACGTATTTGATAAACTAGGTCTAATGAGTTTATAGTGAAGAATATATGGTTCTGAGATTCTGTAAAACACATATTACAACAAATAAATGGTTTCACGTAACATTGAAGATATTTTAGTTAAAATTTTAAGAAATACAAAACCAGTGAGACTCATTTCCCTATGTATCCAGGGTTTGATTTCAACAAGTTGACATGTTCTCAATTCTCTTTACAAAAATTAACACATAATCCATCGTCAATCATATTTGCTAGTGGTAATTTATCTATAATTTTCAAAGTGATTCATATAACATTTTGTAACTTAGGGTTACCTCAGCTATGGCATTAAACGACGGGTGCTAACTCAATAAGAATATCAAGACTCCAATGCCTAACTTATTCTTCTTCTTTACACATATGGCGGACTAATACCTCCCGATAGAATTGGTAGGAAACTTTAGATCGTGCGTCGAAAATGAGTATTACATTACAATGAGTATGAAAACGAACAGAACTCAATAGTAATTTTGTTTTTGGTTAATCATTAATTGATATAAAGTTTTATTAAGCTTAATTATGTAAGCAGCTGGATGACTATCAAGAATCGTAGGTAAAATTCTCATTAACAAGAATAAGATAAATTAGCGTCTCTAAAGAAAGGTAATTTATAAATTGTAAATTGGTACATGTAAACACATCTGAGGCACTTCCTAATTCATCAAACAAATATTCCTTCATTAGTAAGATTGCTCCATACTGACTGCACTCTTCACGGTATTTGAAGAAGAAAATGATTAAACTGACTCCACAATTTACTTTCTTAAGACCCTTAACCTAGTTTCCCCAGAAAGAATAGCAATCCTTTCAAAAGAAGTAGTTTTTATTAATATAATGCTCTACTGTGTACATAAAATTTTGTTGAAGTGCAGCAAACAAAGCTAACTCGAGAAACAATTTAGAATATCACTGAAATTCTATATCATCTCGTACAAAACGAAAAATGCAGGACATTATTAATTCCTCTTATAGTTATCATATCAGGATCTCATTTTTTCTGTTAAAACCCAATACGAAAGTTGCTTTGCTTAAGCACGGAATTCAGCGTATGTTCTTGAAAAAATACAGTTAAGCTATAAAAAAGCATAAGTTAATCCTCGCAAAACTTTTGCAAGAAGTTTAAGAGAGCCTGCAATGAAATGCAACAATTTGAAAGTGTTGCAAAGTTCAAATAAGTGGACGCAAAATGGTAAAATTATGAATGGAGACCAATAGTTCAATATTACCTATATTTTAATTGACTAAAACCATAATTTGATTTTTAAAAACACATTTATCAAAGCAGCTGTAATAAAACAAGCGAATATGTGGATGAGAACGCAATCTGAAGGGATTTTCATGAGCATGATACCACAGGTGCTTCGAATATGTTTGTTGAAAACACCATAGACAATTTTGGAGGTGTTTCCTAATTAATGTCATTTCATTTAATACTGGTAATAGTTTAATTAAAAGTCTTCAATTGCGCTCATAGTTGCCGGTAAATTTAAAAATTACTACAAGTAACAGATATGTTAAAACTATTTTCCTCCATGTTAATTACATCAAAAGTAAGGGGAAATTAGAAGTCTAATTTACAAATACCAATTCCAATAAAAATAATACATATTACAGAGGATTAATACTATTTAAAATATAACACATATGAGATAAGTCAATAACACTGAGAGAGTCAAATAATTTATATTATATTTTTGAATGATGAAAACGATTCAGATTTGCGGCTTTACTATATATATTTCAACATGAAGCGGCAAGAGCGGAGTTTCTCAAACTCCAGATTTGGCTAAAATCAGATTCACGTGAATATGCCTCAGGGTTGACTCGGAATACCTCCGGTTGGAAAAAAATATTTTGGACGAATATAAGTCATTTATACATTATTCTTTTATAGTCACGGGATTTTGCATTCTGTTTTAAACACATACATAAACTCGTTTATAATTAAATTATATGAATAAATGGGAAAAGTTCAAATAAGAACAGTCCAAAAAAAGCACTGTAGGCAACATTTTACATTTAGGGTAAGAGGTGTAAAAACTAGTGGACGTGGGGTTATTTAATGCCATAACTCTGCTCTGATTTATTATCCAACGTAGTTTCCCCTAATTTAAATTCACGACACGAAGAATTTCTCCAGTCCATGTCACAATTATTCGCAAGAAATATTTGTAAAGAGTACGATAAGGCAATAAGTATTGTGAATGAAATGAGTTTCAGAGTGAAATGGAAGTGGAAGGTGAAGTGAAAAAGTTACAGCGCAAGAACTATTTTCAATTGGGAGGTGAATTCTTGGTTGACTGTTGGTCAGACTGATTAGAGAGGAATGCGGATTCACGTCCTGTGAGATTATCGTGAAAAATCTCAGGGACACATTTTAGCATTTATTTCATTCAGAATTACATTGGGTAGGTAACACAGGAAAAGGAACCAATCACTCGATCTTACTTTAGTTTCACTGACCTCAATCCTCTATCTTAAAAATCAATCTTCGAATTCATTAATGCAGTTGTGCCTTGGTTTTAAATTCAAAAGACATGAAACGTAAATTTGAAAAAATATTCATTTAACACCACTGTTAGGGGCACTCATTCTTAATGATAACTATTTCTAATTACGAAGCAAAAAAATCTATTTACTTTGATACCATTACATGAATGTTCAATAATTAATTACATATAGCATACCAATACAAGAGTAATTCCAGTTATTGACAACCATTTTTGCCAACAAAAATTTCAGATGCTGTTATCCAGGATATGATAAAGATAGACGCTCTAGATGATGGGCCCGTCAAGTCTGACGATCCGTGGTTCAAGTTCTGGTCAATAAGATGTTTCCGCCATCCCCACCTCTCTTGGGTTCGTCTTTTATGTGTGTTCCTATCCCTTTTCCTTGTATCTATTTTCTTGTGAAAGAGTATATGTTCACCATATGACGGGCTTTCCTGTTTGGATATCTCCTTACATCTTCTCTTAACATCCCTACTAGTGAGACCAGTTTGGTCCAAAAACTTCCAAGATACGTACACTTCCACCTGCTCTAGTTTTTACCCTCATATTTTAATGTTAGGTTTAGTCTTTCTGTTTCTAAAAATTTGCATGATCCTTGTTTTATTTATATTTAATTTCTCATCCCATATTTATCATACTGAATTTTTAGTTCACTCAACAATGCTACCGACCTCTTGGCTAACTGACAAACTAGAGTTTGGTCATCAGCAAACGTAACCGATTTTACGAATTCCCCGCCAAATTTCATTCCTACCTCCCGTTCATTTATTTATTTATATAAATAACCTACAAGCGACCGCTATTTTGTGTGGCAGGGGGTGAATGCACAGCAGACTAATGTTTATCTGAACATGACCATAACGCGGTCGGACAATGTTGTTCTGATCCCTTATCGTTCGTGGAAAAAATTACATCTAAAAATATATATGTTCTACACTTAATATCTCTAAATTTATTGGCATGATCTCTCCTACCGTTGAACGATAGGAGTAATAATACAAATTCAACATCACTTTCCCATGCCTCTTTAAAGGGGTATTTAACGAAAAATGGCATAAATTGATTTATTTAACACCTTTACTTTAGAAAATGCATACTATTCTAAAAGACTTTTTAGAAACCAACGATACATAACTGGAGGGTTAATTGTTACCATATAGTTCTAGTTTTAAGTTTTAATACATACTTACTACCTCCTTTCACAATCCTATTTAAAAATATATGTGCGTCGATACTTCAAAATCATCACAAACACTTATTGTTCCTGTCTATCGCCTTTAAGACATGGTACTGATAGTAATTCAAAAAGTCAATAATGTCTAAATTGTACTCCTTAAAGCATTACATTTTATTTTAAGTTTTGCCAAGACGAGTCGAGTGTTATTAATAAAGCGGGTAGGTATCTGTGAAGTGATTTTTCATAATATTATAAAACCAAAGGAATTTTCATGAAATAAGCGAAAATCTGCTGCCGGTTTCCATTCCATTATGCCTACCAGTAAACCTAAATTTATATTTTTTATCATATGTAACGTCATGCTCATCCACATGTATTTTATGCGCAGTATTCACACTTCACCTTCCCAACTGGTTGAAATGTTAAAATCCTTCATATTACTCTAACAAATAATTTCTCATCAAAAACGGGAAGCTCATTCATTCATTTTCCTTGATGTCTAAGTAGGTAAATTAAAGACAAACAACTTCAATGCAATTGTCAATGCATCTATTTAGTATTTTAGGTAGAGGTGACCGCAATGGTGACGGGAAATAGGTTTACGAGACCGTATATAATATTTAAAGCGAACCGCCATGCACACTTTTCCAGCATTCCTTTTGGAGGAGGAATATCTGCGCTGGATATGTTTTGCGTCCTGTGACGCCAAGAAAATGGCATTTTCGCGCGGTTGCACAGACTGAATAACTTCCTCTGACTTCCTGCTTAAGATGCTACAGCGACCACCGCCACACCGTGGCTTTCCTCCATCTAACACTCCAGAGAATAAACCGTAATGTCCCTTCTCCTTCTGCTTCCTTCTCACCCCTCACCGGCACGCCTCAAACCCTACTGCTAGTCCCCCGACTCCACACCCTTGTTGTGCCACTCCCTCCTTTTCCATTTTTTTCTACCCCAGCGTCCTTATTTCATCATGCTCAGGAGGTGGAGACGCACTGCTAAAAAAAGGACACCAGGTGGTTGGGAAGCAAAAATACCTCATTTTAAAGCATTCGATGGGAGAAATAGAAAATTTTTTCTTCATCTCGAGAATATTTACGTTCTCTTTCATTCCAGTGGTTTCAGGAGAGACTTCTCTCATCGCGACAGACATGAGGTGCCTCCAAGGAATACAGCATGATATTCGGAGGAATTGCCCGTTCCTTGAGAAGGTATTTTTTTACGCCCCTGATGTGTTACGACAAACAATAAAATAAAAAATCATTTCCAAAAATTGATTACTGGTTCAGAAAATATTTTTTCTCTTGAAAAGCCATTGACGTGCACTGAAAATAATTTAATCAGTCAAAACATTTATTTTAACTTGAATTCCTATGATTTATAGCGGACATACGTCGCGAATCTCTGACATTTTAGGACCATGGTCAATACTTACATGTATCGTTTCTGCTCTACACTTGATTTCTCTAATTTTATGTCTAAATTTCTAAATGTCTTATCTAAATTTCTCTAATCTCTCCTACCATAGTACAATGGTGGTAATAATACATTTTGAACACCACTGCTAAAGAGACCTTCCAACTTATGCAAGAGATTAAATCTGTAATTCAACCTTCACTCCGTGAGCAGAATTCGAATAAACAAAGACTAGTCAAAATAATTACAATAGAAAAGACAGGAAAACGAGATCAAAAATGCAACAATTTTAAAGGGGTGAAGATCATTTCCCTTGTTCCGTTTCCCTCGAAGTCAGATCGAGTTCTTTAGTCAGCTAAGTTTATAAGGCGTCCTCTTACACTCCGAAATATTAGGTGCCTTAAAGGAATGTCATATTATGACAACATACAACGTCGCAAATATTCTTATTCGTGAGGGAAAAATGCACAAAGTAGCATACGCTAGGTCAGATTTAGATATACTATACTTTTTAAGAAATTTTTTATTTCTAAAAATACATTTTTTTTAAATTAATGATTGCACACGAATGGCTACACATATTTTATATATGGTGAATCATTAAGTGAAGGAATTGAAATGTCAATTCATTCTCTTCATTGAAGAGTAGTAAATGAACTATAGCACTCTTTCTCTATCTATTGTGTCATTTGCGTGATTTATGCAGAACGATGAGAAAAGATTTCGCACACCGTAAACAGCTATAGTATAGCAAACTTTGACAGCCTCGAATTCTTTCTTCAAGATTAAACCTTTTAAGTGCAAAAAATAGTTTTTCAAATTCAGAGTTTATTATTTCTGGCAAAATCAAAGAGCATTTGTTCATCTTCAAACGCAAAATATCAAAAAATAATAAACATGATTTGAAAATATTTGAGGTTACAGGTTGATATTTAAGAATTAACAAAATTTTCTCAGAGAATAAGTAGATACTTTAATTACGTATAATATACGAAGCACGATATCGATGGTGATAAAACGTTCTTTATCAGACACCTCTAATACATTTCGGCGACATAAAAACGTGATACGGGATATACAAACTGCTCACTGGGTAAATAAACCCATTCGATGAATCGGAGAATCGATGGTAGCCGCACCGAAGGCATAATTCCTTAAAGGGGTTTCTCGACCGATCCATGCATCGAAATAAAACGGAAAGGCATTCAAATCAAATAATTTAAATCGATTCGTAAAATTGACCTTGCATGCGTAGTGTTTCGGCGATAAATGGAGCCTTTCCTTGTGTTTGCTTCGGTCTAATTTTGCGCACAGTTAACTTTAAGGGAGGGAATAAACTGCAAATTACAATTTTATATGCCATAGAACTCATGTAATGATACTTTTGTTTCCAGTTTTTCACTTTCAATGCAATTGAAAATATGCATAGAAGCAATTTTTTCCTCGTGAGTTCTCTCTAATTTCAAGTTACACTCAAACATAATTCAACATCCGAATGTGATCCCATTTCATTAGGCAATTGAAAATTACGATGAAAAGGAGAAAATCATATTCCACTGAATCATTACTCAAACCAATCCAAACTTCAACTCTGGTGTCTTTATTACTCATTTCATCATTACTTTATTTCAACTCCGGTATCTACCATTGTACTGTACATGAGTTTTTCCTCGTCAACTCTGGACTCTTCGACGCATGATAACTTTTCATTAAGGGTGATGGGTCTAACTTATTTCCCTATGCTATAGTAAATGGTTTCGGTGACGAGATAAAACAACGTAGTTGTAGAAGGGTCTTCAGCAAAACTAGGAAGATGAGAACCAATGCACGAGAACGAATTCATTCTGTCAGGGGGAGGGGGTCTATCAATGTAATGGTAAACTTGAAGTATATCTGGGCATAGGGATTGAAGTCATTATGGTTTATCATAGCATTTGACATTTTAGTACACTGAAAGCCACCGCTAGTGTGTGTGGCAGGGTGTGAATACACACCAGACTAGTTTTGACCGATTTATTTCCCCCCGTTGCGTGGTCGGACCGCGTGATCCTGATCCCGTATTCTTGGTGGAAAAAATGACATCTTAAATCTATCTGTTCTACATTTGATCTCCCTAATTCCATTAACATAATCTTGCCCAATGTATGCATAATTTCGCCTGAGGTTACTAATAGATTTTCCACATCACTGCTAAAGAGACGTCCTTCCAATTTATACAAGAGATTTAATCTGTGATTGAACCTCCGCTCAGTGATTAATTCCCAGCCAAGCTCCTCTAATATAATGAATACCCTACTAAATTCATCATAACGTTTTTCAAATCTTGCTCCTCTACGCTACTTGCGATCCAATTCAGTAATTAATCCAACTTCGTGAAATACCATACACAATGTGTGTTCCGAAAGTAATGTAATTGGATTTCCGTGCCCCTCCTATTATTAAAATTGGTATTAAAACACTTGGAATAGGTGGGGAGACGCTACGCTTTCTTGCAAAATTATTTTAAGTGCTCACCAAGCTGTGGACGCGGCAGGACGTCAGTTATTGTAAACCTCTACGCGCCGACCGTATCACGAAAACAATGGAATCAAAGATCGAGTAGCGTTACGCGATTACTATGTTTTGTGTAAGCTCTTTATCAAAAAATCTCTTGATAAGATTAACAAACTGATTCGTGAGACTTACGCAGACTCTTCCCTGTCCTACTCACAAGTTTTGAGGTGGTTAAAGACCTTTAATGAGGGCCGGGAAGAGGTTCACGACGGAGAACGCTCTGGGTGGCCGTCAACCAGATAAACTGAAAACAATGTGTTCGACTATTGTTGGACTGTGACCGTCGATTTAGTATGCAGCTGGTAGCCGAAAAGCTAAACTTGTTATCTAAAGTTGAGTTTCTCATTGTTACTGAAGATTTAGCGATGAGGAAAGTGTGCGCTAAGCTCGTGGCCAAGACCAACAAAGCGGAAATTTCGTCAGACGTCCAAAAGACCAACAAAGCGGAAATGTTAAGTCAACTTTTGCAATGCATTGAAAATGAATCTGATTATTTGGACAACGTTTTCCTGGTGATTAAACCTAAGTTGTTGAATGCCACCCAGAAACAAAAAGCCAAAGCTCTGAGTGGCACACCAGCCAGTGCCACACGTCCAAAAAGACAAGAATGAGTAAATCAAAAGTGAAAACAATCATTATTGTCTTTTTCGACAGTAAAGGAGTGGTCCATAAGGAATTTGTTACTCAAAGACAGTAAACACTGCCTTATACTTGGATGTGCTAGAAAAACTCCGAAAAATGTTCATCAGGACGAGAAAAGACACCACTACCTGGCAACTCCATCACGATAACGCTCCTTGCCACAATTCCCTACGAGTGCGCGAGTTCCTGGCCAAACACCAGGTGCTAACGCTGCCCCACCCCCCTTATAGTGATTCACTTCAGCAGGCATCTTTTTGTTCCCTCGGATTAAGTCGGCCCTGAAAGGAACCCGTTTTTCGCCCATATCGACCCAATCAACCGTGACAAAGACCTTACGAGAGGTCCCCGAAGACGCCTTCCAGGGCGCGTACCGGTCATGGCAGAGTAACTAAAAAAAATGTATAGAGGCCCAAGGACAGTAATTTGAAAAATTTTAAGTGTTTTTGTAAATCAGTTCAAGAAATTACTTTTCAAAAAATAATTGCGTTACTTTCGGAATGTACCCTGGCCTAGCAGCAGATTTTAAATGACGCCAAACCAGCGAAAGATAGCATTTCTCTTTAACCTTTTCACCGTAGTTAACCTGTATACTTTCAATGCATCATACATTTTTGTTAACTTGTCCACATATTTCCAGTATGTTTCACCCAGGAGAGGTTGTGAGTGCGGGTAACACTGAAGTATTTAATCAAGTTTACACATTCTATTTCGGTGTTCGCTTAGAATTAGGCTGTCTAAAAGGCATACATGGTCTGATTTCTCAGGATAAAGTTTTTGACTGAACAATTTCGGACGTAATCTCAAAAATTTTAAATAAAATTCCTCGTGACACTTATTTTTCGTTGTGAGGTACATAATTGAAATGCGAGCTACGGAATCAAAGTACATTCTATAGAATGAGTGCAGAGAAGACACATGAATAAAAACAGGTAATATAAGTAGACTTGACACCTAGATAGAATCAGAGAGGTGTCATATTTCAGTTTATGAAATCAAACTAGAGATCTTAAATGCTATGATGACATGTTAGAGCAATACCTATGACCTTCCTATAAGTCCTCTCCTAAATTCCTATTTATGACATTCCTAAAATATTCCTATAAGCCCTCTCATTTGTTCTACTCCTTGTGATTCTCCTATAAAATTCTAATAATTACCTATATTTGAAATTAATTTGCAAATGTAAACTAAATAAAAACAACATAAACCCTAAGGAAATTTTATATTTACCTCTGTTTTTTTATTAACGCTATTTTTGGGATAATGAAATAAAAACTTAACGTTACAAAAGGTAAAATGTATATTCTAATAGAATAAGGGATTCCATTAACTTAAATAAGCCGAAAAGGCAGCCAAAAAGTTTATCAGAACAGAAGATTTACGAAGCTTACTGTGTGATGCCGGAGGACATAATTAAGAATATAGCCTCATAATGGAGGCCAAATTGAAATGCAAAGGAATAATGCAAATAAATTTATCATTGTATTGAATCAAAAGTTCGACATTCTGGTAAAACAAATATCATCTCCATGTAGCCAACATTGTGTTTCATATAACATATTCATGTACAATGAATAAATTTAAATTCTTTATGAAAGCTAAGTAGGAAACTTCCAGGATAAATAGCACATATGCCACCTACTAAAATGGATAAAAATGTTTACGAATTATTTTCAAACTGCTCTACTCTAGTTCTGAGATATATGAGGAATGTTTAATAGGATATTTTATGAAATAGGATTCGATAAGCAACACACAAAATATGCAATATTTTATTGTAAGGGAATCATTATCTCCCTATTTTGAATTAAATCCCTTTTTTTAAATCATCAGGTAGTTGTTAGGGAGTTGGGCAGAAAGAATAGAAACTGATCATAAGAAAGAGGTCCAGAGCCATTTGAATAATGGAAAGTATTTTTTTGTAAATTAGAATTGAAAAAGAGTTTATACTACGCTTTCAGCGCATAGACAAACCATATGTACTGCAAACCATTAATCAGAATATTAAATTATAATAAAAAATTAATAAGAAAACAAAAATGATATTAACAAAAATTTGATACCCCCATCAAACTACTTTTAACATCTCTCTTTTGAAAATTTACGATTGGCGAACGAATATAACGCCTTATGTTTGTAAAGAAACATTATTAAGTTCTAATTTGATGATAAAACAAGACCCTTAGCTTTTTCACATAGAATATTTTTATTACGACCTAGGTTTCGTTACAGCGTAATATCTTCAGGTCCTAGTCAATGTGGAAAAGAAAATTGTCTTCTTTCATCGTGAAGGATTTCCACCATTTTACTCCTGAAACTGTGTCATTCTAATTTGATCATAAAGACGATTAAGCTATTGATTCCGAATATATAAAAATGATAATAGACCTTTATTATAAAAATTTTTGTTGTTGAATATTATTATATCTTTTAAAGAGAGATTGTTTTTAAACGGATCCAAGGGTTTTAGTGAAAATAGGTAAATAGCATATGGTTTTTGGATGCTAATAAGATGCTTCACTACGCCTTAATAGGTAAAATTCGTTTACAAGTCTGTATATGAATTCACTAAACGAATGAGCATGTTGCTTTTAAACGAAAAACTAATAAAAGTCGGCAATTTCTTTGTTTATGCTACTCATACACCGGATGTAAGCCAAGCAATGTTTTTCAATGATGATAACGATAAGTTTTTCGGGTAAACAATTTCCAGTTTTCCCATCAAACCTGAAAATAGCTGGAAAAACACAAAGCTATAAGCATAGATAGCTCTTGGACTAAAATGGAAATAAAACTCATTAACATTTTATATTTAGTTAATTATTTTTTAAATGACTCTCAAAGTTTTAAAAATATTCTATTTAATCGTTCTTTAGTCTCCAGAGTGGTGAATTTGGATCCTCAATTTTTTTATCGCCAACAATTTTGCAATCGAATATGTAAGACCAAAAAATGGCTTAAAGAATTGCTGTGAACTTTCAAGACTCTGAAGAGACTATCACAATTTTCTTAAATGTGAAATTAGGGTCAAAAGAGTTATTACTACGTAATTAGTGCTGATGTGTAATGAGATTGAAGAATATTATCATATGCTTTATCGTCTCTAAATCTTTCTGAATAGTTGTATGCTTCGAGATTCGCTAAAAGGCTAAAATATATGTGTTAAATAAAAAAAAGTTCTTCTTGTATTAAAACAAACAGGAGTATAACACAAAATAAAGGTATAACATTGACATACTGACCTGTATCGCAAGAAGTGAGTAATATTGGAGAATTAATTTGTAGAATAATCAATATAGCCATCAGGCGACTAAATTTAGTTCAAAAGATAAATAAAAATGACAATAGGAATATGAATAAAGCAAGTATTAATAAACTCAAGATGGATGTATTCGAGGAATTGAAAGCAATTATGCTAAAACACCATTTGTTAAAATCACTACGCCTCTGTCAGTCATCCACAGATTTTGTTTTTTATCACTGAACATTGAAAGATGAAAAATTAAGTGATATGTTTTACCACATTACTTAATTACCTTTATATACCCAGTTCCTTTAAACAGATCATCTCTAATTAGGCATTATAAAGTCTAGGAGTAAAATTGTTTAACTTCAACGAATAGCTCAGCTTGTGATTAAATAAATATCTTTTAGTTACCGCCTGAGATACCACCGTAAGAAAGTTAGTAAAATCTCTAAATAATTAATTAAGTAAACCCCTCCAAGAGACTTCGATATTGACGTAGAGGAAGGGCCTACGTACTATTCCGGATAATATGCAAAAAAAGGACAGCATATCACACTTTCGCGACCAATTTGGAGAATAATAAAATTCCAATTGAAATGTTGCTTGTGCGAAACTTTGATAAAAGTTGCGAGATACTGTTTACGACACTCTTTATCAATATCGCTCAAGTCTAACTCTTTATCGCCAGAATTATTTTTTATTAATAATTATATTATGATTCCTACATGCATTTATCAATCTTCAGATAAATTACAATATTTTTTATGTATAAACTGGTAAAAAATAGCAAAAATGTCAAGTGACCATTTGTCATGCGCCCTCCTAAGTTATTAAAAATGCGTACATTTTTTTAATATAACAGGAACACATTATGCTACTTCAAGGCAATTTAATAATATCTCTTTGAGCTTAAAATAGATAATGGTTTAGTATTGTTTAAGATTAACAACCGTTTCTTATGGGACGTGATTTTCTCGCTGTGTCCGCTTCGCTGTACCTATCTCTTCTGGTTTTGGTTTGATTTCGAGTACATTTCTGTAATACGATCATCGAAATCCTATAACTTCAATGAAATAAATTTAGGAACGTAAGGCACGCGTACTTCTCAATCGCTTCTTCGTAATCTTCTTTCCCGTTCACGCTCTTCCAAATTTAAAGATATCCAATGATACTGTACAGTCACCAAAGGTCAATGTTTTACCTTCGTCGTGGGTAATTCTTGCAAACATGGCATTTATATATGGCATATATATATTACATTCTAGAAAATTTTTAATGTATACATAAATATAAATGTATGTATAGTTTGCACTTGACCTCCCACGCCCTTAATCGACTCATCTTGCATATGATGATATAGGTGTTTTATAGCAGCAAGCTCCCCTTGATAATTTTTCATCGAGAAGTTTGTGCTGTGCTCAGTAAGGTGTCTTACATAAAGATATCAAGTTATCACAGACAAGGGCTGATCTAAATTAAGACTGAGTATATTTTAACTCGAATATTCCGTTCAAAGAGGGCTTTTTCCATGAATACTGCATGCTCCTCATTTAACATCTGAGTAACTTTTCACATAATGGGTGAAACCCTAGTTGTTGCTTAACCTTGTGGAATTATTATTTTTCCCTGCCCGCTCGTGAGGCCAAACTGCGTCATTCAGTTTTCCTGCAGCACTGTATAAAATGTCGAGAGACCGCCTGTCTGAGTTGTTTACTTTCCAAATTCCTTATCATGCGGTACAACAGTAGAGGAGCTAAAACCTGGAGTTGGTTAACAGTTCCTTAATATTTAAGTCAAATACTTTCTATTATACATTTTTATACAAGAATGGGATACTTACTTTTAAATGAATGTTTTCGTAATACCTCATTGCTGTTTCAAAAACAAAATTTATGTTAGTTTGAAATAGCCAAACTAATGTCATATACGTAAACTAATATTTTAATAATTTCATATGCTATACTGAGCAATAAGTAAACTAATTTCAAAAGAAATTTACATTTTTTTCCAGAATTAGTTAAGAAAAATTAAACTATTCTTAAAATTATTTATCTTAGTCATGAAAGAGTCTTGCAAATATACTATTTATTTAATAAATGTCGTTATAGGCCAAAATAGTTGCCAAAGGTTCGCTTTTGTTCAATTATGAATTCAACTGATCTAAATGCATATTCGCAAAGGTATCTCTAAAATTCCTCCATAAAAATTCAAAGTCAAATGACTTCTTGTGCGCTCAATTAGCATAAACCTCTCTCGACGCATACATGGTTAGACCATGTCATTTCTGGCATCTGAATCTGTTCTCGACTATCTATGTATTCCAGGAATGTATTATGAATCAATAAGGATTTCCATGGAAAAAATGTACTTTTCTCCATCCTAATTTGAATTATTAACGTGTACGTATAAAAATGTGTTTCCTATACTATATAAGCTATCAAAATATCACAAAAACACATTTCAAAAATATTAACCGATAAGTTCCCGTGATAACTGAAATAACTAGGTTTTTTTTAGAAAAATAGGAACCGACTAAAAGAACGTCATTTACCCGTCTGCAATGAGCCGATAAATTCACAAAGCGATTGGGCTACGTGTTGTTTAGATTTCAGTTTAATATTGCCCTCTTAGCTGGAAGTAAATGACCAGCGCCTCGGTTTCTTCAGATGAAGAGGTATCTGTAATTGATTCCCTACCAGTTAGTTCACTGTTTAAAATAATGACCTCGGATCGTGCCTTTAATTGGCAACCTCCTAAATTGTTCATTGTGCCTCCGTCGTTTTCATCAAATAAATCCTCATTTAAGTAAATATTTGGAGCCTGGTGATGAATATGCGTATCATTATGAATACGCGGTTGACAATGATTTCTCCAACATTTTAATCAGCGCATTTCATACCTATCCAACCTTTTCCTAAAAAGGCTGATTATTATGTATTCTCTAAACATACTATGATTGAACTTTTATGCACTTTAATAATTGATTACATCTTTACTGTCTCGAAAGAGCTAGGCCAGCAAAAAAACACAAACAAGCGGAAAATATTTAATGTACTTACACTAGACGAAAGTCGGATTTTGTCCCTTAGAATAAACTTTCAAGCTCAGCCTACTAAAGTCATAGCCATAGGTGAGGGTAACAAACAAAATGGCAGCAGCCGATCTGGACGTACTTGTTGAGATGAATCAAACAGAGTAGCGTCAATCACGTTAAATGGTCACGATTTTAATCGTTTAAGGTCAAAGGTACTGCTTACCACCGCTAGCAATAATGAGGTGGATACAAATTTAATTTTTCTAATTTAATATTTTCACGCATAGAGAGAACATTTTTAATAAATGCATGCTCATAAGATGTAACAACTTCATTTACATACTACAGAACGCCACAGCCAGTCATAAAATGCTCAATTTTAAATAACATTGATATTCTGACGGCAAAAACGAATTAAAATGGGAAGCACCGGTTTCAAATTCATTAATGATAATTTAACTGTAAAACAAAATTCACGAAATAGTTTACACAAAACTAATAGCATTTGCATTTTTATGCATGAGATAGCATTTCGGAATGCTAAAAATATTACAGAGAGGATTTCATTACAAGATCCATCTGAAAATGTAATTCATTAGTGTATCCATGACAGACACAATCACACGACCAACACCATGTATCAAACCTATGAAAACGTCCATTTGTTTATCCGCAAACTTCTCATTGGAATATTTAAAATCAAATTTATTAAAATAACCATTTCAAGCTGTCTAGGATGATCCAAGGACTGACGGATAAGTTACTCCGTTATCCCAACGCAAGCATATAGTCAAAACAAAGAGGAAAAGGAAAAACTAAGTCCGAGCATAGACAGCATTCTATTTTCTGGAAAAAAACAACAATTACAGAAATAAAAGTTAAAAGAAAAAGAAGCCCGGATAACTTCCCTGGCGCCTCTCACATTTTCATAAAATAATACGAGGGAATAATTCATGAATCTGTCCGTGGTCGATCCCTCCGATTCACGTGCTACCAGTATAAAAAACTCAGAAATCTAGTTCTAGAAGGGAATAAAAAACACTTTCGTAAGGACGTCGCCGTGGAATGGGAGACAAAAATGTGCAGGCCCGACGCGATGAATGTCAGCATCGGAACAATATGAAAAGAGAATAGGAAGAATTCGTACCTTGGAGAAGGTATCGGAATTGCGTGGATCCGCGAGGTCATGGATGTCGGTGCATGAATGATAGAAGGGGTTGAAAAAAGAAGAGTATAAGGGTGAGTGTAGTAGGGGAGCAATCGGTAGGAAGGGGAGGGATCTGTGTGATGGCCTCAAGACTGGGAGCTGGGGAGAAGAGAAGAATGGGAATGATTTGTTGGTGAAAGGATTAGGGTGTGAGGGAAAAGAGAAAGAGGAAGTGGTTAAAGGAGATGTATAGCTAGGGATGAGAGGTAAATGAAGGAATGAATACATGTTAGGCTAAGGAATAGGGAAACGGTCCAAGAAATTCTGATAAAAACGAACCAATTAGTTCCTTTGATTGCATTCTAGCCACTTATTAAAGAAATATAATAAGATTAATATTTACTCGAAGAAGAAAAGGGGATTATCTGAAACACAAATATATTAGAAAATTGTTTACTTAAAAAATCATGGGTCGTATGTAACTAGGTAACATTCTTCAGCTTATGGAATAGGTAAAACTTATTGTTTCGCTGAGAATTAAATAATATTAATGCCTTTTACTTATCTCCATTGCATTTAAGTTTTTAATACCTAAGTACTCCATGTTACATAAGCTTTTACTAATAAAATTATGAACTATTTTATCCTATGTAACTAGATATTTATTAAAATAAATGATTGCTACCAAAAGTTCTCTTTATATCATAAATTAGTGGCATAAATAACTACTGTTACCTCATTCCTCGATAGCCTGATATTGATTCTATATTAGAGCACATATTTATGAATAATTCGAAAGACTAAAGTTCAATCGTTAACCAATAAGGTTAACAGAAGCAAAAGAATACTATATAATTTGGCATGTAAACATGTTTGGGATTTAAACCAAACAAAAGTAGTTCGCAGCTGCAAGGTCTTCTAGTTCATTTCCTTCATTAAATATATTTTATCATCTGAGACAATCTGCTATTCATCTTAGTAACGAGACTACAACATTCCATGCCCCGAGTTATAGTCACACCCAAAATGAGCGTTGGGTAGTGGTTTTAGCCCATGGAAGAAAGATTAAAAGGGAGTTTTTTATGCCGCGTGATTGGTAACTTTGTAGCACCATCAAAGATCGAAAAAACTACACTTTGCTTTTGCGGAATCACAGGAGTTTACAAAATCACCTGATTTAAAAAAATAAAATTCTCAAGAATACATTTGAGGATTTTTCATTAATGACCTATAATTAATCACATAAGCGCTTATGAATCCTAAACTAGTAAACGAGGCACTGATACCTTCTTAAAGGATCAACGAGTTTAAAACCTTATGCAACAAATTTTTTTCAAAATTATTTGGCACTTCAATGCCCCTATGCCCTGACGATAATTCGAAAAGATATAAGGTTTGCCCTAATATAATGAATGCTCGTCCAGGAGTAAAATAGGAAACCGAAGTAAAATTTCATATATTTTACATATATTTTGGTGGAAGACAACAAAACAGAATCAAGAATAACATGCTAACACAAAAATTTATGTTCTCGTCTCTGATAATATAGTGAATTAGACTAAATTAAAGAACAAGGACAAAGAGGAAAGGGAAAGGAATGCAAGCTATAAAGAGTGGAATTAAAGTGCCGGCAGAGTATAAAGAGAGCAAGAGAGGAGGGGGAGGAGTGTGGCAGATCAGGGAGGAAAGAGGGAGGGCAAGGAGAGTGAGGTGAGAGGTTGAGTATGAAAGGGAGGGAGGAGAAGCAGGGAGAGGGGCGGAGGACTGGTGCCGGGCATATAATATGCATTATCTTGTGTGAAGGGTTGTCATGGGTGAGGGACGGAGAGGAGAGGGCGAGGAGGAGCGGGAAGGGAGTGGATGGGAGGTATAGTAGTCATGAGTGGTGGGCGGGAGGGGAGGAAAAGGAAGAGGTTTCTCGCGTTTCGGGCGGGAGAGAATCAGTTGGCAAGGCGGGTGGGGGTGGTGAAGAGTTTTCCCTTTTTTTCCGAGGAGAGAAGATTGAGGGGGGGTGGTGAGGGGGGGAATGCGACGCGACGGAGAAAGAGTGGGAAGGGGCGGGGGTTACGGCCGCGGAGGGAGAAGAAGGCACCCTAAACAAGGAGAAGAACAGAGAGAGACCCGCCCTACCTCCGCTACTTAAGGAGTCATGAGATATTTCTTCTTACCTTTCAAAAAAAACCGGGGAAGGGCTTGGAAGAGGTGGCGGGTGGGTGGGCCGTTATGTGTCTGTGGGCGTGGGTGTTGGGTATCGACGTATCCAGTGAGGTAGCGCTGAGAATTCCCTCTGCTGCCTCGCACGGCTTGGAGGAATTTCGTTCCCGTCCTTGTGGGGTGCGAGACTATTCTGACTGACTTCTCCCTCATTCCTTCTTCCTTCATGCTCTCCTGCCGTCGAAATTTTGTTTCGGTAAATTCCATATTGCGGTGTGTACGTGTGGATCGTGGACGAGTGGGAGTGAGGCATCGAACTTTGATAAATGAAAATCATCGCGGTGAACGAAGGGTGAGATTAAGTTGGGGGAGTCCCTATTTTCCTGCATACTATTCCTTTTCCACGCTAATGAAAATCGAGACAAATGGCGTCATACCCAAATACTTGAGTTCCGTGGCCTACTTTTGTTTCAATCAAGTATCATTTCGTAACACTCAAGTAGTATTTTCATCAGAAAATCATTATAGGAAAAACTAAAATTATTTGATATTAATGAGAGCAAAGAACGTATGATTTCATATCACATGAAACCTTGACGTAAAATTGTAACTTATATTTTTTTAAATTTAGAATTGAAATTATAAATATCTTTTTGGCAAGGAGATTAAATGTTTCAAAATGAATCATTCTGAGCCATCAAAAAAATAAGTTGAATAATTTTGAATTGCCCCTTGATGAAGGCAGCATTTTTCTTTCTGATTCCAGACCTACTTCTTCATTATCAAAATAAAACAATTGTATTTGATTTTAAGTTTCGAGCTGATAATTATTCCCATTTGAAATATTACATTTTGCAAAAACCGAACGGTTTTTTTCGTTGTTTCCAACATGTATATCATACTTAAAACGATGAATTACTCAGTGGACTCTTAGGGCCCCACGTGTGATGAACACCAAAAATGTCTTAAAAGAAGATAAATGTGATGGTATAGATTGGAAATATATATATTTCTCTGTCAAGGAACTGATATCGATGACAATGTTCAATGAAAAATCTACCAAGCACTCCGGCAATCAAAATTCGAAAACCTATGGTAAAATATCCACTGAACAACCATAAAAAGCTATTTTTAACGATAGATATTTCATAATATTTCTCCAGGTAGACAAAAGGAAAAATATAAAATCACAGTGGTGTCCATTCTACTTCAAAATTTTATTGCAAAAATTATTTATCTTTTTGTATAACTATCACATAGAACTATTTTAAATAATGGAAAAGTAGATATACAATCCGTTATGATAAATAAATAAAAGCATCTTTTCAGAAACTGCCCAGGGTAGCTGTTGACTACAAAATAAATGGAAAACAAGAAAACGTGAGGAAGAGAAAAGAGGTTAAATGGAGGGGCCCGTGCGGAGTATTCATTGGAACATCTTGACGCATCAGCGAACTAAGTGAAGATGAGGAGACGAGATAGCTTTGGGGGAATGGCAAAGGCGATTTGGAGATTGAATGAAAGAGACCATGAGAATGGCACTAGGGAGTTTGTGTGCGAAAAACAGTAAAGCAATTTTACTCGGAGGGCTACGAATGAAGTAAAAAGCATTGGTAACGTAGCAACGGAAAAATGAGAAGGATGAACTCGAAGAACTTTATGAATAGAGGAATAAAAAAAGAAGACACAAAATGTGCCTGCCCATCAAAAATATTGCCAGGTCATCTGCATCAAAATATAAGTTTCAAGACGCCCAGAAGTGGGAGGCAGAAGGAACGAACACTAATTAAGAGTGATAAGGGATTTAAAGAGATAAGTAGAGAGGTGGTGAAAATTTGTTGCGGTCACGGCAAAAAATGAAGTTCAACAGATTAGTTCTGGCACCTATTTTCCTGATTAAAAATTCGTTATCCAATAGGCCACTGTGGTTTGCATAAACACTATATTGGTTTACTTTAATTATGTTGATAATTTAAATTCAGAGTTAAATATTCTTTTCTTTAATTACTCTAAGCCTAGAACTGCAAGGATCTTAAATGCTCTTCAATTTGTCACTGCAGTGCTGAATTATATTTACTGTCGTAGACTAAGCTTATTAGATGTAACGAATGAATGCTCACGGTTGGGTTCCGTCGTTAATGAAATGAACTGTAAGTTGAGTTCCAAGTATTAAATAAATTCATAACTCTGTTACGCTAGCAGGAGTTTAAAATAAACTCAATTGTTATATACCGCAAAGGTATATTTTACAAGGTGTGTCCCAAAAGTAGTATGACTTTCTTCCGATATAGACGGACAGACGGGCCGTGATTTCTCAGGTTTGGTTCGAGGGATACGAGTCTCAGAAGGACTGGAGACCGGTAGCCGTTGGCTCCCAACCTTTGCGGAGTGTGGATTGTGCGTTTTCAAAACCTATATACGGTCCTCGTTACGCTCCGTCATTAAAATTGGAACATCGCTACGCAATCAAATTTTGCGTGAATCTGGGAAAAACCCGGAAAGAGACTCATGATATGCTCAGGCAGCTTATTGGTATAACGCCATGGAAATATCGAGTTATTTTGAGTTGTGCAAGTTGTTTCGGGAGGGTAGAGATGTTAAAGACTCTCAACGTTCAGGACGCCCTTCGACATAAAAACTTGATGAAAATCATTCAAGAATGAAGGCTTTGTTAGGCAGGGATCGCAGATTAAGTGTTCGCATGGTGATGAACTTGGCATCCCTTAAAGTGATGTTTATCGACTTGTGATCGAAAACCTGGGCATGAGAAAGATGTGTACGAAGTTGGTGCCATGAGTGCTCTCGGACAAACAAACGGAAACTCGCATGCGGATCTGCCAAGAGCAATAAAGAACAGGAAATGAAATCCATATTTAATTTGGCGATATTAAAACTTTTCTCATCCCAAATGTTTTCTTTCCTATATAAGGGGTTGCTGTGTCTTATCAAGAATTATAAAAATAGATATTGCTTCCCAATAATAGTTGCAATAAAGAACTTAGCGTCAACACGTAGTAACATATTATATTTTTTAAAACTAGAGAAAATAATGGAATATTTTTAATTAAAAAATAGTTGAAAATTGCTACTCAAAAAAAGCTTCGTTTTGATAATTCGCTTTTAATGCTTGTTCCTTTTATAAAACCTTTTTCTTATGTTTTCACGATTTTATTAAACTCCTCATTTTCCTTTTGCCTTTGTAAGACCAATATCTTGTTTTATACCTGCTTTTCCGTTGTTCCGATTCTAATATCACGGATCAATAGTCTCTTCGACCACATTCTCTTATTTCTCGTACTTTATCAGTTGCCAAACATTGTGCAGCACATTTTATTAATGCTATCTTATTACAGGTGCAGCCAATCTATTTTCACTCCTGACGCACTCATTACTCTATATATTTCTTGTTTATACCACTCACTCTCCTTCCCTGGTACCCCACGCCCGCCGCATTTACGAGTGTATAGCATTTATTCCTACCATGCAACACTCCATTTTCGCTTACAATGCTGTAATGTGGGGAGGAGGTACACTTTACCAACATATAAGGAGGATGTATATCCTCAGCTATTTTTCCGGATTATTTCTATAAACATAAAATAAATATTAACACAGCCTTAAGAACGTAATTCTAACGCTTTTTGTCCTCACAACTATATTGCGGAATTGCCCTTTTTCATGGCATACAAATTCATCCACTTGTTAAATTATGTCACCGCTTGCATTTATTATGTAATCATTCTTCCGATTCTCTTTATTAAACAGAACTTCCTCCATTTGGAGACGTAATTACCCTCATCTTCATTCCAATGGTTGTCTCACGTAAACTAAACAGCATTCCTTTCATACAAGAATATTGGGAGGTAAGTAAACAATACCGCATGATTTATACACATACATGTATATGTATTAGTATACATATATACACATTTAAATACGAATATATTTATATAAGAATAGGTTTATTTATTTTCCATTTTTTAATCTGTTATATCTATTCATTCACCAATGAAGTATTTGATCAAGATTTATTGTAACGCCATTGGTCGTTAGGCAACCTAATTTCCTCACATTCATTCATTCAAACAAGGTAATTTAGACCCATCCATTCTAACGCTTGCCTAATTATTTTGAGAATCAACAATGTATAGCATCATCCCACTCATTCCCATTCAAATCATATTCCCCAAAAGCTTCCATAAATTCCTTCTACCAATATGACCCATGTATTCGATAAACCTATAAATGCACAGCGTACTTTCTTTCTTTCGAGTGAAATCCCCTCCGGTCTTCCACCGGGTTAGAGTCTCCTTTTCTACCGACGTTTCGAAAACCGACTGGATCATCATCCTTAGCCAGTAAGGAGAGATTGCCAGGTGAACATAAACATCTATAGAAGAAGTTTCTCGAGAACGGAAAGTGAGCAGTAAATCTCCCTGGCACTAAAAACATCCTTGGAGGAACGGGGAAGACGAACACAGAGCACGGACGAAAAACCTGTTGCCACAGCCTGCTTGCCATACATCTCCGCAGCATACTGAAAAAGCTTCAGAAATCCTTGGAGAGTCGACATCGCCACTATTCATCTACCAGCGGCCAAAATTAACCAAGTGGCCAAAATGTAAGCATCCGATTGGCCTCAAGACTCCCGGAGTATATCAGATACCCTGCGGGTGAGGTGAGGTTCAGCCACCTATAGTATATAGAGGTAAAAACTTGCGAATCCGCATATATGCTGTGTTTCCGATCTTTTGAAATTCCCACCTTCAACCACCATCTTCATTCCCTTCCCAGCAAAGCCTTCCCCCCCTCTCAGACTCCATATTCGGCCCAAAACCTTCCAGTCAATTCTGAAGAAGGCCGAAAATTCAAACCTTCCCTTTCTCAAATTTGAGTGTCCTTTTACGTGTTATCTAAATCTTTTTTATTTTCCGCGGTTCCGTTCAAGTGGTATATAGTATATGCCAAAAACACAGTAATCAACCCGAAGGTCGGTTAAGTAGCTGATAGCGGAGTTCACCCATGTACCAAGCCCGACGGCGTGTGAATATTCACACATCAGGGTATGGGGGCCAGTTCCTCTTCCTGTGCCGGTTATAGTTTCCCAGAAAGATCTGGTACCCGAAAAATCACATTGGACCTGCAGGTGGATTTGCAGGTACCCTGAGAGGCTTGCCCGAGAATCGAACCCGGGCCCTCCGGTCAGTAGTCCTATGCTCTACCGTTAGACTACCATGACCCATACACATACGAATATATACTGTATCTGTAAATATTTTTGCGCTTGTGATCACGTGCAGTATACCAAGCTAATGTTATTGCAGCGACCTGCAAGCGTGCCATAAGGAAAACCGAAGCCTGATAACTTTCCAGGGCCGCTTTTCTTCAAAACGAATAATAATATTATCTGAAAGGCCTAACTATAATAACGACCCATCATAAGGAAGTTTCATGTGCATGTAGATGCAAGTATGCGCTGACACACCGAGAAGCAAAGACCCTCTTGTACAAATCACAATATTGATTCCTATTTACAGGGTGCGGCGCTTAAATCCAGTCAAACATGCGTTTCCTCGAATGAGGGGTTCTCGTCGGGTTAGCAAAACCTTCTTCAGACTTCTTCGAAGCAATTAGCCTCAATATCATAAAAAGTTGATCTGGGGTATCCTAAGAGTCGAACTGTTTCGGAATATAACGCCCAGCTCGAACTCTTTCGATAATAGCGTCTTTTCGATTGTACTCCGCCCTGGTATGTAACATCTCGGCCATTTGGAGATTATGGCTTTTTACTAGATGCCTATAGCTTTCAAGATTGCCAATCAAGACCTCCAGTGTAACGACGATATGACGGAAAATGTACATTGAATTGTTTCCGGATTTAAGCTCCGTAGCCTGTATTATACACGGTTATTCACCGCCCAATTTCATAAAATTCGATTTCTCCAATTTGAATAATCTTTACTTGTTTTATTCATGCTATGATATGTTTCCCTTTAGTGTGAGCGATTCGAATCTGTCGCTATGAGGCTTCAATCAAATCATTCTTCCAGAAAATCTTTAACCTTACCTTGGTTGGGAGACGCAAGAAGTAATTAAATTAAATCCACGGCTTTATACAATACATGAGTACCGGTGTTTTGAATTTAAACGCTGTAACAGTATTTCTTGTAGACATCGAGAAGTCTAGGGCAATGATCTGTTGAACAGAACGATATAAGCATTCCTTTTTCCCCCACAATTTTACAACAACAATAGATAGTATCAAACTACAAAGCGAACCACGAATGGTAAGGGAACATAATAACATTTTCCGACCACGGTAGGGTCAGATCCGGGTGAAAATTAGTCTCTTTTGTATACACTCCCTGCCACACACCAAATCAGAGGCTTTCAGGGTACTAAAATAACTAAATAAATAACTACCATAGTGTTCCGGCTAATAATACCGAGGATAGTTGGCTACAGCAGCAAATAGGCAGAGTCTATTTAGTCTAGTTAGTCTTTTTCCTACATATCTGCGTCTATCAATCTTTTCTTCCAGAAATCCTTATGTACACAGATTATCATTTCAATTTTTAGTCTTTTATTGACTTAGTAAATAACATTTAGGACTCCATTATTTTTCTCGACTAAAAGTTTACTCAATTATCACAATGTAACATATCCCTATATTATGCATTATTAATTCTGACGTTACAATCCTCTTTTGTTTCGATTGTTTAAGTGTTGATTGTTAAAGTGGCCATTTTGTGAACAGCTATAATTATAGGGTTAATTGGTTGATTGAAGATGGTGCAAATTGGCAAATTGCGCAAACTAGCCAAAAATTATCCTTTTGTGCACTCTAGACCGTTTGATTAACATCTAAACACCACACATTTTGGATCAACTAAAATTCGATTACTCCAATTTGCCTATCATTTTGTTGAACATAAAATTGGCTCAAAATAAGGCGAGTTCCTTTCATTTGAAAATCATGAATACCGTCTGGCAAGCGACTCTATATATTTACTCAACTCACCGCGGTCCCTAGATTGCAGTGTTTACGGTCTCTAGAAAAATACAGAAGCAACATTTGGGACTCATGAATAACAAATGTTCATGATTGAACTATTAATAAATTTACCGTGCATTTAGAACAACACAATTTCACAGGAATGCACTCTAAACAATATGAAAAGCAAGATTCAAATTATCCAACGTTTTCAAAAAATCATTTAGATTCTCAGTAGATGGACTAAATCCTGAATCAGAGCCTGCCTTTGAAAATACACCAAATGAAAATGATGTAGCTTAAGTAAATTTGACAGTATCCGAAAAATACAGGCAAAAGGTTCGATGTTCCCTTGTCTTAATGCTCTCTATCTCAAGGAGACTTTGGAGATCTTCTCAGTTTATAATTCCTATATTAAAGTCAATGAACATCTACCAAACATGTTAGTCCATTCAAAAGGACTGAAGAAAGTTAATGCATAAGAAAAACCTAATGCAATGAATCAGGAAGATTACAGATTTGCCAAATACGAAAGCAATTAACCCGTAAGAAGAGAGTTAGCTTGATTAGATATTTAAGACTCCTACATGAAGATTGCGCTTTTATTCTTGTCTTTTATCCAAGAAACTATTCCCAGCCGCCCTATAACATAATTCTATTTTTTAAGTTTAAAGAAAAGTCACGCAATTATAATTCAATTATTCTTATTAAAAAGTAACTAATATGATTTATTATTAGACTGTTAAAGAAGCACAAAAAGAAGGAAAAACACAGTGAAAAAATTAAAGAGTGGCACAAAATGAATGAAATATACAGATGTAAAATAGTAACGAATCAAAATCGCATACGGAAGCAACTAAAAATAAGAACATTGAACCTTCTGTTCAATCATATATTTAGAAAAGATGTTGTGTTAAAGATAACTGCAAAAGGTGGAGGGAAGGAGGAGGCTCCAAATGAGATATGTGAAAAAAGAATTGCGGGTGTAAGAGCGAAGAAATATGAAGACATGGAGAGGTCAGAGGACAGGAGATTTGTGCGTGGAGATGCCTCAAACTTAGCTTTGGATTGATGGACACTGATAATGATGAATCACATAAATCCACAGAAATACTGTCAACTAATAAAAGAGAAGAAAATGTGTCAATCAATGGCAAATTGAATAATTGGTTCAAGGTCTTCATTCAGCTAACTGCTCTATGAAAAGTGCCTCACCGAAAGAAGTCACTGTGTTGAAGAGGGGCTATATCGTGCCATTCCTTTTGAAAATGACCGAAACCAATAAATAAAAGATAACATACTGAATTCAAGATATTATATTAATATTTTGTGCAATAATTAACAATAAATACGGATTAATGAAACTTAAAACTCGATGCAAAATTTTTAAAAGTCCATGAAAAAAGCAAGTGAATAATTTCATCTTTGTAAAACTCTCTAGCAAGTAATTTACTTTAATCATTGACCATAAAACGCAAAGTAGTTCGTAAAATAAAGTGAAAACTGACATTCCTTAAAGCTTATTTCTGGAATTTAAAGATTATTCTTAGGTAGAATAATTATCCATATTTCTCTTCTTACAATTAGCATGCATCCTCACGCAACCACGTGTTAACCACATGCGTCTTTTAAAGCGGAATATTCAAGGGAAAAATAATGCGGATTAGGCGTTTATCGTTCTTCCTCAAACAAATCCCGCTTTTTTCCGTAAATTGATGAAATTCGGGAAAAAACGTAGAAATAAAATGCCGTCCTTCTTGAATTATTAATAGATAAATAGTTTTGCGTCGAAATATTCTCACTTGTGATAGTATAATCTTAGGAGAAGCGATTCTTCGAATTAGTTTTGCAGAATAAAGTTTATTTTACATAATAAACCACTTAAACTAACGGTTAGTATCTTTTAAGAATAATAGATTCCATCTTCGACCATGTTTCAATAGTTTATCATTTTATTAAGTTCATAGCGTACGTACATTAAGCATCCCCTTCCCTAAATTATTAAATATACGCATTTCACCCATGATTGCTGAAAAAAGCTGTTACCTATTTACGTGAAATGAGCGATGGAGTGAATTGTCTTATCTTTATCAAATATTAAAAGTTTTTTTATTCACCACCATCACCAACAGGAGGTTTTTATTGACCAAATAAACCATGTACTCTACATATTTAGAAATCAACCCACAGTGTTCTCGATGTTCCCGGGTTAATATAGAATGAGACGTTTCTGACCTTGAGGGCCGGTAAAACTGTTAACTCTCTAAAAAGAGCTTATCTCCACGTTTTGATTCGAGCCAGTTATTCCTTTCTTCAGAACAATGCAATTAAAAATCGCCAATAAGCGTAGTCTAAGATTTGTAGAATGAGAAAGAACCACAAAGATAGAGAAATTGAGGGCTAGAAAATGCCAACAAATTATCAATTTTAAAAGTCATAAGCTTTGTAATGGAAACTAGGAATGTCTAAAAATATTTAATCACGCGTGGAGTAAGAGAGTTACCGAGTTAGAGAATGGACCTGAAGAGTTTTAAAATGTTAAATGAAAATTTGCAAAATGAAAAAATAATGTTCATGCTTTAACTATCATTTACTATTACTGTGATCATTGCCTTTTAAAGTATACAAAAAACTGGAAGCACTCTGATTCTAGGATTAGTTTAGATGCGTACGCACTGTTCTCCACAAGTGCTGCTTTATACTACAAGTACCAAGTTAGAGGTATTTGCATGGATTGACCTACCAGTAACATCTAGCCAAAAGTATTATGCCTCAAACTATTTTCAATACATATACTTAGGGCTCATTTAGTATTTCAAGTGAAATAAGGTCGCTAACAAAATTACTCTCCAGTCACCATGCTCAATTACTTGGGAATGGCCCATACACAAGCCGTTGAGTTTCATTTTCAGCTAGTTTTTAATGGCAATAGACATTCAAACTTTATTAACTTAAAGTGTGCTTTTGCCCAGGTGGTTAATACGCCCACCTATTCATCACCGCTTTTGCAAATACCTCGCCTGATTCAAGAGGTTTTCGTCAAGTCTGATGGATTGACCAATGGTCAGGTAGCCGACAGACCTGATGGCTAGTCAGACTCTTCTATGAGTAGCTCATTGTTATTCCGGGACCATACAGGCCTCCACTTCTTCCTCCCGAGACCAAATAAGGATAAGATACGCGCAGCTGGTTAATTAATTCTACTATAAATATACGGAAAACTTCTGGAAATTTTTCTTTTTATCATTTTTCTATATTGAATAATCTGTTAAAATAATCTGCACCAAATAAAGTATCGCTCAAATAATTTGGTGTCGTTTCGAGTAATAAAATATTTATGACACTATTACGAGACGCGAGATGAACTTAACCGATATGATAATTCCAATTCCAATTTAAATTTTTATGCATTATTTCATGCAAGAGCTTAGATATAGCCAATACACTGGTGGAATCGACACATTAAAAAAAGGTAAATAGTTTTCAGGCTGGGGAACAAAATATGATATGTCAAAGGCCAGAAGAGGCCCAAAACTGTGTGTACGTATAAATATAAATAGTCTGGTCGCGTACTGAGGGAGAGAAAAAAGCGAGTTATCTTTTCTCGGAGAGATAAATAAAATCTTTTTAGAAAGGTCAAAAAATTGGAGAGACAAAAAACTACATAGAAATTCTGTAACATTAGAAAAAAGTTATTACGGATATTAATATAAAAGGAGTCTTGGATGTAATAATCTACATTCAAAGGGTTAGCAGTAAAATCATTAACGACGATAATTCATAAATTCGCAACATAAATATGCATCATGTTTACCTTTTTATACATTTTACTTTCATCAACATAAGATAAAGCATAATAAAATCTCCATAAGAATTTCCAAAGTTAAAATTATATGCTACATAATCTTCTTAAAGTATAATATTATATCCAAATTTACAGTTAGAGAAAGATATTGGCAATCCTATTTATGAAAAAATACACCCTAAAATCATATTTTTGATACTTTTGCAAGGAAATTAATTCGCAATCCATTATTATCATGATTTAAAAAATAGCAGAATAGAATATATCAATTCAGGAACTGAATTGCATAATTTGTAAGAAAAAAGAGCGATATGAAGTATAAAGATAATAAAAGTGAAGCATAAATAATTATCTCCAGTAGTCGTCATTAAGCATTTAAATGAATTTATAGAAATCTATAATAACATACTAAAACCTTATAAATTGAACTGAAGTCATGTAAACAATCGTTCAAATTTAATGCAAATTTAACTATAATCAATGCAATCTCCTTTCACCGTCGGAAGCCTCCCTGTCAAAATATAAACCAAACATTGCTTCACATAAATGGCATGTTCGTGACTTATTTCAATGATTAATCACTTCCTTTCTTTGGTAGACAGTATATTGATTGTCTTAGATGCATTTAATTTTCTTTTTTAAGTGGTTTTTCTTATACCATCGAACCACATTTCAGAAATTTTGTTATCAAAATTGACTTGGCTGTTTCAACTATGACAGAATCAATTTCGGCCAATAGAAGAACTTGAAGGAGGGTAAAGCCCTTATTTTCTCCAAAAAGAAAAGTGATAACTGTCACATTCTGACGGCCGTAAATTTAAAAAATGACAGTCATTCTTCCTCCTTTCCCTCCAGAACGAAATACCCCCGTTACAAAATTCTGTCCGGAACTGCTAAGAAGGCCAAACCAAAAAAAGAAGAACTAGATTCCCCCAATCAATTTTCAATCCATCGGAACCAACGGTGAGGGGCAGGAAGAATAACACAGTTTAAGCGCTGGCTTCATTGCCTCGTATTGGCAAGACCACCCGAAAAGATATGAAAAATTCATGAAGCTGTCTTTTACATTCGAAAATACCCGCGAAAAGTATGGTAATGGACCTCATGGGTAGAATAAAAACTCACTCCTTTTTTTACAAAGTTAATTTAGATACCTGGAAACACCATGTCTTTAACGATAACAGACCCACGGATAAGGGAGAAGTAGATGGAATGGGAGAAAAGAAACACCAAATTGATTGCGTTAAAAAACGGAGTTTCATTTTTTTCTCCCTCACACGTGCTACCTTACGGAGGAAGACCAATTGGCTGTTCCGGATTACGGAGAGAAAGCGAAAAAGGGAGGTAACGCAGAGAGAAACTTGAGAGACCCTAGGAATGAGCATGGAGAGAAAACGTTGGGCCAAGGGAGAAGATGAACATCACGGCAACAGAATTAAATCCGAAACATACGAGTTCCCAAAGTCGAGGGGCGCCCAACCTTCGTGGAAGGGTCTACGGTGTTAAGTTCTGAAAGGGAGTCCGAAGACCGCAGGTGTCGGTTTTGGTCGCATTATATACAAGTGTGCATAGTTTGCGCGGAAAGTAAAAATGAAACCCTCTCCTTATCAACACCTAATTTCTGTTCCATGTAAGGTTCATCATCAATGGTCGTTCAATCCCAAGATTGGTTGACTGCAGCCCTCCATTCTACCCTATCTGATACTAATTGGCTTATTTATGCTCGTACTTCATGGAATTTTTTGCAATGTACTTTCTTCTTTACTTGTCCCATGTATCTATCCCTTGGCCTTCCTCTTGGGACTTTACCCTCTATTTTTCCTTCTATTATATTCTTCACGAATCCATTGTTCCTCAGGGTGTGACCAATCTATCTGGTTCTTCTTTTCTCTGTGATGTTTCATAAGATCCCTTAATCGTCTATTCTTCTCTGTACTTCTTCATTTCTTATTTTATCCGAACTTTTGATTCTAAGCATTCAGTTTCGAACGCTTCTAGTCTATTCTGGTCTACTTTTCTGATGCTCCATGCTTCTGATCCGTAGCTTGGGTCTTAGCTTGAGCTATTCTTCGCTTGAGATCTGTAGTACTTCTTCCATCCTATGTGACGTATCCTTCTAGCATCCCCAGCCACACGCCGCAAGGGCGTGTGGCTGGGGATGTTAGGTTACAATCTAAAATATTAATCCGATAGCATGCAAGCTAGGATTTGAAGAGTGAGAAGGAGAAATTTCACGACTACACGGACATGCAACATACAACGGTCTCCTCCCCAAGGGCACAGGTAGGGAATGTGATCCAACGATCCAACTTCACCCATCTCGATACTTTCGAGATAGGTGAAGGAATCCATTTACTTTAATTTTTGTCCTTTCAGTGTGACTACTCTATTCCGTTTCTCTCTTCATCATACTAAGATTACTTCGTCTTTTTTATGTTCATGTTGTGTATTTGTAGAACTTGATCCAATACATTTAGTGACCTTTGTAGATCCTCCTAGTTTTCTGCTATCATTGCAATATCGTCGGTGAAGCGTAGCATTTTTATCTCTTTTCCATTGACCTTAATTCCGTTTAATCAGATGCTTTGTGCTTCTCTTATTACCTCCTCCAAGTACATGTTGGGCAATTCAGGTGAGAGGTTGCCTTCTTGTCTTTGTTGATTTTAACCTCCATATGGCATCCATCTCTCATTCGCATAGTGGTTACTTGCTTGTTGTATAACTGACAGATTATTCTTCTGTCGTTGTAATCAATTCCGTGTTTTGTAAGCAGTCCAAACATTTGTTCCATTCCTCAGTGTCGAAGGCTTTCTCCAAGTCTACGAATGTCATATACAGTTGCTTGTTCAAATGCATTGTTTTCTCTGTTACGATTCTCAGATTGAGCATTCCTTCCCTGGTTCCTCTGTTCTTCCTAAAACCAAATTGGATATCCGATAGGCTATCTTCAATTTTTCTTTCCATCCTACGACTCATTCTTCGCGTAAGTATTTTCGAGGCATGTGACACAAGACTCAAGGTTCTGTGTTCTTCACATTTCTATGTCCGAACCTTCTTTGGTATCGCGACCATCACACTCCTTTGAAAGTCTTCACGAAGTTTTCCATCTTTGTAGCTATCTTTGATAATTCCATACAGATTGCCCTTGACTTTGTTTCCGAGTGCCTTGATGATGTCACCGTTGATTTCGTCTCCTTGTTTTTTTAAGGTCTTTTAATGCTCCATTGAATTCGCTCCTCAGTATATATAGGCCCTGGTTTTCCTCATCAGTTTCACTCTCGTCCTTCATCAAGTTTTCTTCCAGCGGCCTCGGACCTTGGTAGAGTTCTTCGATGTCTTGCTTCCATCTCTTGCCAATATCTTCACCTTCTACCAATATTTGGTGTTCAAGTCCCGGTCCAGTAAAATATTTTTACATTTGTGATCTGCTCACATCCGCCATCCCCACCTCTCTTGTGTTCGTCCTCTATGTGTGTTCCTTTCCCATTTCCTTATCTCTATTTCATATGAATGAATATTTATTCGCCGTATGGCGGTATTTCGTGTTTGAATGTGTGTGTATATATATATATATATATATATATATATATATATATATATATATATATATATGCATATATCTGTGAAGAGATGTGTGTATATATATATATATATATATATACACACACATCTCTTCACAGATATATGCACGCACTCAAGGATTCGGAGAAAGCATTTGAAAGTGCCGAGTGGTATACGACGTTAATTATTCACTAGAATGCAATACGATAAGATCATGATATTAAATCTCTCCCTTTCTTTGGTTCGATTTTTGCGTGGTAGCCCACAAGAAAGATAAGATACCAAAGTAGGAAGTTTCGCTGTCTTTTCTTCACTTATATTTAGTTATTGAACGCCACCTTCCCCTGTTATAAAATTTTCCATGGTTGTTGAAAACGTTTTGAATGATTGCCTACGACCAATTTTGACGCATCATATTAGGAGGATTTATAAAGTAGGATGATAAATAGAACGTAAATATGATCTAATTATCAACGGTGAAAATAATTTACCAAAGGAATCATAGGCTGCATTGTATGTCAATGTGTGATTTTTTACCCCAAGAATAGTTAATCCCGGCTGTTCTCGAATATAAATAGCAACGAAATTCCACGGAATAACTGTGAGAGCTAGTTCTTGGTGAACAATCTTTGGATCATAAAATTATTATTAATTGAAATAAAGACCTAATTTTGGAGAATTCCATTAATATTTCAGCTCTATCCCTTAAATGGCATCTCACAATTGTAAAAATTATCAAAATTATGTTGTGCAAAAGGCGATTCATACTATAATATATAGTATATACTTATGTTAGAAAAATATGCATCAATTTTATTTTTCAACTCGCTCTCATAGATGGCATTTAGGTTACATCGTCATTACCCTTTAAGCATAGTGAAGTAGTTTGGCAATCACGTAAGGATATTGCTGACTTTAAACAATGTGCGGATAAATGGAAGAGTGGGAGAGTTAACGAATCACATATCGAGTCATGGAGAACAGAAAGGCTGCAAAATAAAAAACAGGCTGCTATACAGGGCCAGATAAAGGGATTCAGCTGTTGGGAAATTCCATCTACCTTTTCGATAGTGGAAGTTGAGTGGAGAGCCTTGACTGCGATGGGAGAGCCATTTCGGAAAATGAAATAACATGCATCTGCAAAGGGAAAGACCTGATTTTGCGCGTAAAAGAATTGATCATTGAACTACAAATATATAAAAACACAGATTTTACACCACCTCCAAGCCAGTAATTCCCTTGGAACAATTATCCTAAAAGTAATTCGAACAAGTATTGTGTATTCGTAATATCAAAATACGAAAGAGGGTACATTTGAATTTCCTCAAATTGACATTCAGTTGTTTGACCATTTTAAGAAAACCTTATTGTTATTTAGCTACGAGAATTATTTCCAAACAAATATATCATAATTTGAAATAAAATATTTTTTTCATATTTCTGGCCTACTCGCCAAACTCTTAACACTCTTGTCTCTAGAGACAATCTTAAACCTTTTTGCTCGAACTCGTGATAATTTAAGCTTTCATCAATAAATGTTTAAAGTAGGAAAACAGATTTTGCCTTGAACGTTTTCACGTGCTTGTGCAAAGAGTAATATAAGGGGAAAGAGACGAATGGCGACAAGAGATAAGATTAGTTAAGAAAACGTTCTCCTTCCATTAAACCCGGATATTAGAATGGATTCTCGCAGTTATTTTGGGTGCCAAAATGTCTGTAGTCTATCTATCATATATTCTACTAGGCGTTCTAAAATATGGGAAGAATAATGCTATGAACGGACTCGTGGTAAAATAAGCCGATTGGGGAAAATGTCGACATAAAGCCGAGTATTGAAGAAAGGATTATGGGCGACAAATAAAATGGAAAAAAATGTTTAAAGGAGAATCATTTTGTTAAACTATTCAAAAACATATATTTGTTCGTATACCTTCTTCTAACAACTAGGACAACTATTAATACTGGTTTGTCCCGTATATATTAAAATATTGTGATTGCTCTAGAATCATTTAACTCGTGGCACAATAGAATGTGCCGATATACAAACTATTCAACAAAACATCTTGAAAAATATAAGCAGCACTTACACACGAAAACTTTTTGTATATAATTATAGTTGGCGTAAGCTCCAGTAAGGGATGGATATAAAACGAAATGGTCATTTCAAGACTCGGAATATACGGTAATAGCGTAATGTTAATACAATAGCTATAGAAGGTGAGAGTGAATCAAAATATAATAAAAATATTCTTTAGGTTAACAACGTTGAAACGAGCGTCTCTAATACAGTTAATAGTGTATGCGTCCTCAGATGGATAGATTTCTTAAAAATACTTGTTTAACCATATAATCTTAAGGAGTACGTCAATAAAATACTCAACAGTCCTGGATTGTAAATAGTTGGAGAAACCATTTAAATTCTGTTTGAAATTATATTTCTCGATTTGGTTACGAATATAAAGTTAGAAATACATAAAATTAAATTAAACATTTATGTGCTCCTTTTTATCTAAAAATTAAAAATATCAACTCATCAATTGTACCCTAGCCTGATCTCTCAAATACCTTTCCTATTCCTCATCCCTCTCCTACAGCCCTCGATCGCCTGAATTGGACGATTGCGTGGCTTGCCACAATTGCATATGGTCAAGGAGTTTCTAAGTGCTCTCACAATACGAAATGAACGCATAAAATATACATTTACAGCTATTTATATTAGCTCATAATTTACCCTTCAAAGAGGACATTAACTATAGAAATCGTCTTAATATTATTTTAATTGATATAAATGGTGGTTAAAAACTTGGGCCCATGGTAACCCCATGCTGAATATAAGTTTGAGCCACCACCGTTAGGGACTATAGCTTTAGTGTTCATATCCCAAAGCAAGAATCCTCGCAAGCATTTGGTCCCTTTGTAACTACGCTTTGAAGCAAGTCCTCGTGCCAGTTTATAATTTGAGAGGCAAATCGTCAATCTACACCGTGTCCGCCACCGGAAGACATGGGGTTTGTCTCCCCATCCCTTAACTCTGACGATTGTATACATTCATTCCATGCAGTATTGGAAACGATTTGAACTTAAAATCTCAATGGATGAAGAAAATATCAAAACGCTAATTACCACTAATATTTCAAATTAAGGCTTTTCTCAAATGCTAATTTCTTATTTTTTAAGACAATGTACAAAAATGTCATGTTTTGAGATGAAAATCATTCACGCAAAAATCAGAAAATATTTCTACATTCATTTTGAATTAGACTATATACGTACATGACAAATGAAAATATTTCAGAAAAAAAAACGCTTACCCAAATTATGAAATTATACTAATAACCTCACTGAAATAGTTCTGATTAATGAAGTGGAAGAAATTTGTATTCCTAGTTGGGTGCTTCATTATGATTAAAAATGAATAGAACACATCTTTAATAAGTTCTCCTTTTGCTGAAAAACATTTCAGAAGGCTGAAGTGGTTTTCTAAAAATTGGAAGATTCATGGCAGTAAATAAGGAAGGCACACACGTCAAGTGCATTACCATACTTATGTGACAACATATATATATATATATATATATATATATATATATATGAAGTGTGAATAAGGCACCTAACCATACAGCTCTCACGTTCGAATAAGTGAATACATTCAAGCGGAAAATGTGATGATAACACACCTGGAAACGTGTGGAACTAGAAAAATGACTCCTGCAGATCCTGAATCAAAAATTAAAAATCCAGCTGTATTTGAAGAATGGAATAATTCGCGGATTGCAACTGATTTCAAGTGCCACGGAGCATGTGGAGAAAAGCAATACCATGAGGCTTTTTACGTCAAGTCAAACTGAAAGAAAGGTAAGAGACAGAGAGAGAGTGGAAAGAAAAGGAGGAGGACAGGCTGGATGACTGAAGTGAAAAAGGAGAAATGGCAAGTGTGAAAAGGGTGTGAGAGAGAGCGAGAAAAAGTGACGAGAGGGGGAGGTATTGGAGGAGTGGGGTGGAAGGGAAGGGCAAAGAAGGCGGAAGGCGAATTGGGTGCGGTGGGCGGAAGGAAGGTTTTTTGTGGAGGGGGGTGGTGGAGAGGCAGGTAGGCAGGGACAGAGGGAAGGGGCATAAAGCACCAGGAAGTCGGGAGGGGCGAGAGTAAGGGTAGTTGGTGTGGGGAGGCAGAGAGGTAGGACTCTTCCGTAAGAGAGGAGGGCGATGGGGAATGGGGTGGGGACTGTAGAAGGACGGGGAGCCGCCTTCTCCATCGTCCACGTGATATTCGTATCACGCACCCACCTAGCGTACCACGGGAGGTGAAATATTCATGAGTCCCTCAGTGGCGAAGAGGGAGGGCAAAAGAAGAGACTAGGATATATATGTGTATCTGTATATACTATATATGCATATGGGAAAGTATATGTGCATGTAATTGTTATATATATATATATATATATATATATATATATATATATATATATATATATATATATATATGCATTTGTATTTATGTGCGCAATCATACACACACAATTATATACATGTGTATACGTATGTATGTATGTATATATATTCACACATATGTAAATTAATGTATGAAGGGAAAGCAAGTGGCAAAGAAAGAGATATGAAGAGAGTCCAGGACGTGGGAAGCAGGATCGTCAAGGGGAAATATGTCTAAAAAATGGAGGGCGAAACGGGAAAGAAAGATGAATAGAGGAAGGATAACTGGAAGCACTCGCAGAACAAATGAGGGAACGGGATTGACGGGGCAGAGGAGAAGAGGAAAATGTCCGAGAGACATATAAAATAGTAAGAGTAGTGGGAAAGAGAATGACTATGGTATGGGGAGGAAGTTCGTGGATTGGAATTGCAATGGGGTAGGAATAAGGAGGAGGAGGCGGAAGACAGAGAAGAGGGGGAATCTTGTGGGACTGAGTGAACGCGGGAATGGGATAAGGTAAGACAACGAAGAAAAATAAGCAAAGGTAGATGAAGAGATTGTGGAAAGAGTGGATAAGGAAGGGACGCCTTTTTTTGCGAATAAAAATGGGGAGCGAAGTGCTGAAGGGGTGAGCGGGAGGGATTGTGGTAGGAAGGGTGGGGAGGATGCCTGTCGGCTGGGGGATTTGGAATGAGGAGGAGGAGGCGGGCGACACTCGGACGTTAGCAAGGGTCGCTTTGATGCGGATTGGATGATTTGACGAATCATTTACATCCACATCTTCTTATCCCGAGCCCTACTCCGGAGAAGCGTGTCTCAGAGACTGCCGCCAAGCCTTTCGCGTGATCATTCATCCACCCGTCATTCCTTGCCTGCCGCATAAAGCATCTAAAATTCCTGCTCTCATAAGCCCCAACCGAAAATATTACTTTAGATTCAGATTCCTAGATAAAGCATTGCCTTTGTTCTAGCAACAGCGTGTTGAGTAGTTGGAGTACCTTGAGTGCGAATTAATCCGATGAAAATGAAACTTCTTATTTTCAGATTGATTTAGTTATAATCTTTCCGAACATTTTTTTTATTTTAAAGAACGGCAAATACGAACTTTCCCGGTTTATTTTGTTGTGTGATAGCTCATTAGTGTATTGAAATTTATTTTTATTGCCCGATTAAATGAAGGCTCATTTATAATATACATATCATCCAAATCTCTATAATTCTCTTATAAAATCCAGGATTACAGATTTGTTTCCCATAACTTGGAATAATAATGTATTTGCGGTATTAATGAGGTTAGAAGACATCGCAAGCTATTAAGATAGCATATCAATCTTTATAAAAGTAATTTTTCAAACATTTTTCGTTTTAAATTATCCTCTTAATCCCATCATATGAATATTATACCTTGCAACCTAATTCCTTTTGTATACCATCTACTCACTAGAACAAATTGGGACTCTTATTTTCTTTCAAATATAATAACAAAGTATATTTGGAAATTGAGAGTTCTCTCATGAATGAAATTCATTTTTTTAATTATATCAAATACTAATAAGGTTACATGCATAAATCGATGGATTTCTGGCAATACATTACAGCATGAACAGACTAGGAGAAGGAGTTAAATGTATCCTTAATAATTACAATAATTAATAAATTACAATCTTTACATTAGACCATATTTGCATACTTGACCAATGCGGCCACAACCTAGAGGAACTAGCCTGCATGAAATATTGTATATAGTCGAAAAATAATGCAGTGAAAGCATAAAGAAATTTGCTTTCTCCTGTTATTTGGAACAAACATCGAACATACTCCCATATACCATTTATTCAATGTCAGAACGAAATCACGGTATTAGGTACGCAGTTCGGAAAAACCGCTTTGATATTACAGGACATACAGTGGGAAAGTTATGTATCTTAAAAATACAGGCTTACAAGGGATTTAACGGCTCAGGTCTAGAATAAATATAACACAAAAGTTTCTATGATAAGAATTACTCGCGTTATTTATGAATTAATTCTATCTCCAATTTTTATCAGTATCTCGGACCATAATAGTATCTCCAGAGATGCATACAACAAGAACCGCTATATTCATAACTTTATTTTACCCTCGCATGATAAGGCCCTTTCGATCAAGTTACATTTTATAGAATTCAAAGTTTGTCAAGCGTTTTTATGATATATATATATATATATATATATATATATATATATATATATATATATATATTCTAAAACCAATAAATTGCATTGAGATTGCGAATTAACATTTTCTTGTTAACATGACATTCATTTAACTTACTGGGACGTCCTCCGAGATGTATGCAGTGAATTTTTACCTCAGGGAAAAAAAATTACATAGAATTTTATTTAGGTTATAGTAGTTGAATGAATGTTGCTAACTTAAGTAAGTTCTATTCGCAAGACGTAAATGTTTGATTTTAATTCTTATATTTTTATCTTTCAATTCAATTTTTCAATTATACTATATAGCATTGTACAAACGTTTGGCATTCAATGTATCGCTTGCATCTGCTTTTCCTTTTCCAGGCATAAAGCCGAATCGTTAATCAATATAGAAATCAAATCTTACTACGAAGTATCTGTGTTCGAACTTGAACGAGCTTTTACAAAGCTTTTCATAATATTTAAAACGTTGAACTTTACCTATTTCTCTTGATGTTTAGGAAATTACCTCTTATAATACAAGATATTACCAGAGCGTCTTTTAATATTTATAAGACTGAGACAACACAAATGTGAAAGAAAAATGGCTATGATATTAAAGCATATTTTAGTACCAAACTACGTATTACACCCATTCTAGGTGATTGACGAAATGAAAGTGAATTACATAAGGGAATTAACTATTTCCGATCCTACACTTCGAAAGAAAATGGCTAAGAGTCATTAGTAACATTCCAACTGTTTCCTAGTTTCCTGAAGAATTTCTATTCTGATGAATAATGTTTCCGAATAAAAAGTATCATTAAAGCAAATGTTTAAAAACAAACCAACGATATTGGGTCTTATCTTTAAAATTTTAATGAAATTTTTAACTGAGACTTTGCGTTTCCAATTGATTTCAGTAAATGAAAATTCACTATACACCTACTGGTCCTTCTGTGCATGAAGATGTTAGAATTATTTGCATTAATTTACTTTGGCCACCATACATTTTATGTACCTTCAAAAATATGTAAAGAAAGAAGACACTTTGTCCCTTATTAATTTTCAGTCATATTTTCGCAATTACCATAACGAATTTCTGTTTCACCTTTGTACAAAAATGATGAGACTGGTCTTTCTAGGCGTAAATTGCTTGACGCATCACAATCAGTGAGTTGATGCCTTATTGCCTGCCTTGCTCGTGACTCTACCTTGACTAGTCCCCGTATCACAGCGATTCTTGTCTGAGCTTGCACACGCTTGCTGTACATATTCTTGTGCCGGTGAGAATGAAGGCGTTAGAGAAGCAGCGCGTGTACATTGAATTTTGTTTAAACCACGTGAAAAGTGTAACTGAAACTTATTCACTGATTCAAGAGGCATTCGGTGATGAATCTATAGTCGGGCACAATGTTTTCGTTGGCACAGCCGCTTCTAGTCTGTACAAACCTCGACTGATGAAGAACCGAGAAGTGGGCGACCATCGACGTCAACAAACGACGCCCACGTCAACAGTGTGAATGATTTAGTGCGAGCAAACCGTAGGGTAACTCTCAGGAAGATTACCAGTGAAGTTGACATTAGTGTTACACCATTATGAAAGAATTTTGGGCGGTAGAGACTACAAATGTGGATAAACAAGTCTTGGTGCTTTCATCACGACAACACACACACGCACACATCATTGATTATTACCGAGTTTTTGTCCAAAAACACCACACCGGTGATCCCACAGCCATCCTACTTTCCGCATCCTGTTAAAGCGGACTTTTTCCTATTCTCTAATCAACTTTGAAAGGACACCGATTTGCAACTATTGAAGACATACGACTAAATTGTACCGCACACTTAAAGTCTATCACGAAAGAAGCCTTCCAGGCAGCATTCAAAAGATAAAAAAACGTTGGAAGCGTTGCATTGGCAGTAAAGGGCTGTATTTCGAAGGCAATAAGCGTGATTGAAGGGTAACTAGTAAAATCAAGTAACTATTCAAAGGGCAACATTTTTTAACAGAAATTCTAAATCAAGCATACCTTCGAGATTTCTAAACCTAAGTTTAACTTCAATATGGTAATGTTTACGCTATTTTCCATTCCTTCATACGTATTTCACTCTAAATACAGTCGTCCATTGCGACATAAAATTCATGGTTTTACGTTCCCTAACTTATATTCAATTGCATTTGCATTATTGGTCATCATTTTTATTAATATCTTTAAATAGTATTTAGTAAAACCCAAGTTATCGTCGTAATCTTTTCGTAAGATAAATAACTTTATTGATCTTTCACGTATTCCCTTCATATTCATAGTCTCCCTTAAGGCTTAGTTGTCCATTTAATTTCTTGACTTTCAAATTAGATTAGCCTTTCCATAATCCCAAGGTAAAATTTCTGCTCTTAACACTTGTTGCCGATTTCTTTTAGCCTCTCTACTTTCTCTATTGGCTCTTTAAAACATGTTTCATTCGCTTAAAAAAGATTTTAGCCTATTTTTGTATCATAATACTTTCTATGTTCCTTTCTCCAAAGGGATTGTAATTTATAAACTGTGCTTAATGTTCTTCTTCCCTCAATTTTCAAAATTGATACCATCGCAAACAATCGATTCTCATTAAATAATTTTCATGTTATTTGCAAATATACTTTCTTAAGGAAGTTTTATCATTCCTTTTCTAGGCTCCAGAATTTCCTCTTTTGCTAGGATTCCATTACTCCTATGAAAGGCTTCATGGAAATCGTGTTTATCTATTTCTTTTATTACTATTATTGTGCCAAAAATCAATGTTCTCGTAGTCCATTTGGCTATAACATTTTTTAATTTAAAACTCAAATTAATTAGCATATAAACAATGTTCCCCTCCAAGTATCTGTTGGAACTTATATCATTGGTCCTCATTGTGACTTACCCATAAAGTAAACCAATTAGCTGCCTTATGAAATTATTCCAATTCCCCTCCATATCTATTTGATCGTCGGCTTGCACTTTTCTGATGGCATTTGTTTTCTTAAAGCCATCATCTAGTATTCCTACATTATGTTCCCATTCCCATCTTCCCTTGATTTCTTACATGAATACTTTTTATCATCTCCTCTCATTGATCAGAAGAGGAAATCTTTTCTTCCTACTTCTGACTAGGCTTCGATATGCACACTTGAAATGCTATAAAATGTTCGTTTTTCCACAATTCCCGCCAATAACACTCTTTCACTATCATCCTCGTCCGAATTTTTTATATCCAACACTTTTCTTCTTGACAAAATGAAATACTTAGGCTTACGTCTTCCTCCATCGATGTAACGAATTAACTCATTCAAACTCTTCCACCCTCGTTTTTCTAAACTCTTAAGAAATTCCGAGAGGACGTTTTCTCTTCTCAACCAAAAACGGGAAAAGCATTAGTATGTGATATCAATGGGGCACTTAATTTGACTTCTCATGCAGCTAAGGTAGTATTTATGTCATCAGCTAAAGAAAAGAGAAAAAAACATGCAACCCTTACAGGATTATAGGTTTTGTTTTAGAAATCGTAGAGGTAAATAATATGCTGTAGATGTAATGAGGTATCTGATATTTTATATGGAAAATTTTCACAGTATAGATGTTTAAATTTTTACGAAAATTTGGTTCGACTCCAGAAAAAATTGTGGATACGTATGTATTTATTTTATAGAATTCTTTTGAGTATGGACAATTTCTTAGTCCTTTTACTTAAATTAAGCAAAATATTACACCTGAAAAATGAATTATATCGTTTCTCGAAACTTAAGTTAATTGCTGAAAATTTGGATTACTTCTAGTCAGGTGAGATAGATAAAACCAAAACAAAACTCTTATCTACTGGTATACCGTTAAACCGCGTGTAGAACTGTAAAGTTGGAACGTTTGATTTGCATCCGTCTACCTTAAACACATAATCTATTTTGGGCTTCTAATCGTACATTATCGTCTGTTACGCATAATTTTTTTCCTGATTCCAGTAACCACTATAGAAGGTTTGCCTCTCCGAGGACCCAAGCAACAGTTTCAGCAATTAGACATCTGCTATTAGTTACACTTTATTCCTTGCGAAATGACATTTCTCCTATCGAGTAGCCACAGATCTACCCCATTCGTAGTCTCTCAAATCCGGAGGATTTTCCTTGTACCCCAATAGTTTCTTTTCCCACAAGAAGAAGTACTATCACACTATCAACGTTCCGTCGTATTAATTTTGTGAAACTCTAAAAAGAGACGCGATTTGATAATGCCTTAAGAAGTTCTTTGATCGGAAGGTTGGATACATTAAAATTTTAAGGAAATATTGTTTCTCTACAGGCATTTTGTTTAAATGTTTTATTTTGCATTATTCATGTATCAAAAATAACATGTTGTTCATAATAAGATGCCTAGGTCAAATTTCAAGAAACTGGTAACAGTAACTTTAACGGAGTCACCCGCTATGTGTGCATTATAATGCAACCATTTCAGAGAGTAAAAATCATTCCCCTTGAAAAAAAAATTTAGAGTGTAAGAGGACGTCTCGGTAGCTTAATTGGTTAAAGCACTCGGCCGGATATCGAGGGATCCGGGTTCGAATCCCGGTCAAGGCGAATGATTTTTACTCTCTGAAATGGTTGCATTATAAGATGCCTAGGCTTAAAAAATCTAGATACCCAGGAAATTTCTACCTACATCTAGATACCCAGGTATACGGAAAATTTATGAAATCCGTTAAATTTGTGGGTAATCAATCGCCAGTTGGTCAGTCATTCAAAAGATTACATTCATTTTGGTGCCAAGTCAAATCGAGACGAGAGTTATCCGCTAATTTGCGCCAAATTGAGAAAAAATCTCATTCACAAGGGCACGAAGTCGGATCCTTCAATTCTCGTGAAACTGAGTGATCCGGGTTTTAGTCCCAGTCAAAATGAATGATTTTTTTACACTGAAAGATTTCTGCATTGCGGAGCAAATTAAAACATTAATTAAATGGACACGAAATTATCGCAAATAAAACAAAGTCAATAATGTTGCGCACAATTTTATCGCATATCATTATTCCATGGAAAGTGGCATCGTGAAATCGTGACGTGACCGTCGAACAGGGGTCCAGTCCAGCAGAAATCCGCAGACTGTAAATGTCCCCAGTTAACTGTATTGGGATGCGTTCCTTTTTCAAGATTTGCCATTACCTTTCCCACCACAAATCACCCCAGCCATCTGCATTGGTGGTGACAAATCATTCTACTTATTTTTGGGAGAGACCCTATATCATGGACAACCCTACCAGCAGCAGCTTTGACTCCCATTGGGGGAGCTCTAAGGATTATCAGAGTGCCCAAATTAAATCCAACGCAACGTGTAATACTGGAGGAGAATTTAAACTTTTATAACGGAAAATTAGAGCAAAGAAAGATGTAAAATTGATGAGCTCATAAAAAGCTAGATGTAAGGAAATAGGAGACCGGGATAAACCACTGTGGGAAGGTCATATAAGAAATCTCGAAATCCAAGATTATGTCATTTAAATTGTGAGCAACCTGAAAATGAACCACATTATTCTTGAGCTTCAGTATACAACGAGCGGGATGAGTTTAATTTAATAGAAATAAATTCACTAGGGTGAATTTAACAGTTTCAAAGTTGTTCGTGAAATTAAAATTACCTAGTCCCTTTTTCTATGAGATTAATTGTACTCTTAGCTGCATCCTGGGTCAATATCACATATTTATTTTTTATCGCCTTCGTTAGAATATAAGCCAAAAAAAGCTCATAATCCTGGCAGCATGCAACTCAAATTGCCAAACATACATTTTTACCGAGGAGTCATAAAAGGTATTTTTTCTGGACTAATTTTCATTAAAAATGCCTGCAAATTTTACATTATTTTATACCAGTAGCTATCTGACGTTCAAATAGCTAAGATAATTTAACTCATGGGAAAGAAACGAGGCCACAAATAAACCCACCCAAAACCGTTATACACGCAAAGGTATCTGGGGAATTCTCGTTTGAACGTGCAAAAATGAACAATTCTATGGACTCCTGGAGCTTTTGACGGATGAACCTCGCTTTCATACATCGTGTATGTATATATATATATATATATATATATATATATATATATATATATATATATATATAACTTAGACAGTAACACACAGCACGACAACACATAAAAAGAACACTCACAATAATATCTTGATAATTTCGACGGACTCGAGCTCCGTCTTCTTCGGAAGATAAGATATGACTCATATGAGTCATATTTTATCTTCCGAAGAAGACGGAGCTCGAGTCCGCCGAAATTATCAAGATATAGTATTATTGTGAGTGTTCTTTTTATGTGTTCTCGTGCTGTGTGTTACTAAGTTTTTTATTCAACACTTCCGTGTTACTTCGAAGAAATCATATATATAAATATTTATATATATATATATATATACATTTACGTATATGTGTGTGTGTGTATATAGGTTAGCCTGTTGAAGCACTGGAGTAAATGACGGCGGATAAGAAAAGGAAATAAAGAATAAAGGAATGAGGAAAGAGAGAAAAGAAAATCTTGTGGCACCTTCCATTGCTAGGCAGAGCAACAAAAGCGGCAGTAAACATGTGGTCGCCGGCTACTTCAGAGAGGGGATGGCAAATCTCCAAAGCACTTTGGTCATGCATTAAGGAACAGAGCGGACAGATGAATGAGAGTTGGAGCGAGAAAGGGGAGCAAAGATTGCGAGAGTGAGAGAGAGAAAGATGGTACCCGTTCAAGAAACACCTCGAAAAATGTTTACCCACAGATAATTACAAATTAATACCAGTGGACCTATAAAAAAGAAAGAATAATCTCCTACCCAACCGAGAGAAAGAAAGAGTTCCACACGCAAAGAATAAATTAGTCAAGAATAATATTCCTTTTGACTCTTTCCATTTTCACTTCACTCAAAAGAGAATTTCCCAGATCCTCCTCCTTTATTTACCGCGATCGTAAAAGAAATCAAGGAATCAATTCCCATCCCATAAGCGAACAGTGTTTTTCCTTCCCAATGGTACAAATGTCTTCACAAATGAATAATTTATTATAATAAATAAAAAAGAAAAAGTTATTTTTCCAGTTCTATTATTGATGTATGTCCGTTACTCGGAATTCGCAAAAGCCGCTATGCCTTGGGAAAAATGAATATGCATGGGCAAGACTCTGGTACAAAAGAGGTGGATTAAACAAGGTTTCTGTAATTGAATGCCCGCTGAGACTACGAAAGGGAACAGATGGAGAGGCTTGTTAAGTTTTTTTCCCTCAACGGATTGGCTGATTAGTTAGTTAAATGTTCGTTTTTTATCCTATCGGCCACTTGAAGAGTATTACGCGTGCTAGTGTATTGAAAAAAAAGCTCGGTTCCGTGGTGTCCGTTGGAAGATTGGTAGGAAATCTAACCACGGGTCGGTTTTTGAATTGATTGCAAAATCTCAGTTCAAATTCAAGCTGATAGCGGGCCGCAATGCACCCAGTGTGCCTAGTATAGAAAGAAAAATTTACAGCGTTACATTAAGGAAATTATTGCAGTTACTTTTTCTTTGATATTAAAAGGTAATTATCTAAATAATTTCATCATAATTGTACAAATATTTGTCCCAAATTGATGAAAAATATCAACTAACAACGAAAATCTATTAATTTGTAGTATGTTTTTTATAACAGTAAAAAGTTCCCGATTTTCTAACAATCCTTGAAAATCTTTTCTCCTGTATATGTATATAATGGCACAGTGGCACCGTGGAGCGGATATCAATAACCAAAAGTCTGTCATTTCACTATAAAATCATAGCACTATCTCTATCACTCACTACGTGAACATCTTGTTACTTCTAAATAATCAAAATTCCAAAATAAGCGACGCAATTTGGGTAAATTCGTTTTAATTTTTCTCTATAATGCAATACGTCGATATTCCGCTAATAAATATAAAAGACTGTTTTAGCCGTTACGTTGTGGAATTTTTCCATCGTAAAGAAAGAAAGAAAACACGGCAATTCCACATTTACACAATAAATATACAGATATATATACATATATAAAATACATATATATGTATACACATATATATATATATACATATATATATACACATATAGGATTGGAGGGACAGGAGACTGATCCGCAACCTGTACATGTCTCAGACTTCTCAGGTGCGATTGGGGAACGGAGAGTCCGGATGAGCAGTGTTAGGAAGAGGGGTAAGGCAGGATTGCCCATTGTCACCGGTGCTGTTCAACGTATATGTAGAGGAAATGATTAAAGAGGCATGGGAAGAACTGGAGGTAGGAATGAAAGTCGGAGGGGAATTCGTAAAATCGGTTAGGTTTGCTGATGACCAAGCATTAGTTGCTCAGTCAGCCAAGGGGTTGCAAGCATTGCTGAGTGAATTGGAGGTACAGTGCGATAAATATGGGATGAGAATCAATATTAATAAAAGAAAGGTTATGCGATTTTCCAGAAAGAAAAAGGCTAAGCTAAATATTAAAATAGGCGGGGAAAGAATAGAGCAGGTAGAGCAGTTTACATATCTCGGAAGTGTTTTGGACCAATACGGTCAAAGTGGTAGGGACGTAAGGAGAAGAATTGCGCTAGGCAAGGAGGCTTTCTCAAGGAGGAGGGAGTTGATGACGGGGACATTGAGTAGGGATGTTAAGACAAGACTCGTAAAAACTCTGTTATGGAGCGTAGCTATGCACGGCAGGGAAACGTGGTCACTGAAGCAGGAGGATAGACGTAGATTGGAGGCTTTTGAAATGTGGGTGTGGAGAAGAATGGAGAATGTGAAATGGACCGAAAGGAAAACAAATGAGGAAGTGATGGAGATGGTGGGTGAGGAGAGGGGTTTGTTGAGAGAAATCCTCTGTAGGCAGGAAAAATGAATGAAAGGCGTATTGAGCGGTAATGGAATGTTGAAGAAGGTAATAGAGGGGAGAATGTTGGCCAAACGAGGTAAGGGCAGGAACAGGGTAGGGATGTTGGACGGGATGAAGGGAGGAAAGAAGTAGACCGAGATGAAGAGGGACCTGATATAGATTAGTTTGATAGGTGGGGAGTCACAAAAATGTTTATTTGATAGTTGTGTCCATCCAAAAACCTACCTTAAACGGTAGATTACCATATAATAATAATACACATATAAAAATATACATAGAGAGGGAGAGAGAAAGGTGGTGTACACCACCATCGATACCTAGTGAGTTTCTCTTTCCTTTGTTTCTGTGTTTTTGCCTTTGTCTGGTGCTAATTCCATATACATTATTATTCACATCCATGACACAAAAATGTTATATATATATGTGTGTGTGTGTGTGTGTGTGTATATAAACCATAAACACAGTATTCAACTCGAAGGCCGGTTGGGTAGGTGATGGTAGAGTTTACCCAGTACTAAGCCCGACGGCGTGTGAATATTCACACATTAGGGTAGGGGGGCCAGTTTCTTTCTCTGTGCTGGTAATGGTTTCCCGGTAAGATCTGGTACCCAAAAAATCGCATAGCTTGGCATACATATTTTTATCCCAAGCTAGATTTATTCATTATATATATAAATAAATATATATTTATAACTTTTGGACGGCACAATATAACACAGAATAAAACAGATAACACGTAAAAGGACACTCACACTGTAGATGATCATCTACAGTGTGAGTGTCCTTTTACGTGTTATCTGTTTTATTCTGTGTTATATTGTGCCGTCCAAAAGTTATATTGCTCTCGTGAGTACTTCTGCATCATCGATATATATATATATATATATATATATATATATATATATATATATATATATATATATACATGATTTTGTCGAAGTAAAACGGAATTGTTGATTATGTTGATTAAAATGCTTGGACAGCAATAAACAATATAAGAAGACATAAAAAGAACACACGCAGGTTATATCTTAATTCATTCTTTATTCTTTAATTATTAAGAAGTAGCGTGTGAGTGTTCTTTTTATGTGTCCTTTAAATTGTTTATTGCTGTCCAAGCTTTTTAAACAACACTTCCGTTTTACTTTGACAAAATCATATATTGTGTGTAACTATATATGTATATAAATTTACATACATTAATGTGAATTTGTTCTATATAATTCAAAATATAGAATAATTATATGAAATCATTAAATATACTTGTAGTATATATTCAGTTTTATTTGGAATGATGTCATGGTATAAATTCGAGGAAAGGTCTCCTTAAGTTCAGTTAACATATTGAAGACAAATACGAATAATAATTTTGATTGAATTGGAATTACGTTATTTTGTTAGATATTTACATAGAAGGAAAAAAGTTTAAGCCAGATGTCTTATTTATTCATTTATTTTATATTAAATTGTTTAGCCCACCACCATGCTGTAGGTGTTCTCAAGATCTGAATTGTTTCGTTTTATAAATTATGAAAATATAGAGGACAAAATGTTTTACGATACGATGTCAGCAATAAATTTTGATACTCTGTTCTAGGAAGCAAGGGATGTTTTCGAAATGCGCAGAAAATTATTGGAATCTCTTTAGCCGGACTCTAAATATAATTTTTTTGTGTTAAAGTTCTGTGTTTTGAAGTTAACTTTAAGTGTATTTTTTTACTGAATGATTTTATCATTCAGTAAAATATTATTAATCAGTAAGTATTATGTCATTTTATTTTAACCTAGGCAAGTTTGATTGTAATACTTGGGACTTGTCTGCCACCTGACATTGTCTATCTGCACTTATAAGTTTTAATGATATAAATAAATAAAATTATTTATTTTAAAAAATTACGAAAAGATTAGTTTTAAAAGCTATTAAAAAATATGCATGAGATCAAATACAATTAAAAGGTTTAATTATTTAATTTTAGAAGTTTAATCTACGTTTTGGCACGGTCAACTAATTTTCTTTAATATTTTTCAAAACGAAAAAAAATTTTCAATCATGCGGGAAGACAAATTTCCATTTGAAGTTTTCAAATCCGTTTTAATTTTAATGAATCGTTTTCCAGCGTTTGCCGCCATTCCTTAATTATGTGCGAAATTCCTTTAAGATTTGAGATAATTTGTAACAATCCTGAGGTGTCAAATTATCGACTATTTCGGAAAACTTTATCCAGCAGTTAGAGAAAATTACCTGAATGACTTGTGAAACATGAACGGGAGACATGGATGTTCATCTTACTTATTCTCAACAGCTTACACCTTATTCACGATTGTATCTTCCCTATAGGCAGTACGCTGACACTTCACGACGGATTACAGTGAGACTGAGGGTGTCAGTTTCAGTTTCACGAACTTCCAACTAGTTAGTAACACTTGAACTTCCATGTCACTGAAAACAAACTCTACGCGCGAGTTTCATTGAAAAACCTATTAAAACTTGTCTAATGGGTACACGATATAGTAGTGAATACTTCGTCTATAAGACGTAGAATCGTTTCTTCTGGATATTTTTAATAGATTGTGCAAAATGAAATATATATCACATACATTCTATCTATAATATCTCACCACGATAAAGTAGCATACGAAGGGATTTAACACGGTTCATATAGTCCCAAGAAAATTGATATTTATTGGAAAATACGAGACGAGTTTTTTTTTAATCTTGAAGAGTTCATAGCAAAATTTGAAGAAAAATATGTTCTGCATATTCCTATTATTTTTGGAAATACAATTTAAATCATAACTACTGTTAAGTGTTAATACGCAACTGTATTCAAATACTTTTAATGGAAAATACATTAGTACTGTATACGGCGCAGCAAATAAATATTATATATAGGATTGGAAAAAGGAACCATGGGAAAATTACTCTATTAAATTAGACTGCATGCCGAAAACTCCGCAAGATATGGGATTATTCATACATAGGCTTGCAGTTCACTGACCCGATCAGGCCCTTTTTGAATTATCCACAGGAGCACGGCAGGCGTTACATATAGCCTTGCAAATTGTGCGCTAGCTCCGAAGTACCGTACGGCTGAAGAACGCGGCTAAGACTAGATTACTTATTCCATTTGAATTAATTTGCGGTTGGAACTATATTTTATAATAACATACTTATAACATTTACCATATTCTATTCCACTTCTTTAGGTCTTAAAAGAAAAATACGCAAGACAAAATGAGATAATACAACGTTGGTGATTCAGGACAAATGATTTAGGTTCTCTCCGAAAGTCCAGGAATAATGTAATATATAGCATAATAAATATAGTCTGGGAAAAAGTTTTCATTGAAGTTTAATTAAAAATTAAACATAAAAATATAATCGTTTTATGTTGGATGTCACATTAAATACTTATAAGTAAAATGGAAAATCTTTTTGTGGTGGAGACATTAAAAAAATATTCTAGTTTACAACGGCCATTTGTGTAAAAATCTTATGTCCAATCTCACCAGCTGGCGATTGATCTAATCTTTCATCTCAGAAACATCTACGAGTCGAAAATATATTGCGCGGAAGTTAAGGGATAAACTGTTTTGTAGGCTATTTTACCGTTCAGGCTATATTATATGTTATACACCCTCTGTTACTATCTCTCAGCAATAAAATAGCATACACAAATATGTTATTCGGTTATTTTACTGATCAGTCTATATACATCACAGGACTCTTCGTTCAGCTTTCCAAAGCCGATCTAAAAGTGAGCATTGTGGATTATTATTAAGTGATTTTGATATTATTCATTCATCAAAACGCCAGAATTTGTTCGTAAATTTTAACTAGATTATATATAATTCCATATTTAGTGATGTTTTAACGAAACACGTTCACTTTAAAATAACATAGTTATTGCATTACTCATTTCTCCAAATTTGTTTAATATGTTTATGAAAGTAATAATTGCTAACAAGACTCGTAAAATGTAGGTAATAGCTAACTAATTCAACTTTTCATTATAAAATGGAACAAACTGGCTTTGGACTTTTTAATCAACATATCCTTTCTTTTTGTTCACAAATTAAACATTTCTCATAATTATTATTGCTATTAAAATTATTGTTTTTATTTATATGTTTGATTTGAATGAATAAACAAAATCTATTAAAATAATTACATTGAAAAGCTAGATTTCTCCATATTACTTGGTGGTAATTATTTCTACGCTAAAATATAAGGTTTCAACGACGGATAGCCGACTAACATCACGCGTGCTCAAGGATCATGCACAATTCCTAAATCCTATACACAAGGGTCAATCAATTTTGGTCGGGCATTTTGAATGTCATTAGTAAAGAAGTTAATTGGGTCTGAATCGCAACTCCAACGAGACGTGAATGACTCGACTAATGATGAGTATAATATGGCCCCAAAAGGGCAGAGGATATGGACAAGAAGTGTGCGTTTGTTGGGGATGGAAGGTAAACTTGGAACGGAGCTGCTGAATGACAAGTGAGGGAAAACAAAAGGGAGGGGATAGAAAAGAGGGGATGTGAAATTTCATAGTGAGCAACTGGCGATACAATCGCCCATAATGACCGCCAAGTTTCCTAAAAATAGATCACTCATTCTACACTCATCCCATGCCCTTCATGTGTGCCCTAAAATGCACGTTAATATACTTTTGTAGGCAAGGAAACACTCCAGGTAAACATGTCTTGAACACGTTTTTGTAACGGCAATAAGACATGGACATTATCAGTACTCTTTAATAATTAGTTTTTAACGAAGAGCGTATAAAAATTAATAGAAGTGATATCAAAAACAGCTTCATCAAAGGATCTAATCTTATTTTAAAAATAAAGGGGACATATTATGTATTCGATGGTGTCCGCCTCAACTTTGTGGATATTCATGTCCATGGTATGAAAAGTCAGGTACCTGATGATGACACCTAAGCGTTGAAAGTAGTAGTATCGAAATAAAGAAAAGTGGAAAAATACATTGTATTATTCATTCTATGAGATAAGTCATAATGACCTGAATATTCGTAAGCTTACACCTCCTTATGTTGGTGAAGCCTGAGTAGCAGTCGCCTTTTGACAATGGTTCTTTAATTATTATTATGATGATACATCTTTCGATTTCATTATGCACCAAGGAACTAAAGGAAAAATATGAAATTAAAGAAAATTCAAATAGTTTCATTAGTAAGTCACAAGGAAATGATTAAGTAATGATTAATGTGTAAATATATTAAATATTAGCATGAAAGCTAACTAAAATTGAATTAATTATAATACTGTATGTAGTATGCTATCCTTTTTTGTACATATTAAAAATTTTTTAGAACTGGTTCTACTTATTTGGTACCGTCTATTTATTAGCAACAGGAAGCAAAACGTTTCACCGGCATTAAAGTATATGGAAGCTAGATTAAAATACTCATTGATGATAATACAAGCGGATAACCTGATAAAAAATAAAGGGTACTCTTATAATAAGATAAAATGTCATAATACACTTCTACGTGAAAATGGTAACAAATGGTGATAAATAATGGCATAGAAATTTTAATGGTCTTTTTATTGTTTGTAAAATAAAAAAATTCCCGAGAGACTGTCTTCATAGAGATTTCATTTGCGCTGTGCTGACGTATGCGTCTAAACATTCGTGGAAAATCGTGCATGGAAGATAATTTTATCATAAATAAAACTAGGGCAAACCAGTGGTACCATAGCGGCATAGATATAAACCGAGGATATAAACTTAAATTACTGTAACGAGCTCTGCCGAGACAAACGTCAGAGGAGACGAGGACACACAGAGGGGGACGCAAAGAAGCGGAAGAGAATAAGGAGAGATGCATAGATAATCGACTTTACGCAACTGAAATTGAGATCATAAGGTCACCGCGTATGTCCCTCGGAAGAAAAGACGAACAGAAGTCGGTGACATGTGAGGGGAAGGACGGTGGACGACAGCATCAAAAAAGAATATTAAAAGAAGGAGAAGAAAAAAATTAAAGGTTTACGGGAAAAGGATATGTTTATATATAAACACAACGATAAGAGGACAATAAAACAATATTTTTTTAGGCAGGAGAGAGGAAATGGGACTGGAGGGAATGAGATGGAGTATTTGGTGTGGGTGGAGGGTTTAAAGGGAATTTTCCCTTTTCTTACCGAGCAGGAAAGGAGATGTGTGCGGGAAAGACGCAAGGACCGCGAGATAGGGAGGAGGCGAAAGAAAAATCACCATCTCGAGCCACTGGAATCCACACAACAGGCCACACCAACTCCTCCGCGAGAGGCAAGGCCAGGGTGAGAGGGGTTCGTGCTCCATGGATGGGGAAAAGGGGTGAGGACAGAGAGAGAGAAGGATGGCGGGGACGAAAGAAAAACAAGACAGGAAAGGGGGTCGGCTTCAGAAGGCTCGTGGGAAGTGGAGGGAGGAGGCAGGGCATCCCCGGAGTGAGTATGGGCGAGGACAGCGCAAGAAGGCAATAAAGCCGGGACCTTATCCTCGCGTCGATGTGGGCGGGAAGAAGGCCGAGAAAGATCCTCGTCTCACCAGTCTCCGCTCTTTCTAACCCTCCCATCCCACTCTTTCCAACAACCCTAATGCCATCAACGCCCCCCCCCAGTGACCCCTTCTCCCAAGTCCCCCTCTTCCCTTACTATATTCAGCCGCCCAACCTATTCCGCGGGCGCCCATACTCACAGGCTCGCCTCTCTCCTCCCCAGACTCGCTCGCTCTCCGCTGTTCCTTTCGTCCTTTCTTGACCAACGACTGTACAGCCACTACTCGACCTCATTTCAAGCTGCACCTCCTCCCCCTAGACCTCGCTTTCTTTCCATCCAACTACCCCACCGATCCCGTCCATTCCCTCCCTGCCCTTCTCCCCTTCACCGATCTCGTTAGTTTACCCACTCCTTTGTTATATCTATTCCTTTATTTCTCTCGTCCACAATATATCTGCATCAAATACGCCCTAAGGAATCTCAATGCCCATGACGCAAGTGGTGAGTACAACCGTCGGTATTATGGTGGACGCAAATGATTTAGATGAAAACGGGCCCTTGAGTTATGAAAGAATTAAACATTACTCCAATCTTTTATGTTTATTATATTTTTTTCATTCATTAATTTCGTGTTTAATCGGTTAAACAGTGAGAAAGAGTTAATTATTTCAAATCTTTATGCTACCAGAACTTTCACGATTAAGATATATGAAGTATAAGCACCAACTCGCATAATTCAAAATCATGGAGTGTGTTACGTGAAAGCTATTATGTTCAATGTTTCCTCCACAACTTTAAAGGTAAGTGGCAAGTGCTAATTTTAGTATTAAATATTATGATAGGATTATTTATTTACGCTCCATTGAATTCCCACGGCTACGGCCTTGAATAAATATTACTCCTTTACGAATGCATTTACATATTAAATACGTACGATGAGTAGGTATTTCACGTAGCACTCCTACGTATATTGTTGGTTTAACCTAACATGAGTTTTCATAATTTCTTTATGTGTAAATCATTCAGTAACCCATTTCAATATATGTTCTGAACCGTTAAATATCGAATTTAAACAACTGATTCAGAAAAATGGACATAAATATACTAATTATTTGGTGATTACGGTACATCGATGATACATTTTTAAGCATATTCAACCATCTATTCATTTGATTAGATTATATGCCTAAGAAGTGTATAATAACTTTTAAAACTAATGTGATACATTAAATTAACAGGTTGATATGTAGTTGTATACCAGAACTGAAGATCATAAATTATATCAATCGCAATGTACTGTCTTCTGACCATCAAATTTCCGCAACATGACTTAATGTGGCCTCCAATAGAGAGTATCCGTTACTTTCTTCAATTTTTTTCAGGCAACGGAAGTACGTAATACACATAGAAAAAGCATAAGGCTAGAACGATATACTATAAACCTGCCTTTCATAGAGTAACGACGCATGTCTAAAAGTTATATTGTCTTACCTTGTTGCGTAGGCGGAGTATATCAATTTTAAGATGTACACCAGCATTCGAATGATCGTCTATTCTGGCTCATATTTTTTGGTACCTTATGTCCCTATGAATAAACAATACTTTTCTTAAAAGTAACGTAACTTGCAGAATAACTGGAGAGTATTTAAACAACCTTTTTAAAACATATGTAACTTTAAAACACTGTACTTATTTAGGAGTAATATAGGATTATTAATTACACATCAAGGCTATTTAATTTGATGTAAAGCTCATGACAATTTCATAAGAGCAAAGTCCAGCAGCAACTTTGGCCGTTTAATTCACACAGATTTAAAGTTTTTTGATAAAATCATAATTAATAAGAGTGAAATCACCACTCAAACTAAAGTGGCTTTGATCGAATATGATGGTTTAATGCGGTTGTTTTATTGTATATAGTAGGATAATGAGTAACCGTCTTGAAAAAAAATAGATCCAAAAAATTTTCATCGATATACTCAATGTTTTCAGGCTTAATGTTGTACAAATCCATTACCACTGAAGTAAAAAAAAACCAATAAAACAATGTATTTGGCGGTGGTGTATTTGGTGTTGTACATTTTTTTACTTCAGGGAAATTTTCATCGTTTGAAAACCTAAGTTTCAAGAAATTTCTTACTTTTGCTTCTTGATAGATTTGAAAATATGTAATACCATTTTTAGAATATCACCCTGATTTTAGCTTCAAAGAAATTGGAATGATATTTGTGTTGCGTTGAAGCCCAGTAAAATTCCTCCGACAAGGTGCGGCAACATGACTTCCTTTTGTACACACAAATTGAATTGTGTAACAAATGATTTTGTAAAATCCATTGTAAATAATGTAAAATCTATTGAAACTTTTATTACTTGCAACCTTCTTGTGTGCAAAAAATGTTTACGAGACATTTTAGTACTTCGGAAACAATTTTCAAAAACTTGAATTTTCTGCCAAAAATTGTTAAATTTAGTATATTTGGTCAAATTCAAAGCTTTTTGCAACTTATTTTTTCCAACCACTAGTACATCTTCACATTCTATGGTCAAATTAGTACCAAGTGGCTTCCTAAATATTTTTTAAGAAGGAAAAAACAGGAAGAAATAATTTTATTCTGTTTCCTGCTTCTTCCAAGATGTTTTTCCGAAATCAGTTACGAGTAGCAAAAATCCTCCATTGAAGTATCCTGAGCCAATTATGTTCGTGGGACCAATGCAACGCCTTAATGCGTAACTTATATGAGAATTAAAAGAATTTCCATTTCTTTGCCTTAATATGTCGTCAAAAATGTCAAAGAAAATTTGGTTTTTAGAAATTATCTACAACAGTTTGTAAAACAGTAATTTTATTAGTACACATTATATACAGGATTTTTGCCTCACGCGATAATGTTAAGTCAATAATATTTTTGAATAAGTGTCTCAATGAGTTGAAAATGGAATGGGCGATTGAGGAAAGGAACGTTTAGAGTTTGTCTTAATGTTTTATTGAAAAGAATTGTTTAATTTCAATACTGAGCAGGATAAAAATATAATACCTTCACTAAACTGGACAAATATCATTACTTAAGCACCAGACAAAAGTTTATCATCTCCACAACTATTTTACTAAGCAACTTTTCCATACATCCTATCCATGAAGAGACTTGAGCATAAGCGTGTACATATACAATGCAATATAGCGGGGAAAATTCGGATAATGTGAAATTTTCTACCAATCATCAAAATAATATGCCTGAAGGGATTACTTGTGCACCCACATGGAAACCCTAAGGTTGAAAGGTTCAAATTTCCCCTGGTTGGCATCATCTTATGATATCAGCCACTGAATGACATCAACTGTTGAAATTTAGAATCCAATGAAATAGCAGACGTAATAATAACACAAATTTGCTTTTACCTATAACATAATATTTGTATCATTTTTCTATCCATGTCAAAATTTTCTATTGGACATAAGAAATTTGAAGAATTAGGAAAACAAATTTATATTAATAACTTATGCATCGCATCCATATCTAACAGGGAATTTCAATGGAGAGATGTTAGGAAGATGTGTTCCCTGAAATAAAAACCAAGAGAGTTTAAACCGATTGTGAATCACGATTCAAAACATTCGATTATATTCTTAGCGAGAAAAATGGGATCAAATCATCTCGGAGCGAATCGGAGTTATTTTTCCGACCGCGAAATTGCCTTCGACGTGTTGGAGAACTGGAGTAGGGAATAAAAAAATATATGGATGGGTCGGGAATAGGGGAATGAAGGGTTTGGCTCTTTAGATGGACTCTGAGGGATGCGAGGAGAGGGTGAGCGGTAACGGTGATGGAGAAAAGGACTCAGAGCAGAGAGGTTGTAGTATTCCCACCCACCCCGCCACCCTCCATCTTGTGGACGTGGGAGGAAAGGGTATGGGATGGTCGGTCACCTTCAAGTGAAATGGGTCAGCCGCCGCCCTCGACGCGAAGCAACAGGGACCAGGGAATCGGCGCGCGCGGAGGGAGGAGGGATTCGGACTCGAAGGACGCTCGGCGTCTCTCGTCCGTTTATGTTTTTCTTTCCATTTGTACTTCAGCTCCACATGTCCATCCAATATACCCTCCCACCACCTTGCGTTAACTCCAACGATACGAGCATCCGCAACGTTTCGAAGCGTCAAGAACCCTACGTCGGTTCTGTTTCTGCAGCTTTAATCCATCCTTCCGTGGATTATAAAAATGCACCATGGTCCCTTTTTAAAAGCGTGCATCCCATCAAAAATATTAACGACCATGACACACGTCATCCCGAATAGTCTGTTTCCAAACTAAATTTAAGTCTCCGTTTTATGATTTTTTCCGGAGTGAATAGAATCTATATTCTTGATGGCATGGCCATTACCAATGAAATCCTTCAATACCGTCAATCGCAATTGAACTCCAAGTGACACAGCCATAAAAAAAGCAGGCACTCAACGTTATTTTTTTTCATTTGACATTTATACATACATTTGAATGAGAGCCCTTCAATTTCAATTCATTCATTTATTCCATTGTTTGTCTTTACTAAACGTAAAATCTGAAGTCAACCATTCCAAGGTTCACCTGACTAAAAACTTTCGAATCAAATTTGACGGATTAAATATATGATAAATTTTAAGATTTTATTTTCCAACCCATGAAATTAGTAGCATTGAAGGTAATTCAAATATTTCAGGAGCTTAAGAAATCTTGAGATAGAATGGGATGCTGAAGAATGCAATGGGAGGGAGAATGTAAACCCGCCATATGGCAAATAAATTATCATTCACATGGAAATAGATGTAAGAAAAAGGGATAGGAACACATAAAGGACGTACACAGGAGAGGTGGTGAAGAATCGAACTGATCACAAGCGCAAAAATATTTCCTTGACCGGGACTTGACCACCGGATCTTTCGACTTGCTCTAACCACTTGAGCTATCGAGGAAACGTAATTTTACACTGAGGTCTGCGGGTCTTTTAAGCAACCAAGTGCCCCGATTATTTGACCAAGAGATGGTGTTATGGAGCTGTTTCAACCGCAAAAGGAGAAATAGACGACTGATGACATTTAAATATGTATTTGGCCAATGTAGCTCGTCTCTTTCCTCTGGTCATGCGTCCCACGAAACGCGCCGTTTCTATATGATTGTTTTTCTACTGTCCTTTCCTCTTGTGTTGCCTATTTCTAGCGACTATTCCACTAGTAGCGCTAGTTGCCGGAGTCCCAATGAGCCGCCTGTGCTTGGCGGATTACAGCCTTTTACGGTGATAATGCTCTAAATAAAACATCCATTTTCATGTGGACTAAGCGTTTTAAAGATGATACAAGGCCGGGACGACCTTCTCCCACCTGTGTTGACGATAACATTGATCGTGTGAGGCCCCTTGTCCTTACCGAAAATGCTGAGTTCTACTTTACAGTTCTGAAGTATTTGAGGAGATCGTGTGCGAACATATTTGACTCATGGTGATGGATGGATGCTTTGCCATGACAACGCACGGGCACATTCAGCATTGATTGTTCTCCATTTTCTGACTAAAAATTCAATCACCATCCTTCATCTTCCTCCTTATTCGCCAGATCTCGTCCCCTGCGATTTTTTCATATTCCCAAAATGCAAATATGTGATGAGGGACATGAATGGGAAGATTTTGGCACAATAAAGTCAGAAACGACGAGAAAAATAAAAAGCCTAACTGCCGAGGGCTTCCAAGGGTACTTTAAACAGTGGAAAAATGACAGAAAAGGTGCATAGCAACGAATGGAGAGTGCTTTGAAGGGGAAAAAATCGATGTAGAAAAAGTTTTGCAAAATAAAGTTTTATGGCCTCAGTTCACGTATTTATATTTTTATATACCGTATTTATATACTACCCTGTCCAATAATATATTAATAAATATAATGCATGTAAGAGAACCCACATGTGGTGGTAAAAATATCGGAAAAGTTCATTGATGCGCATCAAGGCGGTTAATTTCTAGAGACTATTAAGGAAGGGGTTATTGAAGACACGAAGAAACGACATAGAAAGAATATACGACAGAGATATTCCTAAAACATTGAGTATTAGATGAAAAAACTTAAAAACTATAAAAACGCATGGATCAAATTAAACTAGCGTTTAAATGAAACTAGAGTAACCAGGAGGATTGCTGCAAATTGACCCTAGTACTGCTTTATAATAATGGCTATAAGTTGCCAGACTAAAGATTTATTCTACCTTATAGGTGAATAGTACGTAATTTCATAAATTCAAAATTATTCACTCAGAATTGTTTTTCTGCATTCTAACTCATCAGAATCAATCACATTGAATATTCACATTGCTATGTTTTCTCCAAACCATTTCATCATAAAAGACAGACAGAAAAGGTAAAATTGCAAATATCGAAACAGTTTTCCTGAAATTCTTGCAATCTATATTTTTTGAAGCTATGGATAAGCCCATACGAAAAATCTCCGTGACTAATTCCTTGAAGAGCAACAGACCTATGCCTATGCCCAGACATGTGCCTATCAGACCATTAAGATTCTCGAGTCATAGGGGAAAACGAAAGTCACAAAGTTGTACTCAATTGCATATGACCGTATATAAAATAAAAAAGCATACCAACCGACATTCCTCACTTCATTCACTTAAATACCCGAATTCCAGCCATACTCAGCTGTTTGTCTCATCCATTTTGGCTATTTTCTATCACCCTTTCTGAGGATTCAAGCTTCGAAATTCATTTGTTGGCAGGCATCGGTAACCGTAAGATGTATGTGATAGGGGCACGAGTCTTGCGGTTGCGGTACTTCTAAAAGGCGGAGACGCAGTAAACCACTTTAAAATTCAGTGCCACGGGAGAATTTACAGACTTCGGAGAAGCGTGTAGCCGTCTACGGAGTTTCTCTGTTTAGTTCCAAGTGTTTGCCGTTAAATATAATTTCAGTTTTAGAAGGGAATTTAAAAAAAACACCATTCCCTTGAAGTATCACTTTCATTTTGATTATGCACTATGTTCATCAATAAATATAATGATGAGCTTTTTAAAGCCATACCTTAACGAATCCCTATTTGCACACCTGAAAAATTTCATAAAGATTTCTCCATCCGTTTGAATTCCAGTGCGAGATATTACTTGAAACATATTTTGCCATTCAAGTATTAAATGTGATTTTATTTATCAAAAAGGTGACTAATGATACACAAGGAAAATAAATGCATTCCCAATTACATTAACTTGACTATGATTGACCGGAATTTGGAGTCATAATTTGATTCCATCATTCATTAAAAAAATAGAAATTCTCATTAAGTTTCCTTGTTTCCATTCGCTTCAGATTTATTCATGCATCAAAAATGTGCAATAAATAGTCATTAAGCTGTAGTTAGCTGAATTGGTTGACGAGTAACTAGCTAAAATTATAATTTCAAACACTACGCAGAATAATTTTTTCTGCTATAAACTTTAACTTGATTAAAAAAAAGGCCCGTTTGAACTGAAATATTCTCTGCGGTTTTCCATCTGTCCCAGATATTTTGCCATTCGTCTGATCGGAAATGGTCAATTTCTTTTCCTTTCGTATTTTAAAGCCAACGCTTTTTTATCACAAGGTAAATTTTCAAGAGAGAGACAGTTTGAAAATAAACGCGTCGGCTGTGGTTTTTTCTTCCTACGGTCGCCTAGAAACTGCCCCGTTCATCAGCTTGACTGTGGGAGAGTTTCCACTCCATCTTCAACCCTTTTCTTCTCCCACTCGGGGACATCCGTGCCTATTCTAAACTCCCGACTGTCTCTCTCCTACCTCTTGCCCTCATCCCATTCCCACCAGCTTAAATTCCCCATCCAACCCCCGTTACATCCTTCCCACTTTATCCCAGCATTTTGGCATTACCCTCCCGTACCAAATTCTCTCCACCGAGAGCCTCCGCATTTCTCATGAGACATTGTCGCATTGTGTGTGTGTGTGTGGGTGACTGTGGTGTGCGTGTTTCTGTGCCCTTGTATTCCGCTGCGCTTTCGCACCAGACTGACAAGCATTTCTTTTAAATTATTTCCCCTATCCTGCGGGAATGGGAGGGTAAGGTGGTTAGGGGTAGAGAGGAGGACAACTTGGTATACGGTCGCCTCTTTGTTTTCATCTCTCTTACCCCCTTGCCTGTTTCCATTTTCTTATTTGTTCAAGCCCTCTCGTCCACCCCCTCCCCACTCACATCCTGATCCATCCCTACTCCCACCCCTCTCCAGTCTCGCCTTAAAAAGAATCCTCTCTCTACCCTGCGTCCCAACAAACCTGCGCAAAACTCTCAGGGCAGCGGCATCCCAAAATCTTAAAGCGTGTGGTGGCGCCGTCGGTCGTCGTGGAGCCGTGGTCACCCCGACGGTTGCATTGAACGTGCCCGGAATGGCGAGGGCGGCAGCTAACAATGCTTCGTAAATTAGCGGAATCGGGATGAAGACGGTTTCTAGGGGTCCGTCTCATGTTGCGTTACAACTCCCCACAAGAGAAGGCATCGATATTCCCATACATCCTCACCACCCATACACCACATGCAAGTGACGTCTAAATATTTCCCACCGTGTTTCCTATGGACGATGGGAAGGAATATAAACATCTTCCACCATTAGCATTCGAGTCAGATTGGCAGATCAAGACGAAGGAGTGGTGCCCTCAACATAGTGGGTTTTAGATTGGTCCTTATTTCCAATCTTAGAACTCATCACAACGTTCAAATAACCGAACCGGTGAACACGTTGACCTCACATGTTAACTGAGCCGAATTTTTTGTTCATACTTACATAGTACCATTTTCTGACACCTCCAATCAACTGTCCCTTGTAATTCACCCCTGACCTTCCTCTATAGCCTCTTCAGATGTTCAATGGAACACTTACGAGCATACAATATTCTCCAACTCGTGTAGTTTTTACCACTAACTTCTTAGGATTTGTTAATGAAAACTTTGTAGAAATTTATCTTGCAAAAAAGATCCCAATCACTGAAGCTAAGATAAAGCTTAATAGAGATACCGTTCAATTTACAATTTTAGGTCCTATGCGATTTCAGGTGCCATAATATAGCAGATGAGCATATTTTATAAACGTGACTGAGCATGCAGATTCTTAACAGTATATCCTAGCTTAAATGATATAAATATTTCAATTCTTCCGGGACAACATGAACTTAATACTCTTCGAATTTTGTCCTCACATGAATTTTCCTATATTTTTATTAGTCATACACGAGGCATTTCACGTAATATTACGTGATATTCCTCGGAGTTGATTTTTATAAGAACTATTAATAAAATACAGCACTATTTTGGAGGAATAATTAGTCTTTCTGGATTCATAAAAAAGTATATATATATATATATATATATGATATATATATATATATATATCAACGCAAAATCTGTCATAAATTACTTCTATAAAATCATATAGGTTTTTAAAGGTGGCGTAGTTATATTCAACTGGATGATGTACCCAAAATAATATTTCGGGAGTCTTGAAAAAGGCATGACATATTTAAATAACTCATCTACGAACAAGTTTTCTGGCCAAAAAAACAAATAAATAACATTCAGTCATTGGCTTTTTATATTGGTTTCTGTCTGCATGTTTTCCCTACATTCCGAAATGAATTTTTATTTGAATCCACCCGGCGATTTCTTATGGAACTTTTTTCAGTCCCTGGGCAATCATGCATCAGAACAATTCCTCGTGGAATAGAAGTAATAGGGAGGAAACCAAGAAAAAAACAGCAGGCACTGTCGTGAAAATGATAAATAATAACTCAATCTGACATGGAAATTTGGTATTGCCATCGGATTATAACCAGGGCGAAAAAAAATTAAAATATTGTAAGAAAATAATATACCAGCCTTGTATTAAGAATGTGATTAATGGACGGATAAGGTACGACGGACAAAACACAAAGATTAGAAAGAGAAAGGTGTTTATGGAGGAAAAGGGGAAAGTGATAATTGAAGCTGGGCATGTTAGGAATTAAAGGAATGTGTACTAAAACATTTCAAAGGAAAATCGAGAAGAAATCCGACCGGTTCAATGAGCCGCTCTTGACACTGTTTTTTTAAAACGTGAGATTCGAAAGAAGTTTTTGGACCAATAACGACCTAATCACCAAACCAATTGTTGCCTGTCAACAATTTTACCGAACCAAATTTACGAAAAATTCCAATGGTGGCTGTCTTTTGTAAGAATTAAATTTTGATTTATAATTGCGAGAATTAATTTAACATAATTAAAAAAGATGAGATGACTGTAGTTCTCTCTTCTACTCTCTTCAACTACTTTGCCGCACGATATAAAATTAATCCCATCGCACGAATAATAATACGCATAATTTTAAACAATGGAAACAATTTCCATTTAATTATTATTTTAAAAATGGTTCAACAATTTTTTTTCAGAATAATTAATTTACTCGTATTCAGGTTTAGTATCACTGCCCATTTATCTAATAAAGTGTCATAATTTAGATAAATATTTTTTTTTCCTTTTGGTTACAACTGTGGTGAGTTCTTTAAAGGACACGAAAGTGGTTCACGAGAAATTTTACAGTCGCCATCATAGTTTTTTGAAGATTTAAAAAAAATTTTGAAATGCAAATGTAAAACCGAATGATCCTGGTTTTAGGATTTTCAGGAATATTCTTGGGTCTACATACCAGGAAAACAAACAAAAGCAAAATAACAAAACAACCAAGCGGTAAAATAAGATTGGTTCGATTAATTGATTATCTGGACCACATCCACAAAACGCGGCCCAATAATATTGTCTTTACACTTAGCATTGTCTCCTGCAAATAAGGTACAGTCAATCAATTCAAGTAATGAAATCGCATATTGCGAAAACACTTTATTGAGTTTACGTATCACATTTTGGAAATCACATGGGGATACCCCGCATACAAAAATTATTTACGAGTCTTAAATTAAACAAGACGCATGATTAAATTGAAACAGAAAGTGCGCTTTAAACGAAAAATTTCGTTCGAACCATTTGAAAATCGGACATATTAAAAAACCGTTTTCATTCGACCGTTATGAGGTGAATAATTAAACGTAACGGGATATGATTGGAGATATCTGCCTGCAATTTGCACCAGGCTTCAGTCTGAATTCGTGAGTAAACCATTTCCGTCCGATGGCACCAATTCGAGTTCCAAAAAAAATTAAATGAAATAACAGATGCGCTAAAAGCCACCACGAATGAAAACAAAGAAGAATATGCAGACGGGATTCAAAGGTTTAAAATCAAATGTTAGCCATTTCTCTTCCTTTTGACTACCTTAACATTAAAAAAATCAGCGTGGCAGATTAGTTGCGCTCAGCCTAGCTTAAGGCTCCTCATCTGAGAAATCCTATATGGGGAGTTCAAATCTCGGTGGCTTTCTCCACGCGTCCAGCTAAACCTAACCTGTAAGATTTTCTGGATACCACAAGGTTCCGTTATCTTGATTGTCATTTCTTTCGAATGAGAAATAAATTTCATTAAGTATCAGTTAAACACTGTCGTAACCATTTAAATTCGTCTGTTTCAAACTTGTTTCTAGTAAATACCAAATAATTGATGAATTAGCAATATTTAGGGGGGGAAATGTCAAGGCCGTGTTATTGAGCACAAATTAAAACATTCACCACATTCCTCGAAAGCAATTTTAAGAGGGATTTTGGGAGAGAAAAAATTTTCAGGAGTAAAATTAATCAACAATAATATTCGACGAGAGGACTGAGAAAAACTTCGAAGAAATCAAGAAAAAGAAAGACACAGGAGAAATGAGGGAGGCAAATATGGAAGATATGCCTCGAAAATGAGCTCTTTATTATTGCAACACTCGGAAGATGTTCTCCTTTTGCTTGCTATCCCCAGGACACATTCCAGCAGTGATGTAAGAATTTAGAAAGGGAGACCCGGGCGGTGGTGGGGAGGAGTGTCGGAGGGGAAGTGGAGATAGAGGAATATGTGGTAGCGATGGGGTAGGGAAAATGGCTGGAGAGGAACAGCGAGAAAAATGAGATAAAATGCGGAAACAATGAAGATATTACGCTCCCCCAGGGGAGGAGTGTAGCACGGCGGAAAGGCCGAGAGGATTAGAGAATAAAAATGCAAGAACAAATGAATAAGTGCCGACGGTGACTGGAGAGGATGTAACTTAAGTGGATAAAGTGCATTCACTATTATTTACTATACATTTTTATATATACATATATATATATATATAATATATAATTTGCTTCAAGCAACAATGCAACCATTTTCTCGTACCTTTCTGTGAATGAAACGAATGCGTTGTAAATACATAAAAGATTTTCTACCAATGTAATTTCCACACGCAAAATTAAGTTACGAACGAATAATTATTTTTCTTGGAATAAAATTAAAAAAGCCAAAAGAGATAGAGCCAAATTCTTAGGTTAACGACTCCTGAGGTTGGCGTAACGAAGAAGAGGAAGATAGCATGTGCGCAATTCACCTTTCTTCAAAACTTCAGGGAAGAAGTTTATTATCTATAAAAAAAAGGGTAATTCCTTCTAGTAGACATATCTTGAAATGGATATTTTTTTACGATTCTCTCACAGAATAAAACTACTTTGTTATCGCAAAAAAAATTATACTCGGGAGAATTTTTAACTATAAACTGAGTCAAATTTCGACGCCTCGCAAAAGTTTTCCTGGACCACATTTTTCTCCAAGTGCGGTAAAAGTTGAATGCAACATCGATGTTGCGAAATTGTGGAAATAAGGTGGCAGCTCATTTTTTTGGACAAATAAAAAAGAGATTTGCAAGAATGAAAAAGTAACACCTGAAAGGTGGAGAGAGACCTAAAGGATAAATAAAGCTAGGCCAGTATCATTCCTTTTGGTCAGAAAGAATTCGTGATAAAAAGCCTTTCGTTTAGTAGTTTGAAAGATAGGTACGTTCGTGTATACGAATGATGTGACAACAGTGTTCATTAAATTTATTTGATGTTGTCAGTCAATTATGTATTTTTTGCCCAAGTTTCATTGGTTTTACTCCTGTGTTACGTCAGCGGCTGTTCAGCTACTTTTACTTCGGCAGCAAGTCGATTCATCTTAAATTTGCATACGCCTGCGTCTGGTAATTAAGATCGCTTTTCATTAAGGTGTTCCTTTACATTGAGGAACAGGGAAAAGAGTCACATGAGGCCAGGTCTGGACAATGGGGAGGGTTAGACACGAACCTCACATTGATTTTTGCGACGTAGTCAACAACAGCATTTTCGATGTTAGGCCGTGCGTTAATTGAGTGAAACAACCATCCTATCCATTTTAAAAGTGGTCTTTTGTGAATGATATGACCTTAGAGAATTTTCAGCACATCCCTATAGCATGATCGAATTAGGTTTGTGAGTGCTGTTACAACATGCTGATTCGTTGCTGCTTCGAACTGCTGCTTCGAAAATCGAAAATTAATGTCCAGCCCAGTGGAGGCTCTCTTGGTATTGATGATCCCTGCTATCGCGGAAGGTGAGAATAAGAGGGAGAACACGCCAGAGTATCCCAATCCGGTTAATTTCAAACCGTTTGCCAAAGTTTTAACCAAAAATTAAGCGGCAGTTAGTTAATATATTACCATATTATAAGATATGCCAATTAATGAAGAACTAATTTGTGAAATTAGAAGGATATATATTTGAAAGCTCAAAGTTAACTCTCAAAGAAGTGGTCGTTTATGAGAGATTCGGGCACAAAAATGCATTCCATAATGGTTAAATATGAAGAAAAATTGAGTTGATTCACCGAAGGAAGATTAAATCGTTCAGGTAAGGATCATTTTTTTTTAATTTTAAATGTAATCAGGAAATCAAAAATCTAAGAAACGGGATCCATTTATAAGAAGATGAGACTACAACTAACCAATTGGTAGCATAGGCAATATCGTACATTGTCAGCGCATTTATGAAACACTGGAAACCATCACGCATACCATGTTACATTCAAATGGAGTTAAAGAAAAATGATGGTTATATATGCAATGATAAAATACTTCAGTAGGTGAAACTCTTTCAGAATGCAAATTAGAAAGCATCCAATTCCTGAGAATAAAGTTCTGATTTGAAAATTAAAGGCATATTTTTATTTGTATATTTTGTACCTTTGATAAACCATTATTAATATATAATAACATTGGTGAAGCGTGCGTGAAGGAAATAAAAGTGAAGACAACAGAAACTTTGTTCTTTAATATCACAAGAGCTTTGATAATTTACCTTTATAAATTGTTCTAAATAAATGTGTGCAAGACTTTTGGCAAGGCTTCAGGATTAACAGTAAATACTACACTAACTAAAAGGCCCATATATGAAGAAACGGAATATTTACGGGCTGGGTAGTATAACCCTTGATGAGTGGATATGTTTCCTTGTGTTCCTAATTTAGAATTTCAAAGAGAATTTGAAGGTAAAACTTATGTTAGACGAGCGAAGAAGAGCAGTCATACATACGAATAAAACAATAAAAAAGGCCTGAGATGTAAAGACTAATCAAACATTGAATTAATATCATGAAGCAAAGAACAAGAAATATCCCACTGAAACAAGAAATAAAGATATCTGACGAGAAGTTGAATGATTCTTTATCATACCAAAATCGAGTGGCGGTATACGTTTCATTTGTGATCTATATTCCTGGACGAAGTTCTAAATCAAAAGTTTTCTCACCTCGGCCCTGCTAAGGCAATTGACTAAATTCCGTACAACAGTTATCTAACTAAGATAGATCCGCAAATCTGGGATCTTGGATCTTTCACCAGCTCCAAGCACACAATGCACACTATAAATTTTATGGATGCGATGAAATTCGCCTTGATGAACTTTATGTTAACTGGAGTTGGGATTTTTTGAACATTTTAATGCTAAGGCTCCGAATTTTGAATAAATACTCGTACATGTAATTATGATATCGTGTAGTCCAGGGTTAGAGTGTTGGAGTTACTGACCGGAGGGTCCGGGTTCGATTCTCGGGTAAGGCTCTCTCAGCTCCACCCAAGCTATGTGATTTTTTGGATATCAGATCTTCCTGAGAAACTATAACCGGTGTAGGGAAAGGAACTGGCCCCCCTACCCTGATGTGTAAATTTCACACGCCGTCGAGCTTAGTCCTGGGTGAACTCCATCATCAACTACCAACCCGACCTTCGGGTTGATTACTATGCTTATGGTTTTAATATAAATTTAGAACTAGCATACCGTTGAAAGTTAATTAAATGCATTAATAGACCAAATAGAACAAAGCTGGCGAATTGGAACATGTAATTATAACTCGCTTCATTTGAGAACTGTCGTATCGTCTTTAAGACGGCTGTCTCGTTATCATTCTTGGATATTTGGAAATCGTAGGCACGTAAAATCAAATTAGGGTTTGTACCCTACCATTTATAACCCAAGAATGAAGTCCTATGACGTACCAATCGAGAGCTAAAGGCGGGACATTTTTATATTCCCATGAAAGTAAGCTTATTTTATATTTGAGTGAATATTTGGGCAGGGTGCAGACGATGCGATAGGTTCCATTGATGAATGCAATATAATTATTATTAGGTAATCTACCGGTTGAGGTAGGTTTTTGGATGGAAACAACTATCAAATAAACATTTTGTGACTCCCCACCTATCAAACTAATCTATATCAGGTCCCTCTTCATCTCTGTGTACTTCTTTCCTCCCTTCATCCCGTCCAACATCCCTATCCTGTTCCTGCCTTTACCTTGCTTGAATGTAATATAGTGATATATAATAATATAGAGATAACCAAGACACAAATGACAGAGTGAGTTGGGCCATGAACTTACCCAAAACATTGAAGCATACTATTTGAGCCAATAATTAAGCCACGCTGCAATTATTGACAGAGAAGCAATGGCTGGAAAATATATGCTTGAATTGAATATTAAACCTGCTTAGGCAATGGCAATGATGATCACAGTTTTAATGAAAAGGGCAAATATTAACCTCACCCCTTAATATTACACTCTCACATGATGTAAACGGTGCCTATCTGCAAGTTCACATGCATATAGATATACGAATCCTTTGGTACAGTCTATCATATCGAGTAGGTACACAACTTTTAACTCACAATTTATTTCCAGTATGCTAAGATAAGGAGATATTTTTCAAAAAAGTAGTTTTTCTCCGCAAACAGCTTGAAAATAAAAATTATTTTCAATAGTGACTTCATATGGGCAATGCCAATCTTCTGAGGTGCAACTTCCCTAGTTAGCTCAGATAATATTTGCATTAAAATCATTACTAAGGGCAACGTAAAGAAACTTTTTACGCGTGATGTGGTGACATATCATGATTTAATAAAAGTTTGCAATTTTCCACAAAATAAAATTTAATACGACCAGTTTCAATGTAACTACATTATCACGAGGTCAAACCACCAACACTACCTCCAACTACGTCATCACCACCTGATGATGATGTAGTTAGATTGAAACCTGTCGTATCAAATTTTATTTTGGGGATAATTGCAAATTTTTATTTAATTATTAAGGAACCCTCTGATGTTTTTACATGGATAGCAAAATTGTTAGCATCAACCAATCGGCATTTGAACTTTGTTCAGAGCTCCATCACTGAGATGAGAGTTGCCGCATATTTGTGGTGACTGTAAATTCTATCAAACTTTTTTCTTATAACTTAATGCTCTTTCTCATAAACTTCAGATTATTCTCGAAGAAACTTTCTAAAATGTAATTATCAGGTTCGATAGCAGCTATGCTTTTCCTAAAATTTAATTCTTCTTACGCCTTTCTTCCAAACTGCTTTATTACGCAGAATTTTCTCTTGTCGGATTTTGGAGCATCGAGACTTTCGAGATAACAACGAATGAAGTTGAATAACTTTTACTGGTAATTTGTATCTCAGGATAGAAAATCAAGATATGTGCAATCTTTGTAGACTTTTGCAATGAAAAACACGTTTCTCATTCAAAATATATTTTTTTCGACAATTTTGCAGTACCAAAAAACATCCACTTGCGCATATAATAAGTAAATTAGAAAAACTACGTTCCTACTAGGGGTAAATAATGTCATGTGTGTATCAATTAAGATCATAATATCTTCTTTTAAATTTTTTCAAAGCAGGGAGCCTTACAATTCAATGAGATTACATCCGATTACAACCATTTTGGTGTGATTATAACAACATATTTTGTTTCAATTCATCGTCATTGTTTAAAATTTAAATATATCACGTGGATAAAAAATGGTTTCTTGGATTTAGAAATGGTCCTAGAATCAGCTCGCTCTTCGCAGAATTCACAAAATGCGGTTTTGCGGCTGCTAAATCCGCAGGTGCAAGCCGGTTCAACAAATCAAGTTGGAAGTGCGTCGTTGGCACTCTTGTATTAACAGTGTGCTCATTCATGTTTACTAAATCGGACTTTTTCCACACAGCCGCTGCGGCGCACGGTGTCGAGATATTTGCACTCAAATACGATGCCGAGCACGATTTCACCACAAAATATGAAGTTCCCTCCACAACACGCGCATATGACTTCACAAGAGTGGATGCTAGGAACAAAAATAGTATGGTACGAAACTACATGGCGATTTTTTGACAGTTAAATTCCTCCACATTCGCCATATAGCACCAGAGTGCGGCCATAAATTCTACGCTTATAATATGCAAACATATATCTTAAAGCCGCAACGGTATTTATTCTCCAATTGACAGCTTACTTTCTCCATTGGATGGAGTTGAGGGTAAGCATAGCATTCACAAAAGAATCTACAACGAGTATCCAGGGTGGTAGGGGTTGGAGTTCCCATGAACATGCCTCCGCCGATTTCCCAATGGTGTCCGTGGGCGTGCGCGAGTTTGTCCACGTTCGCGCCTGAATAGCTGTGCGTGCGTTCGCGTGTGCGCGCCTGTTTTCCGTGCAAACGTTACTGTTTGCTTGTTTGGATGTGCGTGTCTGCATTCATGTGTAATTTTGCACACGATTTGGAGTATGTAGGCATAATGCCTCAAAAATCAAATAAACGGAGCGAGAAGCAATTTCATATTTATCTTTTTATTTTCATATTTTAATGATTCCCTTAATTTTTGCCTAAAACTACGTGAGTGGAAGAGAACATTTGCGGAGAATAATTTTACATCCCTACCTATTTCTAAACCTATTAATTCTAAGTCGGCATTAGAAGTAGTATGCACAGTAGAAATAATTAAGTGGTCTCTTTAAACACAATCTATTACTTCTGGACATATTATGCTATGGACTTGAAGAATATTCTTATTGAAACTAATTCTGTAAGTGATTTTTTAACGAAAATATTATATTTTCAGAATGGGTATCATCTTTACGACTTTCTCTGTTTTGGCCACTTATCTAAAAGGCGATATATCCACAGGAGAAGATCGGAAAGGAAATTGTCTACGAATGAATAACTAGTGAGCACAAAAAGACAAGGGATACAGTTGTTAAGACAAACAAATGGTAAAGATGAATTGACAGGATTCGTGCGCTTGCGTCCAACCTACAACAAATATAATTATAGACTGACTGTTAAAGCACATAGAGAAATTGAGTATTTGATAGTGGTATTAATTCAGAAAAAGACGAATTTAAGATCTTTTGCCATCAATTACGTTATGTTATTATTATTGCGATCATATGCAAGCATATACTCGTGATCTACATATAAAAATCTCCTCAAATCATGGAATATCACTGAGGAGTAAGGCTTAGCGTTCCAAATTTATTTATTAATGTCAATGGAGGGAGACTTGAGGACTCAGTACTGGATTAATTCACTGCAATGGTGCAACTTTAAATATAATATTGCGTTTCTATCTCCCTTTTACAGCAGTCCTCTCCATTTTCATTGCTAATATTTTCAAACACGATCCTGAGAACACCCTGGAACTATATTTCTTAAGTTTGGACAACTGGGAAAGATAAATAAATTACTTTGACTTTTTGATTGTAAATTTTTTTACTGACAATGCTTATACAAAAACATTTTTAAGAAAGGCTTGTCTATAGAGGAAATATTTGTTGAAATTTTTACGTTCTCGGCGATATAAAAAACCAACGTAATCAGAAATCCAGCGGATGACGTAAAGGCACGGTAATTCCTACGTTGTTAGACATCGCTCCTATGTGATGGTTTCTCTATGGATATTAGAAAAATAATAATTTATTCATATTATCTTCATAATAAAATAATTTGAGTATTTACACAACATTAATCGTAATGAGCAAATGGTCATTAAAATACTGGCCCGTTTATTCCCCATTTGCTTAGTACGGTTGTACTTCCAACTTCGCATACGGTTTCTGTTTTTGCCACGAAAATTAAAAGAAATCTACAAACCTTTTGTAGATTACTTAGACACTGAAGCTCTTAAATGTGTGCAATGTTTTTTCCATTTAGTTAAACAAATAGCGTTAAATTTTTTTTCCAAAATATTTCGTTACCGTTCCGTGACGACTAGTCGACGAGAAGACAAGGATTTGCAAATTTGATATTTGCGATCGGAGAGAATGTTTTTGATTTATAGATTTAAATTCGTAAGAACCCTTACTATAATGTATACTACGGAGACGCAAAATACGACTTTTATGTATTTTCACAGGAATCCATATATTTTGCGGTAGCAAGGAGGTTTCACGTCTTCATTCGTAGAAATGAACAATAGTGTAGGTAATGCGTACTCGTTTGGATTAAAAACGGCTACCTACGTAGAGGAGAATAATATTTAATCCGTATTTCAGAATTCCCATAAACTTAAGTAGAGGATATTATTTTTTATTCGTCCCCATGGTTCAGACAGTACTAATTCGGTCTGCGCATTAAATATATGAAACGAAATCAATATTTTGGTATGTGAATTACCTTGTTGGCCATAAAAAAGAGGTCCATTGGAAACATGGAAAACAATCGATAGGGAGTTTTATGATTAAAATTCAGTATTACGTGAATTGATTCGTTTGATGTGTTCTTTTTTAAACAAAATTCATTGATCATTTAGAGTATTTTGATAATCTATCACCCAGAGGAAATCATGAAAGAAATCAGTTAAAGAAGACGCACCAGATCGTCATTTATCCCGATTTTAAAAAGTCCTTATGGAATCACGACTTTTGCAAAGATAATATGATGTGTTTAGGTTCAAATTCAAAGTAGTTTGTTGATATACTTTATATAGAGAAGCAAATTCTATCTAAAACACCACACGGTTCATTTTGGGTCGTTGATTAATAATGAACTATCAAACTTTCTTCTCCAAAATTATTAAAATTTACAAATCCTGCTCATGTTTTAGGGTTCCTCAGTCTTAGTTTGTCTTTTTTTATCATAACATAGAGGTAATAATGGCTAAAATGGACGTGCAAAGTCTTTTTCATCGGCTGATTTATACCAGTTTAATTGCTGGCGATGTTTAAAATTCGCTAAATCGCCATGCGTTGTCAATTCATTTCAATATTGGCAACTATGTCGATTATTCACTTTAATCACGGCAGAATGAATCCAATTATCTACTGGAAACATGGTGCGGCCTCCGAAACTAGGATAAAAAAAATAGGAAACGAATATTACACCATTTACGTTATTCGTGTCGGAAAACATAAATATTCATAAATGGTGATGGTAAAACAAAGCGGAGGATTGTCGGAAGCACTGTAAAAGACTCCAATCCTTTTAATTAAATTGCATCGAAAAATCAATTATTTGTTGAAGTTTCATCATTATTAAAATTCTAAACACATGAGAAATAATTACTCTATAGAACAAAACATTTTTGATATGGCTCATGAATTTTACTGGAAAGTCCTAAAAATTGACAAAAATAATAAACATATTATTAATTAACTTAACAATATTCAGGTTTTGAATATGCTTTGTGGTACACTGACCCTGTTTAAAGTCTATAACAGCTTCATTCATAAGGCATCCTGATCCCTATTTCCTTTTATTACGTAATATATACTCGTATCAAATCATGTACACGGGAAATTTTTACTAGAATATTATATTTTATTACGGTAAAATCTTATACATATTCTGCATTAATAGATTAAAAATTCCAACTTTAAAATAAATGTAATATCATCTCCTAATTGGAATTAAATGCAACTCATAGGACAGGGAAAATATGGTTAATGTGAATGTATACCGCCATCGCCGTTTTTAATAGAAGCCTTAATTTCAATTAAGTTTACTTTCAACTGATGCAAGTACATTCAAGTAAAACTTCAAGATTTTTGGAATCATTTTATAATACAAATCTGTTATAACTTATGAGAAAGTCTCACGGATGTGAATAATTAAGTATATGAATTTAGCAATAGTGGGCAAACAAAGGAACACACCAAAAAGAAAATAAACTCACTAGTTCTCAAATTTTCGGTGGTCCAAGTCACCTTTCTCAAGGAAGAGAAGGAAAGGACTGAGTAAGAGAAGGGACTGAAAACCCTGGATGGAAGGGGAAGGTGGGGAAAGTTTTGCGAGGAGAAGAGTTGGGAGAGAGATTTTTAGAAGTGTGGGGATAATATGGAAGGTGTTGGGAGCGGAGTGGGGATGAAAATATGTGAAGATGGGGGTAATTAATGTCTATTATTAATGCCTGGGAAATTCCAGGAATCCACGCTCTACTAGTGCTAATTTCATATACATTGTATTCCGAATTATTCGTGGCGATACTACCTTGATCAAAGGAGAGAAAGAACTTAGAAGAAACAAGGAGAAAGACCTGTTGTTGGTGTTTCTTATCAATTCCTTCTCTTTTTCGAGAAAGTTGGTATCGCCACCAAAAAATCGTATTATCCGTACAAGCGAATTTCTCTTTTAGTTTATTTATGTGTTTTTTGTTCGTCAGTGCTATCTTGGTGTATACTATATTTGCTATTTATTCCTCACTAAATTCGAAATTCTAGAGTAAATTGGATAAACATGCGGTGTCAATACAAAAAAACAAATGTTATACAGTTTCCAATAAAGATAAAGGTTAACCAAAAAATTGGAGGGCAAAAACTAAAGCAAGTTGATGAGTTTACTTATCTAGGTAAACTTAAGGAGAAGGTTCGCACTTGGCAAAGAGGTTTTAACTAAGGGGAAGCAATTGATGACAGAGACATTCAGTAAGGATGTTAAGAAAAGGTCCGTTAAAATTTTCATATGGAGTTTAGTTGTGCACAGCGAGGAAACATGGGCACTGAAGCAGGATGATAGACGTAAATTGAAGGATTTTGTAAGTTGCGTATAGGAGAAGGTGAAATGGACCGAAATGAAATCAAACGAGTTATTGCTAGTAATGGTGGGCGAGTAGAGATTGTTGGGAGAAATCATAAGGTGGCAGGAAAAATGAATGAAGGGCGTAATGATCGACAGCGGGATGTTAAAGAATGTAATAGAAGGGAGAGTGTAAAAAGCATTCGCCTTGACCGGGATTCGAACCCGGATCCCTCGATATCCGGCCGAGTGCTTTAACCATTTAACCTATCGAGACGTCCTCTTACACACTGAAATTTTGGGGGACTGGAATTTTAGGAACAAGATGTTATGACGAAATACCGTACATACAATGTCACAGGCATTCGTAGTCGTGCGCGACGCGCCACAGTCCACGATGTTAATAAAGCCAATTTCAAACACTTAGGTTGTTCATACCTTAGACAAATTTCAAGAAACTGTAATAGTAACTTTGACGGAGTCACCCGCTATGTGTGCATTATAATGCAACCATTTCAGAGAGTAAAAATCATTCGCCTTGACCGGGATTCGAGCCCGGATCCCTCGATATCCGGCCGAGTGCTTTAACCACTTTCGAATCCCGGTCAAGGTGAATGATTTTTACTCTCTGAAATGGTTTCATTATAATGCACACATAGCGGGTGACTCCGTTAAAGTTACTATTACAGTTTCTTGAAAGAAGGGAGAGTGTTAGGCAAACGAGGAGTGGGCAGGATATATGCATATATATATATATATATATATATATATATATATATATATATATATATATATATATATATATATATATATATAAGTTCTGTTCCTAATTCCTCTTGAGAAAGGTGGTGGGACCACCGAAAATTCGAGAACCAGTGAGTTTTTCCTCTTTTGTGTTTTGGTTTCTGTGTTTGTTATGACTTATCAGTGAATTTACATTACACGTTTGTGGGTTTTCCAAAAAAGTGTATATATATATATATATATATATATATATATATATATATATATATATATTCACATGGAAATAAATATAAGGAAAAGGGTTAGGAACACAAAACACAAGCACAGGAGAGGGAGAGAAGGTGGAATCGAGTAGACAACTAGTTGAAAAATGTTTCCTTGACTGGGACCAGAAAATATCTTTGCATTTGTGATCTATTCATATTATATATATATATATATATATATATATATATATATATATATATATATATATATATATATATATATATATATATATATATATATATATATATATATATATATATATATATATTTATTTATTTATTTATTTATTTATTTATTTATTTATTTATTTATATTTATATATATATATTAACACACACATATTCAAACACGAACACTCCCTCATCGATCCCAGGGTCTAGATTTGGGTCGTTAACCCTCATGTAGAAAATGCCACCAGGGTAGTATGCATGCATGCATGCATATGCATGTATGAAAATACATGTATGAAAATACATGTATGAAAATGCCACCAGGGTAGTATGCATGTATGTCCCATGCATAAATTTCCTCTCTATATATCAATACAGATTAATTTCACGTGTAAGGACATAATATGTCTACATTTTCTCACATAATTGAATCAAGTACTATAATTTTCAGCCTATGATCCACTTTTTTTTAAAGAATACGGCATAGCATCATAAATGGAAACAGAAACTGTTATTATCCAAACATATTTTAACCTGAGCAAATATTTATAGTAAATAATTATGAATTAGTCAGCATACTTTTTTAATTACGGAACGATAAAAAAATGTGAACAAGTTTAATGTAATAAGCAAAAATGAGACAATTTTCGAATCCCTTGTTTAAAGTTACCTCAAAATTTTAAAATTTAAAACATATTATGGCCAAATTAACAACCAGAAAAAATGACAATGATGCATCTGAATATTTGCCGGATGATGTTTTGTCACTGGCAAGTGTGACAACAAAGATCAACGAGAAAGAACCGAGAACAAAAAATGCGGTCACGTTGAAGTAAATAGTAGAAATAATAACGGAAGTAATGAAAAAACACGATTATGTCCACTTAATGTACAGTTAAAAAAATAAAAGAATAGTAAATATTATATATTTATTTAAAAATAAAAGCTTCCGATGGACGTTAAAGATATTATTGAACTAGGAATAAAATAATTTATCATGCAATAAATAATACCTATCAATTGTCACAAGCAGTGACTTCGGTTTCGTAATGATACAATGCAGAAGAGTACAGACGTCAGGAGTGGTGAGTAAGCAAAAAGAAATATTCTGTACTTCTTAATAACATTTTCCATACTAGTTTCATGAAGTACTACAAAAGCCAATAATTTTAAGGACCTTATGACATTTAAAATTAGGTATTATCTTTTTTATGCAAATATATTTCATGTGATTGCAAAATTAAATATGTTTTAGGTAAATTTTCCAAAGCGAATGTGATTTTTTTTCAAATTCGAACCAGGTATCTACTTATAGTATATCAACTCATGACACCTACTCCATACACAAATATCCAAACAGATGCTCTTAAAACAAATACATGGTTTTCTGTAAATAGTTTTAAATAAACAGTTTTTTGACAATACAAGTGCAATGAAGATAACCATTAAATAATTTAACTTGGCCGGAATTGTCAAGGACCACAGAGTCTCCTACGAGATTAAAACTTATATTTTTTAAGGAAGAGCATTAAGGATTTGAACATAAGTAATTGAGATGAGGTATGGTGAGGAAAAGATGCTATTAGCAATAGATTTTTGATTAAAAAATACAGAGAGTCTTAGCTGGAAAAACTACGAAAATTGTGTAGGTGAAATAACTATAAAATAAGTTTTTTCGACTGAAGTAAAAATCAACTGATATTGAACTACATTATTTTGCAACCATACGTTCCATTCGAATACAAATAAGAACGATTGCATTGGAATTATTTTACAATACCAAGCATATGAACCTTATAAGAGGAAGTATTCGAAGACATGATTACAGTCGGACAGATTTAAGACAGAACAACGATTTAAGAAAAAAGTTACCACTCTAAAGACAAAACTAAATGTATTTAATAACTGAGTATTATCTGATACATCTTATGAGATTATCAAATAATCGTGTTAAAAATGTTAAGGAAAAGACTCCAAGGAAACTCAAGAGGCCTGACAAAAAAAGTCGTCAGGAAAATTACTCAGTGTAACAGGAGCATCAAATATTAGAAAATTCGGAAGTTATTTAAAACTAGATTTTAAATGTCTCATCTTACTTAATATGCAGAAAAATAGCAGCTTTCTTTGGTTTGCCGCTTATCTGTCGGAACGAACAGATAAATCAAGTAATAATCCTGAGTTGTGTTGACTGAGATTTATATGATTATGTTTTCCCTAATGGCCTGACTAAATTTATCTCACTCAGGCATTAAGCATGTAAATGTTATCTCATTCAATTTAAGGCAGACCGTACGTATTAAATCATTCCCGATGCTATTTTCATTCAAAAACCTCCAAAATGATGTCATATACTAAAACAGATCTACTTACTATAATTTACTGAAAATACTTTCACTGTAAATAAAATAGGAAAATATTAAGATATAAAGGGAGTATATACATATTACTATAATTGTTTAGCATTAAAAACTACGAGGCATGCTCAAAAAGTAAGAGCCGTTCGGTCACAGGAAAAAATATACTCATACTATATGAAAAATTTTATTGGCACTTTTAGTTAGCTAAAAGCTTACGTCACTTTTTTTTACATAATTGCCGTTCACTTCCAAGCATTTTTCGTACCGATGCACCAGCTTGTTTAACCCCTCTGCATAGAAGTTCGTGCCTGAGAGTTTGACTAATTCACAACGTCGTTCTTCAGGCCCTCTTTGGTTTCGAAGCATTGTCCACCGAGCAACTGTTTCAAGTGCAAGGAGAGGAAGTTGGTGCTAGGTGCAAGGTCTCATCATCTCTATCTTGTTGGTAACGGCCCAAAACTCTCGTCCACTCGACATTCTTTGCTCTTTGTGGTGGTCGGTGAGCATTTAAGTACTCGACTTGATTTGTGATACCCGAGGTTTTCCGTGACAATATTGTAGATGGTAGTGCGTCCGAGATGAGGGAATTGTTCAGCCAGGCCATTAATCGTCAATCGACGATCACATCGTAGTTTTTGTTCCACTTGCGGAACTGTTTCATTGATCAGAATACTTGGCTTGCCACTTCACTCTTCGTCATGGACATTTGTTCGTCCATTTTTAAAACTACGGCACCATTGTCTAATCTTTCCTTAACTCATAAGTGTAGGTCCATAAACTAGGCATCACCTCCGATGAATTTCAGCAGCCGACAATCCTTTTCCATACAATAATCGTATGATAGAACGCACTTCACAGCTTGAGGGGTAAACTATTATCGCGGACATTGTTGTTTGCATGCAAGGACAAGCAAACGACTTCTGAAACAAAACAAATGCTCCTATAGCGCCTCAATGAATCAATAGATGGCGGTGCAGGTGTAAAACTGTGTTCTGAAGCGCCAATATTTAAATATAAGCAAACGGCTCTTACTTCATGAATGTGTCTCGTACTTATATAAATCATAAAAGATACTCCAACTTCAATCCAAATCATTTCTTCTTTTCATAAAATTCTAATAGTAAGGAGGAAGACCCTTTAAGTGCTGATTTGCGAGTAGGCAGGTACACAATCTTTTAACACCTTTAAATTATTACTCCTGATGGACAGAGGCTGGCTTAATGAAATGTAAAGGAACATAGATTTAGATTTCTGGGGGAAACTCTGCGGTCATATTTTTTTATCTCATCCATTGTGGAAGAAATTTTCGCCACATTTTATAAAACTCCTCTCGAGGTTTTCTCAAAGATATTTTACAATTTCACACCGTTTCCTGAACTTTATAGACCGTTAACGGAGAGTATCTAGCCTCAAATTATTTTTTTATTCGATCGATGGCATTTTAGAGCCCTACAACGTTTCAATCGAGTTCAATCGATGGGAAATATTCAAAATGGCGTAATATATTAATATTCAGTCAATCTCAATAAACTCTGAGGGAGAAGGTGATGAGATATGAGAAAAATATCGATTTTTCATAGGATATAAAACTTGGACCTTGATTGGTAACACGCAGTCGATTATAGAATGGCATAAAATTATATTGGAAACCTGAGTATAATATATAATTCATGGTAGCATACCCAGAGGTATGCTAATAAAACTGATATATAATCCACCAGTCATATTGTTATTTCCTTTTTGTTGGATTATCAAATATTATAGCTTGTGCTGAGGCTACCATTACGTCTATCTAATCATTGAATTGGAAAAGTATCGGAATAAAGAAGTTCGTGATCCTCTTGCCCTTAGGACGGTGTTCTTTGGTTGTGTCCTATCAATTTTAGAATACTGTTCACCAATCTGGTCGATCGCCTCCCCAACTTCTTTAGAGTTACTCAACAGACCTCTTAATTTCTTTATTGCCATTTCCCGTTATCACATCCCTTCCCTCAAAAATGCAACCCGGGACTTTACTCTCTCATCCCTTGATAATTCCCCTCTCCACCGCCGCCGATTACTATGTGATATGAAATTCTTACATAGCATCTTTAACGGAATTCTCTGTACCAACGACCTTCTTCCTCTATTCTCAATTCGTGTTTCCCCTCGACTAACACGTAACTTATGTCTGTTACATTTTCCAAATGTCCATCTCTCTGTCTCTCAACGTTCTCTATTCCATCGACTTCCCGCCACATTGAATTCCTTAAGCACCCAGCATCCTTCCCTGGACCTCTCTTCCTCCCTCAACGCTTTCGCCTCCTTCCTTAAACGCCAGATAGTAATGTATGTAAGTAAGCGATGTATAAGGCGAACGGTAACTATGGCCGCACCGGCCAGATAGTAAATTAGCTCTTTCTGGTTACACATGTGCTCTCCTGCCCTCTTACATCTGTTCTTGACATTATTTGTTCATTTCATTTTTTCTTTTCATTATTGTTCATTGTTTTTATTCGTTCTTTTTCTTAATGTATGTTATATGTCAGCCAATGTAAAAGCCTTTGTGCCGTTTTTGGCTGCTTTGTTAAATAAATACATTAAAAAAATGATAAATTACTTTTTCGTCAACAGCAATGAGCCTAGCACTAAAAATGTATCGCGCCTAGATACTACAGTTGTGCTGAGATTATTCACTAAACGATTAAAAAGACAAAATTATCTCACGAAAACTGGTACATTTTCTTATGCCTGCAACTAAAAAATGAGAAAATGTCAAAAAAGAGAATATAAACTGGAACACTAACGTAAACAACATTTCGTATACCATAGGAAAAGTTACGGATGCCATAGAGTTAGACTAAATAAAAAATCCGTTTCACATATTTTTTCTATGAGTTAATTACCAATAGTTTAAAATGATACTGCGGGATTTATCTCCAGAAAATACTATTAGTCAAAAAGAAACTACGGGTAAAAGACTTAATTTAACTGCTCCATAAGACTGTTACGATATGCAATATTTCTAAAAAATAAATTCTAATGTCTACGCCAGACAGAGGCTGCATATAAATTCTTAATGGAATTTGATAAAGTGGACATAATAAGAATCGGAGAGGGTTCAATGTGGCCATTAAGGTAACCTCTATTGACTGAGATGGATTTATGCATCAGAGAAAATACGATTACAGCCCCTCTTACACATTCAAATGGAGTTCATATATTTCCAGCCTTAACCGGCGCAAAATAGCTAAACACTAACCAAGGAGCTCTCACTTCTTTTCTCCTCGCTGCCTGTTTTTCTCCTCCGACCCCATGAAAATTACGACATGGTTTCGCTGAGATTATCTTAAGATAGCCTCAGAACTTTAACTTGCAACCATTTGCCGGCTGATGAACAATACCTTTTTGAATTACATACCAAACACTTCTACTGTTTATCAATAAATAAAAATTCAATTACATTAGATCTGTTCACTTCGTGAAGACATACAATTTTTTAAGAGTTCTTGAAAAACGTACATTCTTTCCGACAGTTTGTAAATTTGTATTCATAGATAATATATTTCTAATCACCGGCCGCTAAGGTCCATGGGGTAATGCAATCCTTTGAACACATTATTAACTCATTTGGTAGTATATTAATTAAGGTAGGATTTGCCTTAAACAATGCAACATGATTAAGCAAGAATATAAGTAACAATATAAACGCTTTTATAATCACATAGATTAGCCTAATTCGATACTACACTGATTGACATATTACATATATATGCCATTACATCTCGGAGATGAAATGTATGTTTATAAAAGTATTACCTCGTCAGTGATACTACCATTGTATTACTCATAAGGTAATATTAATTATTCCGATTGTCATGCTAAGTTACAAATATTATCATAGAGATCAATCAAAAAATAATTTCTTGAATGAAAAAATATCCTTCTATTTTTGATTTTGTAGGGGAGTTGAGTTTCAGGTTAGAGAGGCTAAGGCTAATAATTCATTTACTGCCGAGTTGCGGTGTTTGGGAATTAGTAGATCTGGAGGGTGAGATTGAATTGGCAGCCTACGAATGCCCTACTTTAACGTAACATAAAACACCCTGATAGGAATATTTGGGAACTTGTAGTATTATTTAATAATTTAAGATCACAAAGAAATAAAGACCGTAATATTCAGCTTAAAATGATGAATATTTTGTTCATTTATGAAACACAAGATAAGTATAATCCAAGAGACAAAATGCTGGGTTTTTTACGACAGTATTCCGTGGGTTGTCTAACTTTCTTATGCCTTAATGATTGACAGAACTAAAACATTTACTCGTCTTGTTGTTTCAGTTTGTTTTCCAGCGTAGATTAGTATCTAAGTATTACTGCTGCAACTTTCTGTAAAGATCTTACACCTTTTACTCCGTGGTAGTATAAAAATTAACATGCAAAGAGATTCAATTTTTATCTAATTACTATTCCTAAATTCCCATTGTCTATCGTTCGATGTCCATTCTATAAAACTCTCAATGTTCTCTTTAACTAGTGATTGATATTCGGCTTATGTTTCTTGGAGATGTGTGACAATAAATTAAATGTTAGTGTTCATAAGTGACATTTTTTATGTGAACCACTATTGTACAGCTATTTTCTTGAACTACGCTAGTGGGATTTAGGTCCAATTGAAATAAAAATTGCTGCTATCCGAAGATGCAACCGTCCAATCAGTTTACCATATATTGAAGTAGGTTGAAGTCTTTTAGCTTGATGGAATCTGTGGTGGTTTTACTTTGACGTAATAATTATCGGAGAAAAGTATTAGTCATGAGTTAAAGGTAAAATGATTGATAAATTCAATCATTGTTGGGAACATTCATAACCAAACTTAAAAAAAATTTTTTTCGTGAGAAATGGAGATTGTTGCTACGGAAATATGTTTTCATTTCCAACTTTGGAATTTTGGGTAGAATTTTGGAAGCACTCCCCCCCTGTGCAGAAAGGCAGATTATCTCTTCCTGTCTGCTTTCTTTTCCTTCCCTTGGACTAATGACAAGTTACCTAGTCAGAGACATAAGTATTTGAGTCGAACTCGTGAAAATTGAGACAATGCGAACACATGAAGAGATAAAAAGAAGAATGGGTTGAAGAGTTACATCAATCTATCCCTAGGACTGAATAGCGACGATTCTTCATAAAAAATTCTACCTATCCGTAATTTTTCAATATATAAAAAGGTTATTATTAGGTTTAATAACTTAGTATTAAAGTTACAGGAAAACAGGACGTCGTCGATTAGAAAGGAGTAAAGTACGACACTAAAAATTTTGGTAAATATATCTATACCATGCTGGTTCATACCCTCACGAACACTCCAGAGAAAACTGTTTGGTTTCCTCGCCAAACCACTTGCCCCTATCCTTTCAGTTTTTTCCTCTTCACAGGCTGTTTGCTGGTACCTGTAAATAACTTCTACGAAGCTTTGAACAGATCACTGTATTTGATACGAGAGAAAATGATCCCCTTGGTATTTCGACCTCATAATAACAATAATAAGTTTGCTTAGATGCGAAAAGATGACAGAGAAACAAAATCCCTTCTCGCCCTCACTTCCCATGGGCCAATTATCCATCTCGTTATGTTTCCGAGGCATACTTTAAGAAGGAGGGTGCTCAGAAAGGCAGGACGATGGCGGAGGGAAAGGGGAGGGGGAGAGGTCGTACTATTTGCGTCTTAAGGAACAGGTAGGGACGGAGTCGGATGGATAGTCAGAAACGACATGAACGGATAGTCAAGGGAAAATAATGGAGGGAGAGCGCACCCGCGTGTCGGAGAGGGCACAAGAACAGTTGCCTTCTTGGATGCGAGATGAGACAGAGAGAGAGATAAGGCGGCAAAATAAAGATTGGGGGGCGAAGGATTCGAGAAGGGAGGGTCGAGTTTGGGGAGGGAGTCGAGGCGGGCGGGCAGATGGGTGGGGATGGCGATGGTCCAGATGAGGTCGGTAGGAGGGAAGGCTTTGGAATTGAGGTGGGATGCGAGGGGCGGCGGTTGGATGGCAAAAGGGAAGTCATCTTCCAAAGGGAAGGGCGCATTCGCCGGCAGAATATGACGCTGAGATATTCGACGCAATAACTGGAGACCTTAATGCGAAGAATGAGAGATGGGAGGCCTTTAAGATTAGGTATTCAGGAGAATATGAGGAGGCGCAGTAGTTGCTTCTTCTCCTCCCTCCTCCCCTTCCCCCCTGGCCACCTCTTCTTTCCCACCGTCATCTCATACCCAACTCCCCTTTCCCCAACTTATTTGTTCCATCTCAGTGAAGGGGGATGCTTGGACGGGCTCGGATGCCGACGAAAATGTGACTGTCTCCAGCGCACAGTCTTCCTCCCGGTGCATTTTAGTTATTTCTAAATGGAAGTGTACACTTCTCTCCCTTTAATGACCCCCCAACTTTCCACCACTGAGAACGCAAGCTGTTTTATTTTTACCTAAATAATCACTTTACCCTCCTGACATTTTCAATTAAACAGTATGAACCCCCGAAACGAGGGCAACAAGGAGTACTTGCTTTGTTAACCGAGAAAATTTCGCCACAAAGAATGATCCGCAATACAAGAAGACCACCATTTGAGAAGAGGCATTCCAGAAATGGAATAGCCAATGATTAGTATTCCAAAGGCGATTTTCATCGAATTACTTAAGAATATGATTCATCCAAAGCTTTTATATGTCGATATTACGGTATTTAACATAGTAAAATATATTTCCTATCAATTTTTTCTAGAATAGATGGAATTTCTCTTCATATTACCAACAAAAGTCACACCTGTCTTAAAACATGGGTCACTTGAGTGAAATGAAATTTTTTCTAGATTTTAGATAATATATTTAATATGTAATATTGCTTTCAGTTGACATAAAAATTACAAAAGAATTTCATGATTTTGATAAAAATTAGTTATTTGAAACTTATCTGTACACAAAAACCAAATTTAAGCTAAAAAAGGCTTTATTTAGAAAATTTAACGACAATGACTGCCATTTAAACGTTAATTTTCATACGCACATGTTCTTCAACATGAAGTAATCGAAATGCACCTTTAAAATGACCTCAGACTAAATTCACTACAAACCTCATTTCGTTGATTTTAACACGCCGCATTGATGAGTCTTCAGATATATATATATATATATATATATATATATATATATATATATATATATATAAAGCCTCCCGAATGAATACATAAAATGTATTGACAATAAAATCTAAATCAAAAAATAGATAAAAAACGCCATGAATGGAGATGCAACTATATTAAAACGTATCTAAAAGATTACTTAAGTGGGAATTTCAGGTCATAACAGCGCTCGTTTTTTGTCGAAGTTCCCCCTTATCCATCTCATTAAAAAACACGCTACTTGCACAGGTAATTTAAAGGAAGTCGGAATTTTATTCTAGGTTGTTTTCTCAACACATCGCGTTCCTAGTTTGTTGAAGCCTTGGGTGAGCCAATTATTATTATACCATTCAATTACTACCACATAATCTAGAAAAGGCCAGGGGAGATACATATGTGAAATGTGCCGCGCTGATAGCATTAGGATGAGCGTACAAATTATCGTTGGTAGAAATATTTCTTTTCATTGGATTACGAGTTCAGTTTGCGAAGCACAATGCTTTCAAATTCCCCAAAAGCATTCATTTTTGCCTTACTAATATTATGCCTTAGCTCATTTGCTTACATCCCCCTCCTATGTGATATACCTAAAGGACGCAGGCCTCAGTGTGCCGTCATCCCCAGCCCTTTTTCCAATGGATCGTCAGGATGATTTTGAGTAAAATGAGTTAAAATAAAAAATTGTATTCTAACATGAATTATGTGTTCATTTCAATATATATGGTATACTCTGTCATGTACCATATGATGACCCATAAATACTTTTATAAGAACGGTTACCACATGGCCAGAAGAAAAATCCTCTGTCATGAATACGAGGATTATCAAACTTTCCTTATTCAGCCCTTAAATTGTATAGTTACAGCTGGTTTTTGTGCCTCTATTACTTAAAAAAGATTGATAATATATTTTAGACATTAGTTCATATTTTATTGCAAAATGTATAACAATCGTAAAATTTGAGGACTATAATCAATATCTGTGGATCACTTTGTTAAATTCACGCATCATGTATTCATTTAATTGTTCTGCGTTTTAAGTTTTACTCAAATTCGGCAGAAAATTTATTCAAAGAGTAATTTTTCTACATATATATAACAGAAATGTTCATCGCCTTACTTAATTTTAGCTTCAAATTGAATTTCCTCTTTTAACTTTTAATTTTTTTTAAGAGATTAGGAGTGGCTACAGGAAAAGAACTGTTAAATATTTTTATTTTCTCTGAATTAATGGGCACAAAAATGGTTATTTTTTATTTTCCTACGATTCCATTAACATTATGAGGAACACGATAAACACATATAGAGGTATAATATTTGAAATATTACTAAAAGTGCCCACTCAACCAGCATGTGACAGATTTTCTTGTTTAACGTGAAAATAATGTTTACGTTCATGATTCCAGGAAACAATGTGCCTTCCTAAAAGAAGCGCTCACCAGAAGAGAATCATTTTGGTGAAGAACAACGTAAACACAGTGAAAACAAAAGACATTCTCGGATAATGAACTATATATGTATATCTGCCAGCAGTCTGACCTGAAGAAGGCCTCGGAGGAGGCCGAAAGCTTCAACAATCTACAATGTGAGTGTCCTTTTATTTGCTTACGTGTTATCTATTTTATTTTATTTTGTGTTCTATTGTGCGGTTATATATATACACACATATATATGGGTGAATAAATATGTGTGTATATATACCTGTGTTTTTGTTAGCTACCGCTGTCTTGCTTCTCCGTTTAAAGAATATATATTATTTATTTTTATGTATACATGCGTACACACACACATATATATATATATATATATATATATATATATATATATATATATATATATATATGTGTGTGTGTGTGTGTGTATATATATATATATATATATATATATATATATAAGGAGAGAGAGATTGAGACATTAGGTGAAAAAGTAACTCACCGAGTTCCAGGTAAGACCTCGCTGTCCTTACGGAGCAGTGTAGTCATGGCACTGTTGGCGTGTGGTTATTTCTCGATGCAAGTGGCAAGAAACACAAGTGTCGGAAGGAACTAAAAAAAAAGAAAAAAGCAAAAAAAATTAAAGGGAACGAGGCGAATGAGGTTTGAATAGAGGTTTGGGGGCAAGGGGTAGGTGGTATAAGATGAACGCGAGGGGAGGAGGGAGTTGCGGAGGGCTGGATAAGGAATGGCGGGAGGAAAAGGAAACTGTGGGAAGACAGAAAGGAGGGGAAGAATAATAGAGAGAGAAAGGAAGAAAAAAGAAGCGTGTCGGGGGATGGGGGTTGGCAGGGAGAGGAAAATCGACATATTTCTTTAAAGCGTCCAGACAAAGGAAGATACCGTCGCGCAAGGCGGAAGTCGAGGAAGAAGGCAGGAGATTCCTCGGCTGTTGATATTTTTTTGCTCCCCACCAAAGAGATTGGGCGTGAAACAGAAGAATGAGGAAATATCGGCCACCAAGCGAGTGGGGGGAGTGGCGTCGAGGGCGAGGGAGGGGGAAAGTGAGAGGTGGAGGGGGGGGTAGCCGAGGAGAAGGGCGGGGTGAAAGACTGAGATAAATAAAGAGACGGCTCTGGCTGAAATGGAAGAAGGTCGGTGGTGTGCGGGGAGGGAGGAAGGGGGTGGAAGAAGAAAAACAGAAGAAAGTGCCTACTGGGTGGATATGAAGGGAAGCGAGGACGAGTGGGAGGGAATGGGGAAAAACATACGAACTGATGGTAATGAATTAGCAGATAAAGGATAAAGTAAAAAAAACCGCAGAAAACAAGGAATTCATCTTTGTTTTTTTTCTGCCTGGGCACTAATAACTGTCCCAAGAGGAGAAAATATATCCCCAGAGACCCAGCACTCAGTCACCTCACGCCTAATGGAGTTCCATGGTTCTATTTTCTTTGGCGAAAGTACCTTTCAGTCAAAGGTTCTCTAGGATGTGTAAACACAGGAGGGCAGTGAGGAGTAGAATTTATGAGTTTATGCCAAATGCGAAGGATAAGACGCCTAGTAGGGAGTAGCCGAGAAGGCAGTGGCATTCCCTTTCTGTGTCTCCCAGGTTGTCATTTCCGGACGGCGAATAATGATAAATAGTTGGCGAGACAAAAGGATTTTTCAAAAAAGGTCTCATCTTTTGAAGCGTAAATTAAAAGGACCTATTAATTATTTAGGACGCACTTAGGTGACTGTTTTACTGCATGCCTTCAACTGTGCTGCCTCCTGTGTGTTCAATTTCTATCGGGTTATACGAATACTTCCAGAAGGCATAATTTCTGAAAAGCACATGCCGTAGATCGAACACAGTGGACATTAAAAAAAAGCAACATTTGAAAATGAGTAACCCACTAAAATTATTTCTTCTGATTCCTGGATGTATGCATATTAATTGGCGGTACAATGGTGCAATTCAACATTTTACTGAAAAGGACATATAACATTTTATCTTAAATATTAAAAACGCATCAAGATCTTGTCAGGGTCTGTAAATAAATATTGAAAGAAATATTAATGGGAAAAAGTTAAAAATCGTATGCTATAATATTTCTTTGAAAATCCATTAACATGACGCATAAAAATAAACTCAGGTGGATTCGGTGATGCAACGTAATGTAGAATATGTGATCTAATAGTATAATTAAGATGACTATTTCCTATTGGAATTGACGGAAGTCCTTTAGTTTCATCATAAATACCGGAGGAGTTATCAAGCGTAAAGTAAGATTGACATGTAAAGGAGGAGATCATTTCTTACATAGTAGTCACTATGACCTTTGGAAATCGCGCATTAGGGTTAGTGGAAGGGCACCTGCTTTAAATGCTGATTCCATGCAATGTCTCATACGCGAAAAATCAAAAAGAGCATCTGACACTATCCAGAATTGAAAACCTTCTTTGAACCCAGGAAGGGCTCTCTCAGCAATATGTTTGTCTTTCTCTCCTAGCTAGGTCTATGTTGCTTCATTCGCCAAGTTTCCGCGCCACACAATACAATAGTCAATGACAAAGGTATCGCTTGCCTGCCTTTAGCATCCTTAGTCAACGTCCCAGATCATCAACTCTCTCCTCCTTGCAAAAGTTTCTTTGACAAACATAATGCTGCTTCTTATACCCTGTACCGTGAACCTCATGGTAAAACATACTTCCAAGATAGATATTTATAGGAAATTTTCTACCTGCTGTAGTTTATGTGCTCCGATTTATCCGCTTAATTTAGCCTTCTTCTTCCACAAAAAAATTAAATCTTTCTTTTTTATTATTATCTTCATCCCATGCCTATCACTGATTTTCTATTGCACTCAGTAATACGATGCGTAACTTGTTGTAATTGTTGTTGTAATGTAATTGCTTGTTCGTAATTTCTCGTAATTTTAATCCCTTGATGAATGGCTAAAAAAATCTTGAACTCGCAAACTTAAATAATTTTAAGGATTGCCCTCCGACTTTATTTCCTATATACAGTCCTTCTCGTACCTCTTTTACTCTAGCCTTTATACATACATTGAAAAGGATAACACTGTCTTTCCTCTTTTTCTAATACTGCCCACATCTTCATCACATCACATTCACCTAAGAAGACTGAGATACGTGCAGATAGTAAGTCTAATCACCCTCCAATCTGCTTCTATCATCTTCTTATACGAGTAGGTACATTCATCCTTCCCACTTAATTGTGTCTTTCGAAAGACTTCTCTAACTTCACAAAGCAAACAAATATGTCTTAGATGTATTCTCGATCAAATCCCCTTATATAGCCATGCACTCGAAAATAAAATCAAATACGGCTAAAAACTATTAAGTAGTTACATATTTTGCCCACAGTTGTTTTTGAAACATTGTAGACTTATCAAAAGTTACATTTTGATCAGTGTGTAAGAAACATTTTCTTGGTAAAATATGTAAGACCAAAGAGAAATTCGAGCCTGTTAAGCACTCGGCTCACTAGGAGGATTAGTTTTTCAGGGCAAAAAAATAATTTTAACATTTATGAGGTCTCCTGCTGAAATATATTTTCAAATTCACTAGCATGAGAAAGGCACCGCGAAAATATTAAATTGAGAATATGAAAGATTAAAAGGCACCAACATTGAAAATACTTGGTAAAAAACTTCGACTCATCAGTTAAAGAGAATAGATAACTTCGGTAGGAAAAGAAAAGCCTGGTATAGCTTGACGGGGGAAGTTTTGAGAAGGGGTAGCGAGAACTGCAGACACCTTACTTGTAGTTTAAGGCAGGAGTGGTTTAGCATTCACGGCGGGGAACAATTTTATCTCTCACACGACGTGAAGGCGAGCGTATCGAGGGGCTTTGTGAATTGGATGGAAATGGGAAGGAAGATGAAAGATGTGGAAGCTCCCGTGAGGAAGGATTGGAGAGGTAAAGAAAGAAACAGGGATGGATAACACATTCGCCAACATTTTCTTCCCGTCGATATAAATATTCGCTCACCGAATACCGAGCTTCAATTTCATGTTAAGGGTTCAACGTCTCTCGTCAAAAGAATTCACTTCTTTATTTATAACAGCGATGCAGTTGTTTACAGTAAGCACCACGGTGGTACTAATCTTATTACTTTGATGGTGGCTTGACAGGCGTTTTTATAATATGACAGTCAGAGGAATATAAAAGGCGACAGAAGGGAGGTTTGATAGAAATTTACAAGGCATCAATGGAGTATGAAAAGAATGTTTTATAGTGGAATTTGCCATAAATTCTCTTTTAAACCTCATGTCTCTAAAGAACTGAATGTGGTTAAAAAAAAGTGCAGTTAGGAACACGTCACTGAAGACTTGGAAATAAGAAAATTGGAAACAGATTGACTTGAACTGAACAATGTATTTCATTCAGAAAGGACTTTTATCAATAATAAGTTCAATTTTTTGATATCCGCCTAAAAGGCTAAATGTTTTATCACAATTTTTTATACATGACTCTGTGCGAATTACAAGGAGACATGTTTTTTACCATTTCCATCGATAACAAAAAATCATTGTATTGAAAGAGAAAGAGTTAATTTCGCAGCATGATGGGTCAACATGGAATATATTAAACTAACTGGATACCACTCCTCAAGAATACAAAACACACATTAAAACTTTTCTGTGTGCCTGCCTATTTTTTAGCCTATGATCGTTCAAAATCTTTCATTTGTTAATGTAGAAAATTCGTAGAGAGAAAAAATAAATACACTCTTAAGACATTTTTCGAGTCATAAACTCCACTCAGTTAACTACTAAATAGGTTACAAATACCAGTAGCGGTGCACCTTCATTAGGGTTTAATAACGAACACTTTTGTCGATTTTATAACGTTCCAAGTAATCCATCAAGGTCCTCTCTCCTTTAAAAAGAAACAATCTGAATCGTACCAAGTGATACAACAATAAGGAAAAGTTGGAGTTTAGTAAGGGAAATTTTAAGTTAGGAAAATGGCTCTGACACATACCTTATCTGCAAGTAAATACCGAAATCCTACTCCACCCCCTTCCCTGTCTTGTAAACCTTGGAAACTCTTGATAATTATGGCGCTATAAGTTCTAAACTCATTAAAAGAGTGATCATCCAACTATTCCTTAACAGACGAACTTGAAAAATGCTTAATTAAGCAGTTAGTGTAATAGTACAAGTTGTTTTGAATCTCGCCAGCTCGTAATCCCAGCCTTATTATTACAAGTGCGATCGCCTTCTTGAGCGCCCGTCGAGCAATTCGAAATGAAACACGCCCCGAAGTGATTAGTCTCGAGTTCGCTCGAGAGGCCATGGCCATAGCCTTATTCGCTGCTTCCGACTACTCAAGCCGGATAATGTGATGCTTCTTACCTCATTTTTCTTACTTTCGTAACTAATTAAGGATTGAAAATGGTATTTGAATTCTAAGGGAAAAAAACGATGCAAATTTCTATCATAGCAAATAACGAACGGAAATATAAGTGATGATTCGCGTTGTTGAAATAAATGCCCTACGCCAAGTTTTTATAACCACATCCTATGAGAAATGCTCCCTTCATTAATTGAAGAGAAATGGTTGCCATTAAACACGATCTTTACTTCCACCGAGCTGTGAGTTGGAGTAAGGAATAGATTAAATAAACATTAATTACTCTTGATCTTATTACTTTCCCCTTTTTCGTATCGATCATTGGTTGATCAGTTTATTCAAATTAGTAAAAAGTTTCACGCCTAAAATACTGATCAATATTCCCCCTGCGCTGGTCAAATATAATAAATTTGAATGTACGAGATCGTATGTAGATCAAACATGAGCACAGCTTGCCAACATATAACAACACCCCACTATCCGCTACGAAAACTATGACCGAGGATTATATTGTCAATGAAGAGAAGTGCTATTATTCAGCAAGTTCCTTCAGAAGTACATCGATGATTTCGAAGATTTCTTGCCGATTTGGAGCTCCCTCTCCCTGTGGATGTAACAATTCCTTCCAGTGACAATGTTACAGTTTTATCACTCTCATGAACTTTCAGACGTGTGCAATGCTTTCATAACGGATTTGATATTCCGTAGTAGATGCAGTTCACCGTCAAGTGAAACTTTTAAATAAATATTTTTCTCTGCTAAGTTACTATAAATAACAGGATTTTAATCTTTGCTTTGCCTTAAACTTAGAAAATTACATTTACAGCAAATGGTGATAGTACAAATCGCCGGATAATTGTCATCACAGACGATTGAAAAGATCAATTATGTAAAACTAAAAACTGACCGAGCAGCTGGAAAAACCATTGCTCCAGGAACAATTATACATCAAATAAAAATTCAAGTGTAAATATTTGCTAAATATTGAAAAAATTCGGCGCACATTTCAAACATACTATTCACTATATACACACTATAATTCACACTATAGGCTCTTCACGCTTTTATTCAGGTCATACTAAGAAAAACCTTGCAATTAAAACTTGCGTGCTGTATTCCATAACGTTCGCCGCTCCGGTGTGATCTAGAGTGTCGCAGTCATCATTCGACCGAATCCAAGTGGTCCAGAACTCCGCGCTACCATGTATCCTTGGACATGGTCGATACGACCGCGTCTTTGACATGCCCCGCGATGGAAACCTGGAGTATCTCAACGTCCTTTTGCCTTAGATGACGAAAGCATTTCAACGTGTTGAAGATTGCCAACATCAAACACTTGCAGGCATGCAGGCATTGGATCGCTACAAGCATCCAATACAAGCATCCTGGACACACCGGAATACCTCTCCGAGAATAAGTAATTCTGACGTCTTCCGTTAGATGACGGCTGAAGACGAGCTACCAACCAAAACCCTATGACGGCCGACTCGCCTCATTCGTAGACGTCATCAGGCAAAGCAATTACGGACGTGCCCAAACGGCACGGACTATAATTTCAAAGCGCATCAAAGTGTTTCATAAGCTAGTCACCTTGAGGGTAGTCCAAACCTTAGGATTACTGTAATAATACTTATATTTGCTTTAAACTTATTAGATAAAAAAGAACAGTTCATGAAATATAAAGTGTTCATGAATGGTTACCAATTTAAAACTCAATAAATGACTTTTTAAATTTTCTGGGGGACAATATTTGTGGTGTATTCAAATTGTACTAGTGCCCTTTAATTTGCTTATCCACCAAAATATTGCTCTTTTTGAAAGAATAATCCAAGAGCTTGTAGTGATAGTAGAAAAATTTAATTTCGTTTAAAATGAATACACTTTGTAACTTCCACACGATTTTTATTCGTACTACCGGTTTCAACGCTTCGACGTCATCATCAGGTACATCAGGTACAGGTAAAAAAATTTAATGTCAATAAACAATGGACGAAAAAGCAAAAGAAGAAGGCTCCTAACCCATTTGAAATTCCTACCAAGCCGTTCTATCTTAATAAGTATTATTACATCTAATACATTATTATTTTATGCGGTAGTTGCAGTATGAAAGTATGGTTAGACCTGGCTTGAAAACAAATCTGTGGAAAAATCGTGCCAATAATATCGTAAAGGATTTCCTTCCCAATATTCATTAATGTTGATTATTTTTCATAGTATCACTCTTCGTAAGATATTGCCTACACTCTATCTACGCGTCGAGTTTTTTTTTTAAGTTTTTCATTAATTAATGTCCTCTCATGAAATTCATATTAAATTTGGTTCATATGGAACATTTTATGAATTTGATTACTCATTGGTAAATCATTCAGTAAATTTTAATCATTTTATATCTCTTTTAACATTAAATTAATGAAAATTCAGTTTAACTCGCAAACACTCGCATGCGCGACGTAGATAGGTATGCGTGTGAGTTTTTGTGTGTGTGCAAATGTATACATTTTTGCTCAATTTCATGCGTGTGAACATAAGTAAAAGACTGGTGACCAAACACCACCCAACACACATCCCTACTCCGAATAGCTTTGTTGTTAACTAAAATATTTATTTATTGATGTAAGCTGCCGGTAGCTAGGGTATTTATTGCAATTTATCTCAGGGCTAGGGATTTGATATTGAATCAATCTAACTCTTCTGGCCTGTTGAAATGTAGTTTATAAACTTGGAAATGCAAAAGCCAAATGATCTTCCTTGTAACAAAATTTGTTTCTAAATTATTTGCCCAAGTTTAATTGTAGGGAACCTATTCATTCAAAATGTAAGTATTTAACTATTTTAAATTGGAAGTCGTCGTAATTGCCTTCACGGGAACTTGTCCAATAATAAAACATCACTATTTAACTATGTGTTAAAAAATGATCCTAGATCATCCCTATCAATTCCATTACCTTTTCTTGAATGCTCCTGAATGCGCCTAAAACAATGAAGTTTCATGACTCGTAGAGTTCATTTCCTTTCTGATTAACCTACATCTAGCTATCAAACTGTTAAAAAATTCACTTCCAGAGCTCGCTGAGATGGAAGAAATTAAATAGTAAATGTCATAGCATAGAGCTAATGAACCAAGTCGCCAGAACGTGGCGGCAACCACAGACAGTAATTCAACAGATCGTCTACCGTCACATATATTTCTTTTGTGGTTTATTTCGAGATCCAAACCCAAAGATGTAGATTTTTTATTCCCACAAATTAAAATGGGACACCAGGAAAAAATATAACATTGAGCATAAATCAAGGTGAACAACACTTGAGATCAGGAATGCATCGTTAAAGTCAATGACCTAATGTATATTCATTTCGCTAATTGACGGAAGCTTAGACCGGAAAAAGTTCCTCAGCCGAGTATTACTAAATGCGTAACAATAATAATACTCCTTTTAATGAAAATCAACCGCCGGTAAGTGGCATGCGAGATAAAAAATGTTTAAAAAAAACCACGAACGACGTGATACGTTTTTTTCACCTAATCTTGCATTGTTCCAAGTGATTCTCTTGTTTAAAAATATTTCGCGATGTGTAAGTCGACTATCCCATTAAATTATACAAACTAAGTTCTATCTGGAGGCGGTTATCTTTTATGAAATGCAGATTAATGGTAATTGAGAATGGGATATGAAAATTTCATGAGAGAAGAAAGGCGTGGAGGGAAACGTGAAAATCAACTTGCGACGAAAAAGGGGAGACAGAGAGAAATAGTTGAGGAACGAATCTAAAAAAGAATACCAATAAGAAGAAAAAGCAAAGCAAGAAGGAGAAGGGCGGGCGGGGGGAGGGGGGTGGCCAGGAGTGTTTTTGGCCTTACAGAGGGAAAAGGAGGAAAAAGGAGTTTATATGTATATATATGTGCCGCTCCTCTCTCCCCTCTGGCTACCATCCCACCTCAGCCCCAAACCCCTCTTCCCTTTACCCCTATCCCCGTGTCATAATTTCTTTTTTAATCGAATTTTTTTTCATTAATTTCCAAAACTAATTAATATTGAAATTGAATCCTGAGAATGGGAGAACGGGTCATAATTAAAATCTCAACCCCAATGAGATGAAACTTGGAATATATTAAAACGGGGAAAGAGAGAAGAGTTGGAGACGTACAATATGGATCGAAGCACAGAAAGGAGGAGAAGGAAAAACTGAAGCGTGAAGAACGGTGGGTGGGCTTAGTAAAGGCAACACAGAAGTGATAGAAAGGGAGAGAGAATTTCAAACAAGCGTCAGAAAGGAGTGGAACAAACGATTAATAACAGAAAAAATTGTAAGAACCTCCGGAAATTCTTTCTCTCTTTTACCTCGTCAATTTGCCAAGTTTCCACATAACCTAAGCGATCTGATTGTTCTCACTGCATACGTAACTATGCTAGTTAATTTTTTTTCGGTGGAAAGAAGGGAGAAATTCTCGAGCGGTGATTTTTTGACCCTGCAACCAACGGTCTTGAATTCTAACGCCTTACCCGACATATTTCAATAGGTCTTACTTAATGAATCCAATAAAGTGCGTCATCTAGTTTGAAATATCGATACTTATTGAGAATCCCACGTGGTACGGGATTCATTTTGCATATGTGTGAAGTGAATACCACCGTGTTTCTGTATAGCTTTCAATTCGCTTATACATAAAACATTAGCGTTAGAAGGGTATAATGTGTATGGTAATGTCAGTCATGCTTATGATCATGAGCATAAACATGAGTTTGGCATGATATCAGACCTTTACTCCGTCAATCCTATATTTTCAGTATCTCCATGAACGCGTTCTGACCAACATTACCCCAAGTGGCTAATATCATGGAGTCGAGAGACAAACGAGCATGAATGCGTCCATGCATGAGGTCATGCATGAACTCGGTCGAGGACAAGGAAAGGGTGACCTCATATCCAATGTGCAAGAGCGAGAGTATGATAGCAGGAGTGTGATTTTAAGCTTGACTGTATTTGAATGAAATGGGTGCCACCTACACCAGCATGGACATATGTTCATAAACAATTTTATATTATGAAAAAAATAACTATTCAAGCTTTTTTTATTTCAATAAATTAATTTCAATACTAATGTACTGCTAAAATATACATACAGTAATAGATTAAAAGTCTAAATGTGATTAATCAAATGGATTCCCGCAAAACGGATAAGAGCTACAAAGAAACATTTGGACAGTCTAACCCTTGTCCGTTCCTTGTTTACTTTTCTGATAATCAGCCTTGGAACCGAAGTCAATCAATCTCCCAAGGGAGACTCATTGTGGCTGTAAATCTATTCATTTGGAAATATTATCCACTTTAAGATTAACGGCCGAAGTCATGACTTAGCAAAACCTCATCTCACGGTGAGCCGGCGCAAACTTAATGATAAAAACCTCCGCTGAGACCAATTTCTTTAATAACATATTTTTCCACGTCAAACCAAACAGATGTAAAGAAGGATCATTAATTGAAACGAGCAGACACGAGAGAATCATTTCATTCGAAAACGTGCATATAAAGCAATATCACCTTGGAGACCTAATATTTTTGTTATGGATATATAAAGTCTCTTTTAATTTTACGAAAGTTTCTATAAACTTTTCATATTGCTAATTCTATAAGAATAGCCAGTTTTTACAATGCTTTTCAGTTTAATGAAGGGTTATATCCTTCTTCCATATCAATATCCCGTGAGTTTTAGCACGCCACTGTGACTTTAAGGATCCCAGATATCTAGGATCTCAATACATTAAGAACACATACGAGTTACAATACGTATAAAATACGTACATTATGTCAGAATGTATTCCCAACGCGGCTTATCTCAGTATTATATATTTAAAAGACAATAATTTGTGATGAAATAAGCGCAGTCTACAATTATATAAATAAACGGTAGAAATATAAACGATAGTTTCTCTTGGAATGAATTAGGAAAACAATATCAATAGAATACAAGCTAAATTATATGCTTAGACGTCGCTTCGAAATACGGTAATATGCCTAATTTATAGAATAAATGCTGTTATTTGTTACAATGTCAAAAACACATTAGAACAAGAAGCATAACAGAGGACAAATAAAACAATTTAATCATACATAAATGCGGGGAAACATAAATGGAAGAAACAATGACATCATAACAATGAAAAATTATGTGCAAAAAAGTGATGCAAAGCATTCTTAAGTGACTCTAATAAAGATATAATGGACTGGAAAAAGGGGGAAAACTTGAATTTTTACTTGAAGCTAATATAGAATTGATAGTCTAAAATCTGGGGGATTAATAAAAGAAATAATGAGTATTAACAAGTGTTATCGATTCATAATAAAATCTAATTGTCAAAGTCTAATGTATCTTATATGAAAAACCACAGACCTTGTTACAAGTCACTTAAGATCCTGTGTAGCAACGAAGAAATTATTATTCCCCCACATCATCAACAGGTGAGATATTGCTGAAATAAATGACGTAGATTTAATAAACGCCACCATTCCAGATAAGTTAATTAAGGAATTATTCAGAGGACTCTTGCATTTTTAACCGAAAATATAAAATACGAAAAAATGAAACCCTCTCCTCTTCCTCTCCACTAACTGATTTAGACATTAAGGGATATCAAATTCGCATAATTAACAAGATAATACCCAGCTAATAGATGATATCCAAATTTTCTCCGGTGCGTGTAAAATATGCATGGAAAAGTGTAATAAGGTAAAGACATCTATATAAATCATATTCATTCAGGTTTTTCATTTATAAAACTAAAAAATATTTCATTTACACAAAGATGAACAATTTCCACTTTGAAAATGCTCTTTTTTACATGCCACCGAGCAATCACAAAGAGGAAGAAGTCGAAGGGATGTACGATGAGTTAGAGGATATAATCGCATGTGTTCCTGCAGGGAAACATTTGATAGTGATAGGAGATTGGAATGCGACGGTAGGCGAAGGAAGAGATGGTGGTGAGGTGGGGGAATATGAGCTAGGCACGAGGAATGACCGCGGGGAGAAAGAAATTGAATTCTGCAGGAGACAGGGGCTAGTCATCACCAACACATTGTTTAGACACCACAAAAGGCGTTGGTATACATGGAAAATTCCAGGTGACTCAGAAAGGTATCAGTTAGATTATATTATGGTTAGGCACAGGTTTAGGAAGTGTGATAAATTCGCACAGCTTCCCAGGAGCGGATGCGGACTCTGACCACAATTTAGTTTTTATGAAACGTAACGTCCGTTTCAAGAAGATAAGGCAAGGGCGGCGGGTTAGGAAATGGAATGTAAAAGTATTAAATGGATTAACGAGGAAGGAGTATCAGCAGGCTGTAGAGAAAATGATGGATGACGGTAAAAAACTGCGTACTATCGAAGAAAAATGGGAATGTATCAAGAAAGGGATATTGGAAGCCGCTAAAGACACTATAGGAACTGTTAACGGGAAAAGGATAAGGAAGCCATGGGTAACGGATGAGATGATTGCAAAGATGGATGAGAGAAGAAGATGGAAAAATGTAAACACAGAGTTAGGCAAAATGAAGTACAAAGAGTTAAACAATAAATTGAGAAGGGCCACAAATAAAGCAAAAGAAGAATGGTGGAAAACTCAATTCGAGGATAGGGAAAGTTTACAGAAGAAGGGTGAAATTGGTGCTCTATAGAGAAAGGTTAAGTTATTATCGGGAAGTAAGAAGGCAAGATCTGTGGTAACAGTTAAAGATAAGTGGGGTAAGATAATAGTTGAACTAGAAAAAATCCAAGAGAGATGGAAGGAATATATAGAAACACTGTATGGTAAAGAACTTAGGCCGACAAGGTTAGACATAGAAAAGGAATATGACGTAGAAGAAGATAGCTTAGGTCCAGGCATACTCGCCGATGAAATAGAAAGGGCATTAAAGGAGATGAAAGCAAATAAGGCCGTGAGGGTGGACAACATCCCAGTAGAACTGTTGAAATGTTTAGGAAAATGTGGGAAGAAGGAACCGTGGGTTCTATAAAGGCCCTACATAGACTGATTCGTAGTATCTATGAGGAAGGAATCTGGCCGGAAGATATTGTGAGATCAGCGTTAGTTCCTATTCCAAAAAAGGCAAAGGCTATATCATGTAAGGCCTACAGAACAATAAGTTTGATATCCCACGCAGCTAAAGTTATTCTCAGGATCATCAACAAAAGGATAGAGAGTAAGGCAAATGATTACTTAGGGGATGATCAGTTTGGGTTCAGGAAAGGAAGAGGTACGCGTGATGCCATTGCAGTAATGAGATCACTAGTCGAGAGGAATATAGAATACAATCAGGACGTTTTTGCCTGTTTTGTAGATTTCGAAAAAGCGTTTGATAGAGTGAATTGGGAAAAATTAATACGTGTATTGCAGAAAATAGGAATGGATTGGAGGGACAGAAGACTGATCCGCAACCTGTACATGTCTCAGACTGCTCAGGTGCGAGTGGGGAACGGAGAGTCCGGATGGGCAGTGTTAGGAAGAGGTGTAAGGCAGGGTTGCCCATTGTCACCGGTACTCTTCAACGTATATGTAGAGGAAATGATTAAAGAGGCATGGGAAGAACTGGAGGTAGGAATGAAAGTCGGAGGGGAATTCGTAAAATCGGTTAGGTTTGCTGATGACCAAGCATTAGTTGCTCAGTCAGCCAAGGGGTTGCAAGCATTGCAGAGTGAATTGGAGGTTCAGTGCGATAAATATGGGATGAGAATCAATATTAATAAAACAAAGGTTGTGCGATTTTCCAGAAAGAAAAAGGCTAAGCTAAATATTAAAATAGGTGGGGAAAAAATAGAGCAGGTAGAGCAGGTAGAGCAGTTTACGTATCTCGGAAGTGTTTTGGACCAATACGGTCAAAGTAGTAGGGACGTAAGGAGAAGAATTGCGCTAGGCAAGGAGGCTTTCTCAAGGAGGAGGGAGTTGATGACGGGGACGTTGAGTAGGGATGTTAAGACAAGACTCATAAAAACTCTGATATGGAGCGTAGCTATGTACGGTGCGGAAACGTGGTCACTGAAGAAGGAGGATGGACGTTGATGGCTTTTGAAATGTGGGTGTGGAGAAGAATGGATAAGGTTAAATGAACAGAAAGGAAACCAAATGAGGAAGTGATGGAGATGGTGGGTGAGGAGAGGGGTTTGTTGAGAGAAATTCTATGGAGGCAGGAAAAATGGATGAAGGGTGTATTGAGCGGTAGTGGAATATTGAAGAAGGTAATAGAGGGGAGGATGTTGGGCAAGCGAGGAAAGGGCAGGAGCAGGATAGGAATGTTGGACGGGATGAAGGGAGGAAAGAAGTACACAGAGATGAAGAGGGACCTGATGTAGATTAAGTTGCTGGATTGGGTTTTGTTTGGAGTTACAAAATGTTTATTTGATAGTTGTGTCCATCCAAAAACCTACCTTAACAGGTAGATTACCTAATGTATACATAATCCCTATTACTCTTGTATGTTATTATCAGTGTACTACCGGATTAGAGAAGGTTTTTGATGAGCTTTGGCACTACACACCACAAACTACTTACTCCTAAATACATGGCAGAAAATCCTTAAACACGAATTTTCACACTATATCATAAACCCCACTCATTCCTTGGTTCTGCATACTTTCTCCTCCAATAATTTCATCCGAATTGACTATTATTTTCCTCCCTCTGCCTCGTTTTCCGAAATCCTACCGTCTTCAGCATATCACTGCTACTCAGTATTCGTAAAGTCCACTTGTTCTACCTAATTCTATTTTTTCCCAGAAGTCGTATTTTCCCTATCATACCCTAATCGTTTGTTTTCCTTTCCGTCCATTTTATTTTTCCATACTTCTTCGAACCAACATTTTGAATGACTTCAATCTATGCTTATCCTCCATCCTTAAAGACCTAGTTTCCTGGCCACACAAAATTATGCACCATATCGAAATTTTCACGAGTATTTTCTTTACATTTCCATTATCCGTGCCTTCCAAAGCCTCCCGTCTCTTTGTAAACGTATCTTTACCTTGTGCAATACTTCTTCAAATACCCCCACCTCTCTGCCAAACTTCATCCAAGACTCTTACCAAATAGATGATTGTTCTACTCGTGCTAATTAGTCTAACTAAAAGGGCCCCTAATTTTAATGTTTATTATAGCCTTTGTGATTCCTAAAAATGTCATTACCTTTGTTTTTTACCATTAATTCTCATTCTATATCTTTCATGCCCATTCTATCAGGTGCGAAGTAGTGTATATAATCCATTGGCTGACTAACTAACTAACGCTTGATCATCGACAAAATTTGATTTGAAGTTCCCCGCCTACTTTACTCCTGCCTCAAGCTCTCCGCAGGTACAAATCCTCCAGATATACATGTAATGAAAAAAAGAGATGATAATGAACTTCCCTGTCTTCCTCTACTGCCTAGTACTACCCATTTTGACTCTATTCTCTGTTGTCACCTCTAAATCTACAAAATTCTACATCCTGCCATCCACCACAAAGGTGAGGCAGGGGTGCAAGCACGAGATGGGAAGGGCAAGGGATAAGAGAGAGAAGGGCTTTTAAAGGGCTGGGAAAAGGGAAATATGCACCCATGCAAAATCTCTTAAAAGGCATGAACGGTGGGAGGGAATACAAATAAACGATAACCACCATTTGATAAAACACCACCATACCAAGACACGATAAGGGGAAAATTCTACTCATCCATGGCCGTGAAACTCATGGTCCCTGTCCCTGACGCCGCAGGTCGAAAATGTGGCATCCTGTTGTTGGCAGTAGACCGCGTGAGGCATTAACTCCGCGGAGAGGGCCGAGGGATTGAGGGAGGCTTGAAAATACAACAAAAGGCGGCCATGGAGATTTTTAACATTCACTCTGTTAGATGTTTGTTGGTCTTACTCGGTCATGCGGGAAGGGATTAAACAAAAAACTTGGAAGATTGTCAAACGCATACATATAAGTAAAACTAATTTTTTCAAACGCTGCAGATGGAAAGTGGCATTTTTGTTAGTTTCAACTCTACAGTTACAACCCGATACTGCCCGTGGGAAAAAAGAGTCCTTCATTCTGTTGATTTTGGGGTATATTTCTCGAATTTATATCAATGATCCCAGCGAACAATACAAATGTTGGATTGCAAAATAATCGTCAAGGTCTCGGCCCTGAAGCAAGCGGCTCTGAATTTATTTAATAAGTTCAACCTAGCGTTAAACTATCCTTGTTTTAATGACTCCCAACGTAACTCAAGAAGCATTTCTGTGACGCTGTTCGTTTTTTCGTAATGGTGTTTAACGAAACGGACTGCCCAGCGTTGAACCTTCACAATATCCTGAATGAGACCTTTTCCAGTCGGATCACATACAATATACGTATATTCTAAATTTGACTTAACAACAGCATGGTGTTAACATTCCTTGTACTTGACTCATGCCTACTGAATGCGTCTAATGAATCCGAAATTTTTATTTACTTACCCGCAGATACATTACCATACATCACCATATCACTTTACATTCGTTACACCCTGTTATTTTACCTTACCAACCGCTTGTAGATCAACTTTATCAAGTTTATACACAAAAACAGTGGGCCTTTTTAAGATAGTCCTCCGAACATGGATGGATTTTATGGATTTATTTCAATACCCATTTGTAAACCATTTCTAAATAAAACTAATTTTTTTTTCAATATTGTTCGATCCTCTTCTCCAGAAATCACTCGGTAAATCACTGCGTCGTTCGCCAGCATATTAACCTTATTAATCGCTTCGTGGGTCAAGTCGTCAACAAAAATCAAGAAGTGCTAGGGCTAATTAAACTTCCCTGAGGTGTACCAGAGGTCACTCGTAAGCTATCAGAACTAGTGCCATCAATGAGTGCCTGCTGTTCCCGTTCTGGCAGAAAGTCTTCCAACCCTATTTATTGCGCTCTAATTTACGGCGATGAGCTTTAATTTATAAATTAGGTTACCAAGAAAAGCTTTGAGAAATGCCTTTTGAATATCTAAAAAAATCGTAACCACTCTCCCCGGGTAAAATTAAGTCGTGTGTGAATAGTCCTAAATGAGTCTCACGAGAGCAGGACGTTCCTGGATCCGTGCTGCTCGTTACTTAATAAGTTAAAGCTGTCGATGTATCCCATTATCGAACAGATAATGTATTCCAAACGTTTATAGAAAATCGACGGAAAAGGGAACTGGGTCTTAAATTACTGGAATACTTTCAGTCATCACTTTAAAAAATAGGTGTTACTTGCAATTTTTTTTTTCTTAAGGACATTGCACTCTGTGAGGGATTCGTTAAAAATCCAAGATATGGCGCAATATTAAGATCTAATTGTTTTAACACCATTTCCGGTATATTTATATTTTCGGGGCCTGGGAATTTGTTGGGTATTCTCTCTTTAAGCAATTGGATAGTTCCCTGTTCGTCCGCTCTTACATTACCCTTTAGTTCGGTATGCACAGTATTGGGGATATTCGCGGTGGCGATATCGTTCGTGAAATCACTTTGGAAGAATTTATTGAGAGTATTAGCTTTTTCTTTATTATCAGTGTAAGTGCCATTGTTGCAACCCCTTAAGTAGGCCAACGTTTACTCACCCCCCCTCTTGCATCCCTGGCATATGACCAGAACAGTTTAGCATCACTGTTCAAGTACTCACGCAGCACTTCACGTCTAAAATCTGGTATGGCACTGGAAAATTATCTTTTCGTTCCAATTTGTCTATATTTGTCCAATAACTGTACGATATGCTCCAAGGAAGATAGGTCTTCGCCAGCTCTGCTTATTTTTTGATGTGGCATTCTCTACGCTCGAGACTCTTCCCTAACAACGTCGTTTTTTCACGTGGACTCGCGGTTTGTTTTAGGCTGTTTTTAGGGATAAGGCAATGGTTTGTGAAATGTGAAAAAAGTGCTATTTTCATGCTTCTCCTATAAAATTGATTAAACTGTGCAATCATGCGTGCTAATTTCATTGCATCTTTTCCATCCAGCTTGAAAAAAACTTAAATGATTATGTTATTATTAATAAATGCATTTTCAATTTTCAACGATGGATGTCTACTGGAAAAGTAAATCCATCCTCCGCTTCGGTAGAGAGAATCAGCCGCCATTCACGAGAGGTACGTGCCCTCCCGTCATTTGGTTCCGCGCCGCTGGCAGTTGTGGTTCCTTTGCCTTGAACTTACCCATCAACATCAAAGCTCCCCGTTAATTGCATGACCCGCAACTTCCGATTTGTACCTCAGGAGCTCGTTAATGTTGAAAAACAGACACAAGCATCGTATATGCTTCGCTTTGAAATATACCGAATTCTTTAAAATTACTTTCAGGCTAACGCTACTAATTCTGAGCAAACATATTGTCTCAAATGCATTTTAATCACCGTGGCCTATTATCGTTGCCAACGAGCAAGTTTTATCACAAAATGGGAGGAGCATAAAAAACTTTTGGTTTGCATCTGCTGCAGAAGTACAAATCAGCAAAAAATCATAGGTTTAATTTGGAAAATATGTTATTTTATGAGTATTTCACATTAATTTTCTCCAGGCGGAAAACTGAGTGAGTGACGCCTTCTTTGTTTTTGGCGAATTGGGCTTCGGATGCCATTCGTTCCGGGCCAAAGTTAACCCGTCTTCAAGGCAACCATCCCGTACTACGTAAGAATATCTCATTTAAAATGTGGTATTTTCTAAGACCTCCAACTCAAATTTCAAATTCATTAAATTCTTTAACCATAATTAAATAAAAAATATTTTAAAATTGTTCTCTTCTGTCAAAACACACAATATTTTCCCGCGGCATAGCTTAAAGAAAAACTGTGAATAAATGTGGCAACAAAAACAATAGATGATGGATTATCTTTGAAATACAATAAAGAAGAAGGAAACGAATTTTTTCGGAGACCATGTTTCCTTCTCCAGTGAAGATTGGCCACATCAAGACGGATGAAAAGGGAGGGAATGGAAGGAGTGGTGACAATATGATGAGGGAGAGAGAAAAAAAGAGAAATGTACGAGTGAATTGGGGAATATATGGGAGCGAGAGAACGTGTGGGGAGAGAGAGAGAACAAGGATAAGTACTAGAGAGAGGGATTCTGGTTCAACGCAATGTGAGGCGAGAGGTACAGCAACAAGAAAATAAACATCGGTTCGGAAGTGGAAAATGTGAGTATAGGTTTTGAGAGAGTAGCAGCGCGAATGAAGTTCCGAATTGATATGTGGTCAGGAGCGAGGGCAGAGGAAGGTGTGAGATGGCTCTGCGGAGGGTAGCATTCATATGTCTGTCTTTTCACTCCGCATGTTCATTCGTCCATGATATAGCATAAGTGATATCCCTCACATGTACGTGGAGACAGAAATTATCGATGCGTTAAAATTTTTACATCTAAATGTTTTTAAATGTTCCATTCGTCCTAAACTACGATTTATCTGTCGTACAATTTCAAGCTAGATAAATAATGCCTGCAGTACATTCCAAATGGAGAGATTTAATCGAGAACTAGGTGCTCAAACTTATCATTATCATTTTATCAAAGATAACATTATTTTTATCTAGATTAGGCTTAATTGATTGCAGGCTGACATGTGGCGCTCCTATGATTAAGGAGGTAATAGCAGTTCTACCACGCAAAACATAGTCACAGTAATTAACCTGACTATTAGTTGGATTGCACTAGGCATAATCCACCCATTTCCCAAGAAAATGTTCATTCCGCAAACTCACACAGCCTGAGTGAAGCTGAAGGTACTCGGAGGCGGCATCTATTATCGAACTCAGGCCCCTAATAACTTTGTACTCACTACACCACCACGTCCCTGATGTAGCATAAATGCAACCTTCAATACTCTTAATTGTAGCGGATATCTACATACTAATATGGATTATTGTCACTTTCACCTAAAAGTAATGCAATTACGAAATCATCAAACTGCAGTTTCTTCCTGCACACAAATTGTTTTTAAGTAAATGCATTCACTCTCATGTTGGGCAGCATAACTAAAATTTATTTTATCAAGGAATTTTTGTCTCATACCATCGATGATCCAATTATTTTGTGCCTGTCTTAAGTGCCTAATGTAACATACCTGTTGTTTAAACACTTATTTATACTATTTCGCACTTCGAAATTATTCAGTGGAATCAGAAAATGGGTCTCTTGCTAAACAAAATTTTTATTAAATTTCTTTTCCTAACATTTGTACTTTAGCATTAAAGATAAGTAAATACGACGTTCTATTCAGATGCTGAAAATTAATCAGAGCTTCTCTAATTGTGACTGTAACATATGAAATCTCAAAACAGTGCGGCCGATAACATGTTTGTTTATTATTCGCGTCTCAATTTCAGCCTCTTAAAACTCAAGATTTTCCCGAAGAAACGCACCGCGTTTTGATTGTCACTTTAACCATAAAGTAATGGAATTATTAACAGCAGTTTCTTCCTGCACAAAATTATTTTTAAATTAACACATTTATTGAAATTAAGAATTGCAGTATATCGTTACAATTGAATGGATAATATTAAAGCCAAAGTCATCCAAGTTGAGCTGGCGGCAAACATCTTGTTAATGAAAAGATAATCATAAATAAATTTAAAAAACTACAATTTTTCTAAACATTTTTACTGAATCCAAAAGAAGAAATATGTATTCTATACAGATTCTATAGTATAGTATACAGATTTCTTCTGACAACTTCTTAGAGTCGTTACTATGAAATACCACGAAAAAACGGAATCATAGAATGAGATGGAGCCAAAACAGGTCTCCTCCAGTATTAAACGAGTTACATTATTCCCATTATTTTTGCAGGAAATCATTCAATCAAAAAAGCGGAATAATAACAATAAATGGCTTAAGACGAATAGTAGTAGTGATTTTGTTTATCAGTAGCAAGTACTTCCTCAATAATAAACCATCAAATGGAGGAAATCACTAAGCATGGATTATTATTTCTAGTAGAACACATCCAAACGCTCATCAATTGAAATTGGCAATACGAGTTACACACGGATTTATCCTAAAGAGGATTAGCAAAATAACACCAGAGAAGAGTTTTTAATACAGTTTAGGAGTGGAAGGTGTCCCAATATATAGTCTCTGAATACAAATTTGTACGGGAATAATTTTTAAATCTCTATGAAGTATCAGGAAATGTATGACTAAAAAAATAAACACAAAAATGAAACTTTGGCTCTCACAGTTTTTAACTGCTATTTCCATAAAGCTTAACAAAAAAGGCACTGTTAAGAGGAAAATGGAATATTGGAATATGAAAAAAAGCATTTTAATACGATATTAGAGTTTGATTATTAACATGTTAGTGATCAAATGAATTGTATTCATCAAGTTCAAAGCTGCAAGGGATAAGTAAGTGGTCGTTTTCCAACAGTTTTAACCAAAAGCAAATCCCTCTTCGAGGGATCAATTCAATATATCGTATGTCCGCTTAGAGGAAACTTGCGAACATCGGAGTATAGCCGGGGCAGGTGGCAGAAAAACTCGCTAATAATAATTATAAAGATGGACGGGTATTATTAGACATGAAAACTAATTCAGAACAAAACGATTTGTTTGAGAAATAAATTAAGAGCAGAGAGGCTTCAAGCTAATCCTTGGATGTTGGAACGTACTGACGTATCACTATCAAGAACCTCTCCCAGAAATATACTGCTAGAAATACAATTTAATGGACTTGGCCAAAATTTGCCTGTTCCATATAAAATAGAAGAAACAGTTAATACTAATCACTAAGAGTAGTCGTACTAATAACCTTTACTTATTCATTCTTTACCCAGTGGCTTCAAAGATGTCATATCACATGGTAATAGCATATGGCATAATATTATTTTTTTTTACTTTGTGTCCAATTACTCACTTTCAACTACAATATTTATGCTTGAACTGCATGTAGGTGAAAAATATATTTACGAGGACCATATCTAACAATTTATTTATAGCGCTTTACATAAATGACAGCAGAATAATAAAATTCCGTCGAGTCATCAATGAGGATTATTAATATTTATTCGTTAATGTTGCTGCTTTCTTAAAGTGTCTTAGCAAAAAGGTTTTTGGTGGCATGCTAGTAAAAATTTTATTTTTGAGTTGAACGAAAGAGGCATAATTCACTCTCAGAGTAGATTTATTCAGTAAACATGTTTTTCCGCCATTAAATCTAAAATGAATGCAAAATTACGAATCAAAGGAAGTTATTAATTGAAAATTTTGTGCTATAATATGTTTTTGAATTTTATTTATTAGAGTTGATACAACGCCAACAGCGTGCCTATGCGAATACGAATGATGAGAGGGTTGCCCTTGGCGGGAATACGCTCACATGCATTAGGCAGGGGGGTCAGGGGGCAGGCGTGGAAGTGAGGATATTAGCGTGGTGGGCGTGAGCTTCACTTAGAATGTTTCGGGTGTCAACTCCAATGCGAGCGTGCGTGGCCTTCGCCGTTGGCGTGTGCGTTTGCGCGCGATAGCTGTAAAGAATGATGTCCCCTGAGAATCGAATGGGGACACGAGCATGAGGAGGAAGGATGGGGGAGAATGGAGGGGATTCATTGGGGAGAGGGACATCGCTGTACGCCGCGAGAGTGCTTCGTGTGCTGGTGGGAGGGTGGGCTCGCAGCTCACGCAGCCGAAGACAGACAATGGGTTGCCGTGGAAACAGACAAGTGACGAAGAAGGATGCGAAGAAATGACAAAAAGAAGGCAATCAATTTGGTCCCCCATCTCCTTCTCTCTCTCTCTCTCTCCCCCTCACCCTCCCACTTTTTCCTTTACCCCTCCACACCCACCCCACAATATCAACACCTCGCCTTCGTTCCACTCACATGTTTTATGTGTGTAACTCTTTTGTCAGCCTTTTTCCTAGTTCTTTTTTGCTTTAATCAATTTTTGTTTAGTTTTCTTTTACCTATTCCGTACTATTTATGGTGAAATTCTTGTCAAGCCAATTCTAAGGGTATCTCACAACAATGTGATTTTCCTACTTCACTGCCAAAATAAAAAGATTTTTAGTAGAGGGTCACTATGAAATCAGCGAATAGGTCAACTGCAAAGTCATGTGTAATACGAGCGTGTAGAATATGAAGCGTTTAAGAAATTTTCTTATTTCGGGAGACTTTGATCCATTTGTTTTATTTTAGTCAAAATGGAAAAAATTTACATTCCGTCCGAATCTTTAGGGAAGGAAAATGTTAAATGATGATGAAATCAACCGAAAAATCATTAGGGAGGTACTCTTCCCCACATCAACGCTGAAGTGTTACCAAATATGAGAGATAATCCCCAAATAATTTACCCACTTGTTCTGATTCAAGAAATACGTTTTGCTAAGCATAAGTACGCATTGAGTTTCATTTAATTTAAGCAGTCAGGAATTTTAACTTATTTAATCTTTAAATTTAAGATCAAGTAATACATAGTTATGTGTTTCATTTTTTGTTCGCAGCCTTTCCAGAATACTACTACAAAGACTATCCGAATATGGCGTATAAGAGAACATATTTGAGGCATAACCGTTATGTGTCATGGAAAATGTTCATACACAATAACTGAAACCGAAGAGAAGTATAGAGTTATCGTGCAGTTATATGACCCATAAGTATTAATTAAAATGGCCATCTAATCAGATTTGTCATCGATATGCAATACTTTTAACTGATTACTCACGAGGCCGCCACTCGGCAGTATTTTCCTGCCCTTTTATCATATTTATAGCATCTAATTTTTGCTAATATTCCTTGAAAACATATGTAGCCTGATCGAAATCAATTCAGTTTCTAGCATGAAAAAAAATCAGTTTAAGGATAAAAATAGCCTCAAATACGTTCACACACACGTTTTCGAGGTAAATCTCTACTCGAGCCGGTGCAAACATCTAGGAGATTTATCTTTTTTCCCCTTTCCCTCTTCTGCTTCGGCGTTGATGCCTTTCGGTCGGCATGAGTGCCTCATTATTTCCCGTAATGAAGGGTCGCAGGTACATTTTATCGTGGCTTCTAAATTTTTCAATGGATTTTTAAGCCCCTCACTGGTCGGGGCAAGAAGCACATCAGTTATATTCGAAAAATATCTTGAAGTATGGGAGCACCACAAAACCCACCTAAATTTATTTCGGGTGTAAATTTCCTTTCCTCATTATACATATTCTTTCTTTCTCACTGGCGAAAAGGATAACACTTCCTAGACTATTAGGTCAGTCGTCTCGAATTCCTCTTGCTGGCTACATCTGATTTCCTTCTTCCGTCATCATGAACGATTAATATTGTAAAGATCCTGACTTAGTGGATTACGCACTCCCCTTAATTTTTTTTCTATTAAAATTATAAGCTTGACTCAAGAAATTAGGATAAATACCGAAAAAAATAAAATGCTAAAACACATTATTTAAAATAAATATTAAACCATTGAAGCAATAATACATACGACCTATTTACCGATTTTCAGTCTCATTATTTGTACGTGGAATCGAAACACCTCTAACGTATTCCTCTACGGATGCTTAATGATTCTTTGCAGATAAAAATTAAATAACATTTTTCCAAAAAATATATATAGAGTCAGAAATTTTAGGTTTTGTTCAGCCACTTTTAAGAAATGAGACTTGATGACACTGATATAAACTTAAAGAGCTTACCAATCTTACGAAACCCAAAAGATAAATTCTAAAGTTGAAAATGTTTTTCACTAAGGCTACATAGCAGGATACTTGCTACACTGCCAATAGTAACATATGAGAGAACCTACAGGACCTCCTTAAGATCTTCTATGTACTTTTTATATTTTTTCTCAAACAAAGGTACCACTCCTAGTACTTGTGAATGAAAGGACGAATGTTTTCAGTTATATATATGGTAGATGTACCTATTTACGTGTTTAGGAATATATATTAAATTTTCCTGAAAATCTAGCTTTGATAAATTTGCACAGCCTAGGCAAAATCTAAGTTTTTGAAGCATTTTAAAAATATATAGGTTCTACGACAAGCATGAAAACACACGAAATATTTTTAAGACGCTTTGAAGAGCGACATTTTTTGGAAAGTTTTCAGTGACATTTGAAAACGTCGAATTGTTAACATGATATGGTAAATATTCCTTACGATGTATTTTTTTCATTATTCCCACAATTCCAACATTAAGTATAATATAAATTCTTCTTGGATAGAGCCGGGCAAATCGGAAATAATGAGGATACATCCAGAGAATTAGGACACATCCATCTAAAAATCCAAATTCTGCTATGTCTGATTGGAAATGGACAAAATCTGAATGGTTGGCATTCATTCACTTTACCAGTTTAAATCGTTCCCATAATTTGTCTCATTGCCTGTGATTTATATAACCTCAAGTTCTCACTAATGGCATCGAAATACAAAATTTAGCTAGCTGTTGCTGATTAAAAAATCTAGACGCTGAGAATATTCTCCCAATTACTCAGAACTCGATAGTTGAATTTGCATCATCATGCGATATTATGCCAGAACACAGAAACACTTATAAGTTAGAGTATCATTTTTCTTCTTCAAGCCTGTAGGCCGGTAAACATCACTCAAGATACTATTCCATATTATAGCCATCCAATAACCTTGTCGTGCTGAAAAATCACTGCCCTCCAAACACGTTTGTTAAACAGCCAATTTTCCTCTCTCCCTTTTGCGTTTTCTTTCCATTTTGTCACGCATGCGACATCAACTACTGTCCTCACTGCTCAGCCTCAAACTCGTGTTTATATTCATGAGTTTTCACTTTTCCCGAAGCAATAACTAGCATATCATTTATATTTGACTTTTTATCACTCTCCAGCAAATCCGAATAAAGAACGCTGAATGAAAATAGTCTTCGAGCTATCATTAAGTAAATTTCCTTACCAGATAAAATCGTAATTTTTGTGTCAATATTTTGAAAATTGTTTCTTCATATTCTATAAAGTCCGCTGTAATCACCCCAATCTGATATTTTATGATTTACCGGGTGACATAGAATTTTCACCAAACACAACTTTTCTGATAAAGGAGCAGTTTCTGAGCATTCTTCAAGAAGAACTGTGAAGCAGAATTGAAAAATGGCTGAGACCTGAACACGCTAAAAAACATCTCACAATAACCATGATACGGCTAATCCTATAAAAGTAATCATAACGGAAACCCTATCAACCATTTACTATCGCAAATTATTTCATTTGCTTTCGAATGAGTTATGTTTGCCTTTTACTTTGATTCATTTGAAGTTATTGATTATTAATGTGACGATTTATATATAACCAGAGATAAACCGATAATATTCACAGAGATTAAGATCATTCGATGTTTTTTAGAACGTTCTATCTACATCTAACCATTACAAAATTGTGTGTAATAGTTCAAGCATTACATTTTAACGTACCATTTAGCTGTAATTTTAATTGGGTTATTACATTTTGCAAAAGTTATATAATTTTTTATCATAGTTTCCACCGAGGTAACTATTTCATTATAGTTCCCATATTTTCTGAAAATAATTGTTTAAGACGGAAACGTTGTGCAATCAAGAGAAAATCAATAATTTTTTTTTAAATTAAGGGTCCTGTTTCTCATTCACATCAAAGGCATACAGAGCAAAATAAGTTCTAATAAGCTTATCAAGAATGACGTCAGGGTAATGCAATTTGCATCATACAATCAACAACTCTTTTACAGGAGTTGCATAAAAAGTTAACAGGAAATAATTAGCATAATCATAGGCGAGATAATAAGCGTTCAACCAACAGAATTGGAAGCGCAATGAAATTTTTTCCAATATTTTCGTTCACGCTTAAGCACGGTGAAACATCGCATTCGTGAACGCATTTACGTAACTACAGTATTGGTTTCCACAGTATGTCATTAAATTTCTATTTGGCGTTGTATCAATGTTAAATGGCATTACACCTAGCACTCTGTACTAGATATTACGAGATTACTCGATTATTTTTATTTAATTCAAAACTTATTGTTCTTCATTCATACAAAGGTAATTTGAAAATCTTTTGGAACGGAATAGAAAAAACCGACTTGCCTCAATGATTTTTTTTTTATTTTTCAATGTAGTCTCCCTGTACACTAATTCACTTGGTCCAGAGATGTTCCAAGGTTCCATTTCGAAAATTAGATTTCTTTAGACCAAAAAAATACCTATCTACTTCGGCTATCAGTTCTTTGTTTGAAGATACAAAAAAAGAAAAAAAATATTGAGGTTGGGCAAAACATGAAAATCTGGGGGAGCTAAATCAGGCGAATAAGGTGTGTGTGGTAACAATTCATATCTTAGTTCGCGTATTTTTGCCTTGGCAGCGACACTTGTGTCTGAGCATGCATTGTCCTGATGAAAGATGGCTTTCTTCCTTGGCAAACCTTGCCTTTTTTTGTGTATATTTTGCTGTAGTTGGTCCAGAAAGTTATTTAAGTATTTTGCAGCAATTTTTTGACTAGTGAAAAGATAGCCTATCAGCAAAATCTCTTTTGCATCCCAGAAATCTGAAGCCATCACCTTTCCGGCCAACCGTATTGCCTTTGCTTTCTTTGGTGGCTGTTAATAAACATGTTTTCAAAGTTTTGGCTACTGTTTCGTCACAGGGGTATAGTAGTGAATCCAATTTAATCTGTGGTCACAAACCGACGCAGAAAACCTTGTTGGTTGCTCTCGAAACGGGTCAAACTATATTCGTTAATGTCCATTCTAATGCGTTTGTGATCCTGCGTCAAGAGTCGTGTAACCTATCTAGCAGGTAATTTTCTTATATCCAATTCCACTCTTAAAATATGATATGCCCGTTCAAATGAAAACCCTACAGCTTTAGGGATTTCTTGCACTTTTTCCGGCGATTCCCCATGATTCACTTTTGCAAAAATCTCTGAGGTAATGGAACATTACAGCCACCCACTACGCGAATCATTATCTAAGCTGTCCCGACCAAACTTAAACTCGTTTGCCCACTTGGCAATAGTTGAATATGAAGGAGTGGAGTCCTCCAAAGTGTTTTGAAAGTCGGCATGAATTTCCTTTGCTCTCACACCTTTATTTATTAAGTATATAATAACTGCTTGAATCTCAATTTTTTCCTCGATCACAAATCACTAGATGGGAACAACAACATAGAATCGTCCGCACCACAGATCCCTTCCCAAAGCACTGACATGTTACGTGTTTACTCATAAAGTATTATCTAATTACAGCGCGAGAAACCCGTGACATTACCGATTTATACCGCTGATACATGTTCGTGATTCTGAGAACCTTTCAAAGTACCTCGTACCTTCATTCTGATCAAATTTCCTGTATTTTTCACCCCACCCGCTTATCAATTTTTCCCCTTTTATCAAATGCATTCTATTGCTTTGCAATAAATGTTGCATCTAATACCCGATGTTGTCATTTATTCTTTGGATGCATTGGAACATATTTAATTGTAACACTATGGTTTTAATATTTCATTTTTATAATAAGTCATGAACACAACCAACCCGAAGGTCAGTTTGGTAGGTGATGTTAGAGTCTACCCAGTACTAGGCCTTATACGGCGTGTGAAATTCGCACATCAGGGTAGAGGGGCCAGTTCCTTTCTTGTGCCGGTTATCCATAAATGAGGCATCAATATAGGCAAGGAATGAGGAAATCATAATATATAAACGCAATAGTCAACCCGAAGGTCGGTTTGGTAGGTGATTGTAGAGTTCATCCAGTCCTAAGCCCGACGGCGTGTAAAATTCACACATCAGGGTAGGGGGTCAGTTCCTTTCCCTGTGCCGGTTATGGTTTCTCAGGAAGATCTGGAACCCGAAAAATCACATAGCTTGGGTGGAGCTGCAGGTGCTCAGAGTGCCATGCCAGGGAATCGAACCACTCCGGTCATTATCCAAAGCTCTATCCCCTGGATAACCGCGTCCTCTAATTGTATTTATTTTTATAAGAGCAAAATGAAATAAATATATAGGAATTATATTAAAGTATATGAATCCAGCTGTGTAGTTTTACATCACAATACTGATGCGCCTATTATTTCGCCGAGGAACTGTACTGAGCTTTTCGATGTCCCCCGTTAAGCCATTATATTCCTATCAATTCTGCTTACACGGCCATGTCTATCCCTTTTCGTCTAATTCATCCTGCACATTTATGTGGACGTATACAAAATCATCTCCTCGTCTCCAAAGACCCCCATGAATTCCCCAAGCATCCTCCTCTCATTCCGCTTCAACACCCACATCACCAAGCTCCACTCCTATTCCCTCCTTCCCTTACCCCCAGAGGTCTCGCCTATCGCTTCGTCGGTCGCCCGGTGCCACCCCCAGCCCTCCCTGACCCGCACATCGCCCCACGCTCCACCCACCACCCGCTCCCTAGTGTCACGTAAAGGCTGTCGATCATCGAAATTTCATGCGAAGATTAAAGGTGTCTCCGTCCGTCTGACGGATCCTCTATCGTTTTGTATCGCATGAAAACAGCAAGCCCGTCCCTTTTATCTAACCCGCCGCATCCACCCTCTCCCTTCGCCGCCAGCTCAGTACCCCCCCCCCCCCGGCGGCACCATCCTATCCCTAACACCCTTACCTCTCGAGCACAACCCTCCCTCCTTCCACCCTCGTGCGTCCTCATTCATTCGACGGAGAAAAGATCAATTTTCCACTTTCTGCCGCCTTTAACCACGTATACCTATGGGTCGTGCACACACGCCCACCGTCACAGGGGATAGGTAAAGGGAGAGTCCAGAGGGATACCACATATGGTGAGGCGCAATATTTTATGTGCGCGATATGTGCCAGTTTCATAATCGATCATCCATCCTCTCCAGCCTGAAGCTAATATCGAGGCGATGACGATCAACATTCGCGAGTATACGTAATAAGGTAAGCCCACAAAGGAAAAAGAAATTTGAAAAAAATGGGAGTGTTGACCGCTAATGGTAATATTGGCGTATTGCATGCTTTCCGTTAGAAAGAAATGATTCCATTTATTTGATATTTCATATTGATTTAGAGAAGCAAATAAAATATTAAGGGCTAATAATTACGCAGTACCGACGTTCTAGTGGTGGATAAAAAAAAACGATTTCGTATGCACCTTCACTTTAACCTTTACGTTTTATATCAATGCATCGGCTTTTAGCATTTGATACGTTAAAACTGCCGGCTCGATCGTGGAGGGCTTAGTCAGCGACGCGAGAGAATGCCGCTGTGTGAAATCGATGCTCTCGTTGCTAATATTCACCGAGTAACAAGCCAGAACAAACCAAACAATATTTGTAACGATACTGTTTAATAGTTACATTATCACTCAACCACTATCCTCCGTGCCCTGGATAAGCCGAAGTTAACACGGTAAGAAAAAGATGAAATATTCATGGGGTTTTCCCTACCTTCAAACGACAGGGGTGTCCACGACTAGGTAAAACGAGCAAATAGTTACTCATATTGCGTCAATATCATATAAGTCATGTACCTCTAGGCAATATTTTTCTATCGTTCACTTAGCGGCTATATTTTTATCAGTGTCTGTACACCTCTTTCGTTCGCTATGATGCTGCAGCGTCGCAAACCGCTCACCGCTTTCGTCTTTCCTCGTCCATGCGCCGAAAACAAAGGGTGGGAAATGAAATAGCATTAAGACTGACATGTAAATCTTTCCCCAAAAACCTCCTCCCTGCCGACTTGAAAACCCCACCTTTTGAAACTTAGCTTTGTATGTGATAGCCGACATTGTTTAGTTGGGAGAGTTGAAATGTGTGCACACCTCGTGTTAGTGAATGTGGGTTATCATAAATGTTTTAAATAGTCAGTCTTCGCATAGTTACATAAATGGAAACTCGAAATAAGTTTTAAATAAGAGATATGGCTTAAAAATACATGGAGTCTTAATTTTTTTCCATGATTTTCAAGCTGACCAGGAATGAAACTGTCAATGGTTCTTCGAATATATTTCATACTTTCCCATTTCCCAAATTGAAAATTCAACGTTTTCCACCTTTCTTACGTGGAAGTTACGAGGCAGGAAAATAAGGAAAATCTATTTTTCGTTTTCAACAGTTGTCATAATATGAATATGATTTTATAATTATAATAACTTCTCAGATTATTTCGACTGTCGTATCATCTTGATCGCAGGTTTCACCTTTGGCAGGTAGTTACTTAACGACACACTATTATACGTATTAGCTTATGAAGAAAGGCTAATACAGTGTTTAAAAAATCAGTAAAATGTGTAAATAGTTTTAAGTGCATAATTAGGTCATTCTTGTTCTGGTGACCAATTAAATTATAATACTGAACATCATTGCAGCATATCACTTCGAGGTCGTGAACCGATATTTTAAGAGAGTAGCGGAAAACATTAAATTATTATTATTCTTAATAGGTAAAGTAGGTAAATTAATTTGTGGTCAATTTATTCTAAGTGGCACACTTAATTTTGGAACATATATGTACATTGGTATGATACTTCTATCTATTGGCTTGCTCCTGAAAGCGCTTTACGTACAAGTGAGCAAGATGAAAAGAATGAAAAATGTGTTTCAAGATCTTTCACATTAAAGACAAGGCCGTGAATGAGACATTAAAGCAGTGCGAATGCATTCAAGGAGAATCTTTCAGCGTCCTTAAGACCTTTGTGTAAAATATTGCTTATCATTGGGGAAAAAAATATGAACAGCATTACTTAAATCTCGATAAGTATGAAGTTTCCGCAAACTTTTTTCACACAGCGTCATATTAAACTTAATTGTAGAAGCTCATCATCGTATGAACGCCAAGAGAAATGCTTATTTGTGTTGGGTATTTTAAAATATAGATAAATATCTTTGACCAACTTTTGATTCATCATTTTTAAAACTTCAAAGTATTCTTCATATAAATTTCAAATAACTTAATAAATGGAGAATATTTAGGAAACTAATATTTCCACATTTACTCAAATTTTTTCCGATATATCTCTATGCGTGTATCCAACCTATTTTTCCCTAATATATCGATCATTTTAAAGACAAAAATTATATGTACCGCCAACATTTACATGATATGTATAATATTTTCGCAAAAACTAATCCGTATATTTATTTGGAAAACTCTAAAACATCATTCTCCAAAATATAGTAGTAAAAATAAAACATTTCATCAACCGGGAACCTATCTAAAAATTTCACACGCACTTCGTGCGAGCATTACAGGTTATTTTCCACGATGCCGCATGATATTTTCCAAGACGCCCCTGTATGTCTCGGATGCTCTTTTTGCAGAAGGAGAGCCTTGGAGGTCGCTTGGGAATTTCAGTCATGTCCGTAAATGATTAAAGGCTGCCTAAGGAATGACGCTGCAATTTCTAAACGTTGGTGATGGCTGGTACGGAACGGCAATGTTGAAAGGGCGTTGATTGCTTCTAGAATAAACACGGCCCCTTGTGGCGCAACTTTAACTACCAAGTTTCCTCAGAAGTCAACTTAGATGTCACGGAGAATAAGCCACGTCACTATTTTGGAACTATACACACGTATTGAGGATTATAACCGAGATGAAGTATCACAAATTGAAAGCGGATTTGATTATGCCTTGCAATCATACTTCAAATAGAGAATGCAAACGCGTCACTGCCCTAAACTAGAGCGAGTACATTAATCTGTAGCTACCTGTGGAGAAACTAGGAAGTGAATCACAGCTAAAAATACCCTTGAGGGATTCTAAACCCTTCCTGTGAATTATGTAAAACTTCCTGGGGTAAACTGGAGTGATTCAGTCGGTTAATTTTATTATGAACAAAATTAATAATCATATTCATTAAAACATCCAGCCATATTCAAGTTAAATGTAATGCATGTATTATCTAGTTAGATCTACCTGGGCTGGTCTGAGTCATCCAAATGGTGCGGGGAACCAACTTAAACCTAACCAGACCCTTATAAGCAATCATATTAAGCGATTGAGTTCCTTTCAGTAAAGGGGATAAAAGTGTAATGCAATGTGTACGAGCATGGCTTTATATGAAATGAAGGTCAGTCCAATTACTGCGGCGTGACGCGCAAATGGCCAACTTTCTTGTATTGAATTGAATACATTATTTTCTAACTTGATTTTGGATATGAATCATTCCTCCATTTTAGATCATGAGTCCGTATTAGCCTGTGGCTTTTGGGAGTGCCGCGGAGTGAAGTGAAGCATCCGTTTTCATGTATAAGATGGGAATATTAGTAGTGAATCATTGGCCCTATCTCCGCAATGTCACATAGAAGGTAGGAAAGAAAGTTGAAATGGTGGAAAGACAAGTACGTCGTAAACAGGGCACCCCATTAATGTACATTATTCTTTTTTTTAATGATGCTAAAATAAAGGCATCATTTCTTTGCCGGAACGGTGTGCATTTTAAAACATTCAATGAGTGTTTTTATCAGATATGACAGAGCTAAAACCAGTAATAAATATTTTCATCAATATTTTCGGATTTTTCGTTGTAAATATCCATACACTTCGTGAATATAATCAAGATGTGATTACTTAATTCTTATTTTGAGACGATATCTACAAAACTATTCTGCCCTGAGAAACTTTTATTGAACAATATTCGCTGATGGAGTTGAACATTTGAAAAGTAATTCCTTTAGTCGTGGTGTAAATTGGCTAAAATGCGCCAAAACATATTTTTATCAGAAGAAACATGTATTACAAAGTTCTAGGATGACAGACAATATTCAACTGGGTGGTATTCTGAAGGGCGGAGGAATGTATTAAACATCTTTTGTGACCGTGAAAAGAATGTGAGGCCAATCATAAAGCACAACCACGTGAGCCATAAAACAAGAACCATGTAGTCTACTTTAGAGTAAGAAAACATACAGCAAAATATGATGAAAATGTTTTTAAAAAAATCAGTATTTTTAAAGCCTATATTTCCAAAAAAAATAATGCCATGATATTTTGAAACATTGATTCCCGAGAAAATCTAGTCCAGTTTAATCATTTGCCGTTTCGCTGCCTCTGTAATCACCACTACTGACCAATAAATCATTCCGAATGGCTATTCCGCATTAACGCAGAAAGCAAGGGCACTTCCATGATGAAACAAAAGATTGATCAAAACACGCGGGGAAACGGCTAGGATTTTTTTCCCCTTTTTGAATGACGAGCACCACGAAAGAACTTATTTATCATTGCCATGGTGCCCGAGCGCACTCCAATCAGACACGACACCAAACGCGCGATTCCATTAAATCTCTGCAATCTCGATTTGATTTGAGTGCGATCTTTTCGGATCGTTATTCCCGCATCCGCGACGGTTGATGATTCGAAATGTAAAGAGAGTCAGATGTGTAAAATCCATTTAGGCTAGACGTCCCTAATCCGAGGAAAAAGATATTTGAAAGAGAAAATTAGTTCGTTTACGAGTTAATCATTTTTTCTGGGAATGAATTCACTGGGAATGCATATTCCGAAACTCTTTCTATGCCAAGTAGATATCATAAAATTTGATATTTATTTCTGTGATGTAAAGGCTATTATGGCGCATTTAAATCAGTCCAATTGAAATGAATATTCCAGCGCATCTTTTTAACGTGTTCAACTAACGTAATATATTTCCAATTTTTTTTTCAGAAGCCTATATTTTCCACCGAAAACTTAATAACATATCAAAAGAAATTTAAAACACGATGAACTATTTATCGTTGAAAAACAAGAGAACGAGTAAGAGATAACACCATTACGTTAAGCAACGTTGTTGGCATCTTTGCTCAAACCGGAATCGTTGAAAATAATTATCAATATTTTGCAGTATCGAATCAACTTCAGAAGGAATAAATGGAATTGCTCTCTAAACCGCTTCTGGTTTTTCTTTATTTTTTGATTTTTCTTTAAGATTCTATTTATAATAGCAAATGAATTTAAAGTTAAGATTTTCAATTTTCAAATTAATGATCTAAAATCACTGGCATATCATGGATCACTCTCACGGAGTTTACTACTTCCAACTTTAAAACCAGAGGTCTCTTAAGTTTAGGCTAGTAATGAAAAAATATTTAATTTCGATAAAACAAATAATTACTGTCACATTATTATATCTTTTCTAGCAGCTTATCTGTGAAAATACAACAAGTATTAAGAAAATCTTGTGTCATAATTTTTAATGAAATGACCAGATACATTCATTCTTTTCATGTCTAGTTTTATCAATAACCTTCTATTCTTCCCACGTTTTTGGACCAAACGATTGATGATTGATAAAAATGATCACTTTTAAAATCCCTCATGCAAAGTAAATATAAGTATTAACCAGTATCTGATACTCTATTCTTTTAGGGGGGGAAAAGTAAAAATGATATACTGGCACTTAAAAGAAAATACCTCATTTTAGTACAAATTTTATACTAAATTTTTAATTAACCGACAATCATAATGTTCGGCATGACAGTAAAGCAATATCGTACAAATAGATTAAAATCTCGCATAAAATGAATTTCAATCATTATAATCGTAAATTATCGTAAGTATGGCTAATTTTTTAATGTAGAAAGTTTTACAACTACAAATACATGGGAACTTAATTTAAGATATCAGTATTTTGTAGTAAGTATCAGTATTTAAAAGTTGTAGTTATCAGTATTTACAATAGTATTTCGTAGCACCAACTAATGGCATTGGTAAATAGTAACCAATTGTTCCTAATTGTAATGAAATTATTTATTAAATTATTGTTTAGTTTTGAGTCAACTTACCCACTATTAACGGTATAATCAGTTGCGAGCGTTTTGATTTTGAGGAATTTAATCCTGATAATTTAAAAACACAATGCTTTCGCCAAATGTTTTTTTAAATCACCGTTAGTAACGTGAAGTAACACCATTTTGATCAGAAAAGGTGTCCATAATAACTCTTGAATGGAATGTTATTTCCTGCAGTTGAAGACGTGAATAATATTAGCATAAGCATATGTAATAAGAGTACGAGGGGTTGGAAATGAAACTGTAAAGGATGGTTAAACTCAAATGGATTGATGGGGTGAATGCGGATGATGACTTTCGGAGAGTGTAAAGGAACGACGTAATTATTTTATGAAATCACTGATATTTTCAACATTCCATTGATCCATTTTATGTTACATTTTTCATTAATCATTGTTTAATCATTATGGTAGGAAACATTCATGGGAGAAACTTTAAATTAGGATCTCGCTAAAGATGAATTACGAGAGGAAAACGAGGCAAACCGAAGGAAGATATAAAGGAATAAGTAGGTAGGCATGTAGCAGGATCGTTCGGTGTGTTCCTAAAAAAAACCTATCCTGCGAATGATAATTTATGGCGATGAAAAAATTCACCAAAGTTTCAATGAAATCGCTTTCTTAATGACTGGGGAACGAGAGACGTTTGGATGGGCCGGGAAAAAATGGTGAAATTAATAGGCTTTGCTGAAGAACTATGCACATACTCGAAAAGCAATTTCTAAAAGAGTGAGCATCCATTTTTATTCCTGTAGACAGTACGCATTAGCTTTCATTTCTTAGAGTTATCAATGCATCCTTTCAAGCGTAGCGGTAAGCTTCTTATACACGGATTGATATAATTTTAAGGTATTAGCCTTCTGAAAAAAAGATCATATTTTCTTCTCGATCATACTTTCTCACTGAATTCAATGCAAACAACTGCTTCGGAAGACAGAGAGACCTTATCGATTTCATTTCAAACCCACTTGCGCCAGGGAGAAGTCATTACCGCTTCCGAGCCAAAATTAATAAAAAAATCCTGAAAATCGGATCATTTTTTGTAAAGCGATCTTCTCCTGACTTCTTGGCTTCTTATTTCAAATTCAAGTTGGATTTTATAATTCTTCGGAGGGATGAGTAAAGAAAAAATATTACACCCAAAATAATCCCAAAAGCATTCAGAATTATCATCCCAGTCTCGTTCTCATGGTCTCTGAACACGTTAAAAGATCCTCGCTGAAAAGGTGACGATTAAAGACGGAAATATTGTTATAGAATGACCTGAAAAAGGCATTCCTGTTATGAAGGCCTCGGAAGATTTTGAGATACTTGATGCAGTAAACTGGATTGGTCACAGTATATTACGTGAGCGAGGGATAATAAACTTTGCAGCAATTTTGGCTAAGCTGTGTAATTAAAATTACCATGTACATTTTAAGGGCTACGACATTTGAATTGTCTCGAATGCGTGTACACCACTTCTGAAAACACTTTGCTTATCGAAAACGATCCGGAACACCTTGATAAAATGGAATAATCCCAATGGTAATGAAAACAATAAGTGATAATAACTTGGTAAAGCTTCAATTGATTTCGTTTAACTAGGGATTCATAATAGAGGATATGCCAATCAACTATCAGTTTTCACCAATAAAGTGGAAAACCAGTATTAAAAAAAACAAAAATCAGAGTTATTTCCTCAAAACTAGATACTAGGAAGATTTTATATATGTCCTCATTAGAAATTAGAGATTAAAGAGGTTATCAATAAAATCATGTGCATTTCGAATAATTTTATTTCATATCGCTTTTAAAGTGTTCATGAAATATTTCCCACGAGTTATCCAGTTTGGATATATTAGGACCATCACTCATTTTTGGCGAACGATTTAGCAAATCTTAAGAGTATCTCGAAATTCAATCCACCTTCTCATGCAAACATTTTTTCTCGAAAACGGTTAATTCGAGCTAATTCATGCTAATGTTAATTTAGCCTGATTTCCGCCCCTGCGTGCATACAAACTGAAACCTTTAAAACAGATATTGAATGTTTTACCCTTTATGACCAAAAAACACGCTGCTAGGATAATTTAGAGCAATCAAATTTACTCTCCAACGACGGTTGATGCCTTTGCCTTTTGCAACACATGTTTTTCATTCCATAGTGGTAGGCATAGTCCTTAAATGTTTACTATCCATCTACTTCACAGTATTTCTCCTTCGCTCTCCAGATTGTAGACACGTATTCCCCCTAGTACATTTAAGAAATTCACGGAAACATATCACAGGCAAAATTTTGGAATTTGTAATAAAAGGTTAGTTCGCAAAAAGAAATTAAAAACGTTATTTTACAAGATAAAACTATTCATATCGTAGCATTGTATGTTTTTCTTAATTATGTTTCATTTCTTATTATATCGTTTGAACGGTTTAAGTAGCTTTAAATTACCATTATGGCTTGCTGCTTATATAATGATTCCCTGATATTTTATTTCTTAGCTGATAGCAACAATCATTAAGTACTTACACAATAAGATATAATCAATGGCTTCATTAAATAAAGTATCATTTAAAAAGTTCTTTCACGGTATGCAGGGCAAGTATCAGAATTTAATAGTCTTTTTTATTAAAACTAGAATCAGGTAATGCCTGGCATGCCATGCTCACAAGTACAAAAACCGTTACTTGATGCTTTTTCTTAAAATGTTTGCCCACTATTATTGCACAAGTACAGCTAAGATTCAATTAGAAGCTACGAAATGACAAATAGTTCAAGAAATATTCTTAAGTTCAGACCCATACAGAAACAAAAATTAATGTACACACATGTACATACAAATATATATATATATATAATATATATTATATATATATAATATATATACACACATACAGAATATTCAAAACACAGAGACACAAAGAAAGGATACTCACTGCATGTAGTTTACGTTTCGAAGGTACGATTCTGATGACGACGGTCGCGCCGTCGAAACGTTAACTACACACTGTGAGTGTTCTTTCTCTGTGTCTCTGTGATTTGAATATTCTGTATCTGTGTTTTTGCGTCGCCGGAGAGCGTTCCATTTCAAAGATATATATATATATATATATGACGACGGCCGTGCCGTCGAAACGTAAATATCCAATGTAAGTGTCCTTCTTTTATGTTTCTATGTGTGTGGTGTTTTTTGTGTTAGTGTTTGTGTATGTATATATATATATATATATATATATATATATATATATATATATATATATATATGTGTGTGCATATGTATGTGTTTGTGGGTGGGTGTGAGTGTGTGATATTAGGTATGCACTCTCTGATAGTTACTCTCGGAGTAATGGTATAAATATCTTCACGGTAAAAACACTAGGTTAACATGCACAATGCACTCACGCATAATATGCGAGTATAATGCATGTGTAATCATTTCCCATAGTCTAATGGGTTTATTATGATTTCACAGTGAATGGAAAAGTATAAAGCGATGAAATATGCCCTGTCAGTCACAGTTATTCCTCTCTTGACAATAATTTCAAAAGCAATCGTATGAGTTGTAATCGGGGAATAAATATTGGTAATATGCAACTGGAAAAAAAAAAGAAAAAAATGGTTTGTATGTAACAAAGGTGTCTGAAGTGACCAATCTTGGGTGAAGAGAGAGTCTAAATGAGAATTAGTTGATCATTCTTTTGGTGTACTACTCCTATTGAATGTTTTCGGTATGTTTTTCTTAACGGTGCAATAGAAATTATGAATTGAAGTTGGTAATCCATCATAATATGGTTAATAAACACTTTTAACTCTATATTTTTCCTTAAGAGGTTAGTTCCTCCAAATAGAGTAGTAGCAAAACTAATCAGGAAGGTGATAAATAACCTCCACCGATATTATTAATCTACATCGATCGTCTATTTTAATATAGTAGAGAATATTTTTGTTTCCAAGAGCAAGACTGCACCTTTTTATCCATTGCCAATCATATTTCACCACCGATTCTTCATTTATCACATTTTTTTTCATTTAATTCCCGGTTTTTATTTTACAAATTTATACACAATTTGAACTGATGAGAGAAATATTTATCAGACATGTGTCATGCTCTAATACTATCCAAAAATATGACAAAAGACATGGAATATATTTATTTAAAAAAAACCTCACTCGAATAAAACCGAAAGCAACTCTCTAACTGAAAACAGTGAAGGGTATCCTCAGAAAGGAGAAAATGGCACGAAAAGGGCTTCGAGGGTAAAAGGAGGGGAATTGGAAAATAGCGGATGGGCACTTCTAGAGAAAGGTGAGTGTGGCGTGGGGTGCAGAAAGGCGAAAAAGAAAGGGGGAATTGAGGGAAGAGTGGTGGGGAGAGGGTAGCAGAAGTGGCACCGAAAAGGAGTGAGCCAATCAATTCGTAATTCAGAAAAGAGATGGACAGAGAGTAGCGGTCAAAATATGATTACCACAGACGCCGCCCAGACCTTTCCCTCCATCCGAGCAGCAGCAACACTTCGCCTCCGAAACCCCTAACTCACCCTCTCACGCCCCATTCCATCACCATGCCCCAAAATAACCCCTCTCTCTCTCTCTCTCTACCTCCCTCCCAATTGCACCCCTCTTTGTCCCTGCACCAACTCCCTTCTCCTCTCTCCGTTCCCTTTGGCCGCGCACCACGCCCAGGCTTCATCCTAGCGGCAAACACCCCACTCTCTTCCTCTCCGAAACCCATCCAAAAAGCTATATATAAAAAACTTCCTTCTCCACTCCCCTATTCCCTTTTTGCCTTTCCTTTCCCAATTTATTTCCCTCTCTCCCCCATTATCCAACAGTATGTCCATCTAGTCGACCTACGCCAGAGATATCAATGAGTAAGCTTCAAACCCGTAGTGAAAAACCGAATCCGCTACTGCCACACCCGTATTCACATGCTCCTTGTCACCGGTGGTCAACTAGCAATCACATACCCTCATATGCGAGGTACTCTTGAAATGAGCCGCCAATAGTAGAGCTAAGGATACTGATCAAATTAGATTGAAGAAGCAGGCTACCAATGACCATAAATAATTAATGGCCAAGGAAAACCCGATTATTTGATATCATTCCTTTTTCCATTCGTACACATCCCTTCGGATCTAATTGTAATAGTCAGGGCGTCGTCGTACGCCATGCACGGGAGAAAATCAAAGGTCTAATTTTTTACATATATAAATATATGTGTTTATATATATAATACTTAAAAGCTGTACATGTATATACATGTATATATATCTATTATATATATATATATTATAAATGGGTCGCTGTAGTCCAGGGGGTTGGACTACTGACCGGAGGGCCCCGGGTTCAATTCCCGGGCAAGGCACTCTGGGCACCTACAGCTCCACCCAAGCTGAGTGATTTTTCGGGTACCAGATCTTCCTGGAAAACCATAACCGGCACATGGAAAGGAACTGGCACCCCAACCCTGATGTGTGAATTTCACACGCCTTCAGGCTTAGTACTGAGTGAACTCTACCATCACATACCAAACCGACCTTCGGGTTGAATACTGTATTTATATTTTTTATAGATTACATATATATATATAATAATTGGACGGAAAAATACTTATAGCACAATAACACAGGTATACTGATAGAACACGTAAGAGGGTACTCATATTTCAGAAATTTTAACCTTTCGGCCTTCTCTAAGGCCGTCTTCAGGTCAGACTGAAATGTTTCGGGAGGAGGAAATGCGATAGCTGGGGCGGCGGCGGCAAAAGGCATGCTGAGAAGGGATCTAGTGGTTAAGAAGAAAAAACCGGGAATTTCAAAGGATCGGAATGCTAATATGCGCGCGGATTAGCGAGTTTTCACCTCTATATTGGTTAGTTCATCGTGGAATTCTAGGATGGTCCTAGGAGTACTCTAGAAGGATAAATCCCAAAGATAGATATTCTAAATGTTACAAGAAACTGCGGGAGATGCCCCAACAGTAACTTTTGATGGATTCATCCGCTAATATTCATTACAATGCAATATTTTCAGAGTGTTAAAATCATTCGGTCATCATCCCGGTCAACGCGAATGATTTTTAGACTCTGAAATTGTTGCATTTAATCCTAAATGTTATTTGTGGAAATCTCCGTCATCATCAACAAACAAAAAAGGCTAATTGGTGACTTCCGCTTGGTAAGTTATGGTCAAATCATTTTCTCGATGTTCGGGGAATTATGTCATACCTGTACACACACAACTGTAAATGGAGAATACTAAAGGGTTGTATGAAATTTTACCAAGACCATATTACTCGTAAAATGGCACATTTCAAAGTAACATACTTAATTGAATCACGCACTGGGTAATTCACGTCCGCACATGGCAAATGTTAGTGCTAAATATCTCGCAAAAATCAATGTCAAGCGAATTTCTCAACCTCTCTACAAATTCATACTTAGTTCCACGTGACTTTTTATTGGTAACTAATCGAAGAAACACTTCGTGAAAAGCATGTTTCTAATAAAATCCAGTGAACAAGGTGGAGGAGGCGGTTTTGAATAGCCCGTCAAAAAATAGCATCCTACATTCCAGCTTCAATGACGAAACATGACAAGATTTTTGACAAGATCTTTGCTTTCAATAGAGAATACTTAGAGGTTGGCCAACAATATGTGGAGGCCATCAATATGAGTGAGTGAAACGCTATTATAATAATTATTATCATTCTTTATTGAACGACATCTTATTTCGGCATTGCCCTGTAGGCTTAGAAAAATGTGGAAAATAGATTATTGCCACCTTCAGAAGTATTTCAACATATTATGCATAGATTCCTCGTTCCGATCCTAGAAAGACCTTTTACGACTTATTCCAATTGAAAATGAAACAATCAAGTAATATAAGTGAAACCGCAGCCCTCTTATAAAAACGATAAAATATCTTTCTGTCTTTTGAAGTATGATTCTCGGTTTTTACAGAGACACATCACTAATGTTAACTTACTAATAAAATTTGGAAAGTGCCAACAGCTATGCCAGTAAATGTATTTTCATTGCTCATGAAATACAAAGATTAAAATTGGAGGGTATGTCGAATAATTTATAAGAAGTTTGGTTTTAACCGTAATCGATTCCAGCTGCGTAATTTCCATATACGTACCTCTAATTTTGATCTTTGTAAATATTTCAAAGTCTTCAAAATATCATTATTAAAATATTCGTTGATAAATATTTAAAATGTATTGATTTTAAATTGAACATTTGAACAGTTTACAATTGCTAGCTTCTCTTACACAAAGACAACTCTAGCTTACCCCGGCATCCATCTTGAGAAACTCTCAAATAACAAACTACAACCTCAAACCGAGGGCCACCAGCATAGAGTTCTGGCGGAATACGGCCGTCACGGACTCAATTTCGCGCGGGAAAAGCGCCGTACCTCAGATACCCTGAAAACTCTCTTAAACTCCTTCGTCCTCACACCTCCTTCAAACTCGATCCCTGAGCCCTTTCCTTTGAAAAGTCCCCTTTCCCTGAAACCAGGCCCCCCGCCTATCTATTCTCGCCCCGCCCCAAGCCAACTCCTTACCCACACCTCCAATCCAAAATTCCCTTAAACTTTCTCGCTGTCTGCTTCTTTCTCCTTTCCGCCTTTCACTTTCCACCTTCCCTCATTCCCTCTTCTCGCTCTTCCCCTTCCTCCTCTTACCCGCCTCCTCCTCCATCTCTCCTGGGCCCCCCTCCTATTCTCCCCCCCCCCCGCCCGACACTCTTACGATATGGAATTCACTTAAATTAATAATGAAGCAAAAAAGAAATAACTTCGTAGTAATAAGAGTATAAATGGTCAAATATCACCCATACGGCATGGAGACAATCTGGAAGACATTCAAATCTCTCCCAAAACTATTTTTCTCCATTCCTATCACACTTTTCTTCCATATATCTGGCCTCCGACCTCTCACCCTTCCCCACGCCACCGCACTCACTTCCCCTTTGACCTCTTCCACATTTCATTTAAAACTCATCTAATTTTTGACGTATTATGCAGTCATATTGAAAATTAGGTTATCAATTGGGAAAATGAAAGGTGGAATTATTTATCACATTCATTTTATTCCTTTCCCCAAAAACTTTTGGGTAATTAATTCCATTCCGCGCTTTTGTTTGCGCGGCTCATAAATTGATTTTATTATGGTGATTTGTCGTGAGTCTGCCTTTTCCATAAACCAGTCAGAAACTTGAAATTTAAGACACGATCAGCATTTATTTTTTGATTTCTTGGAACCTAACTCTAAACTCTATGCTCATAATGATGATCCTTATTTGACTTAGTTTAGGGTCTTACAACTTCAGTCAAGAAAATTCATCGGTCATGCCAAGATTCATACCAGTGCCGATCACTTCCCTAGTGGCATAATTCTTGAAATCCAATCCGTCAGCAATATTTGTGATATCATCTTATTTCTTACTTTTGTTCCCTTATGCCTACTTGTATCAATTAATTCGTTACTTAAATGGGTATTTTCTTCGCATTAATACCTTGCTATTCCTTTTGCATTTCCAGACAGATTTTGGCTATGATCACATTCAGCTCAATACTGGTAAAAATAAAATTGGAAACGTAAACCATGAAAATATTGTTCGATGTACCTCGACAGTAATCGCAAGAGCTCTATTTAAATTGCCGGAACTTTATTTTAAAATTTAATGTCTCTTTTCTCCCACGTGTGTTGTTTGGTAATATATAATTTCCAAGGAGTAATCTCAGATAGTAACTCTTCTCATTTTTGAAGTTCCATCACAGGGATAGTCAATGTACGTACGGTGTATGCGTACAGATTGAAAAATTTTACCAGAATCATTAGTAATAGTAGATTTATCAGTTATATGCTGTAATTATAGGTTCTTTTAGTGCTATAATTGAATGGGATAATTAGCCACACATCCCATTTTATTTAATTCATACTCATTTGGTTGTAATAATTACCACACATTTTTTAGTAGTTAAAAATATTTGCCCATATTTTAGGATATGCAGATGAGCACTCATCCAAGCGTGCTGAGAAACGATGGTCACCTTCCACGTTTGTCGTATTAACGAAGAAATAATGAATGGCTTAAATTGAATTCCTGTTTAGTGCCGATTCCCTTCCTCTCATGGAACACTTTTAACATCCGGCATCAGTCTCAATATTACGCATGATTTTCATTACCCTCGACACCACTTCATAATACAGTGCTACGTATTCAATCATTCCTCGAAATGGTTGGTTCAATCAGTATTTGCGCACGCCGTTCGCTGGAAATCTTTATCAACCTGACTCTTCACTTACATTTCCCGAACATAATGTATCTAAACCATGCCTCCTCCCATAATGCATTGCCATCCCTCTTTTTGAAAGTTATACCTGCACCTTTGTCAGCCACCCCGAGATATAATCTTTGTAAAAAAAACCATCGGTACATCTGAGGGTTTAAGCCTTACCCCAGGTGGGTAACGTCCCATACCGAAAACTCTTCCCACTCACCCCTGCAAGTATCCTCCCTCTCTTCCTCCCTTCCTTCCTTCTTCTCTCTCTGGCGTTCCACGGCAAGTAAACCAACTACCAACCCCTCACCCCCATACTTCTCCTATCAACTTCCAGCCCGTAACCACCCCCACCCGCTTTTCTGACCCTTCCTGAACCCCTACGCGGACGCTCTCTCCGTGACCGGCATAATCTCGCGCTCAAGGGGCGGGGTTTGCGAGGGGGTTGAGCAGGAGGGAGGGTTGAGAGAGAGAGAGAAGGGGGCTTATACATTGCTCTCTTACAAAACGGGAGAATACAGACAGGAGAGATATTTTTTTCGGGAGGGAATAACCAGCAATAACCGCGACGAAGATTCAACCCCTAAGAGAAGGTATATGAGATAGAGAGGAGGAAGAAGAAGAGTCTTTTGCATCACAGCTTCTTTCTGCTTCTCTTCTACCACTTCGGCTGCTCTAAAAGCCATGTCCTTCTCTCCACGTATTCATCACTCCCGTTTTCCTCTCCTACTTTTTCAATATAAACATCCATCCTTATTTTTTCACCTTTTCACTTCAACCTCGGAAATGAGATGTGAATTTTGGCAAAACGCCCCTAACCCATCGAATAAAGTAGTCGACAGGATAATCAAAGCATTCATTACAAGGAAAACTGCTCGGATTAGTAATACTTAATCCTTGACTCCATCTTTATGGGGATGATTGTTAAACTTAGTCCGAGTAATTAAGAATAAAACTAAAATAAATTCCTTGGGAATGTAGTTTTCAAAGAAAGAAATAATTTTTAACATAACTAGTTGGGCAGTATAGTTGAATGGTGTTTAATATCTCGTTTATTTTGGTAAAAAGCATTATTTCATAATTATATCATGGAATATTTTCATTAATTTTGCCTCTCAAAAATTATCTAGTTTTCATTTATTAAAACATTATTGATATAAATTAAAATAGCAGTCAAGCTCAGTTAACAAATTTGACTATTTTGTTATCATATGAAAATGTTATTACCATCCCCTATTATTCTAACCGAGACGTGATATAAGGTTTTGTGTGTTTAGATTGATTCCTAGAGCTGTGCTGGCGAGAGCAATGAAAATTGCTCCACGAAGTGTCAGTTTTGCTAAATTCTTTGAGAATACGAGCCAAAAGGAAGTCAGCCAGTGCAGCGGCTGTTCCTCAGTCAGGCGGTTTCAAAGGCGCCTGACCCCATTGGGACGGCCCTTGAGTGATGGTGTCAATTTAAACACACTATTGAGGAAGATAACGGAAAACCATCCCAAATATTTATCCCTTGATTTTTATGACATGAACTTTTCTGAACATTTTATTCCTGGCAACTACGGGACTCGGCCTAATGGGCAGTGTGACTGCCCGGCAGCAGTAGAGGCAAAGCTTCAAGGGTCACCACGCAAAATCCTTGCAAAGAGGAATTGACAGTAGCGGTAGAGATAAAGACGCAGGAGAGGAACTAACCGTTTCGAATTGGAACCTGAAATATTAAGACGAAGTTGACTAGGGAATTATTAAATATATAGCTGCAGATGTAGAAAAGAAATATAGATATTTTATGGTTGTGCAAGATGAGATGAAATAAAGCGGAGATTACTTGAGCAGTAGTTATTGTGTAATATACAGTGGAGGAGAACAGAATCAGAGAGGGGTGGCAATATTATACAACAAAAGGTAAGCAGTATACAATGCAACACTTTTAGAGTGTAAAAATCATTCGTCTGGACCGGGATTCGAACCCGGATTCCTCGATGTCCGGCCGAGTTCGAATCTCGGTCAAGGCGAAAGATTTTTACACTCTGAAATTGTTGCATTGTGATGCTACACGTAGCGGATGACTCCGTTAAAAGTTATTGTTGCGGCATCTCCCGCAGTTTCTTGAAATTTGTAAGCAGTATAGTTAAAACATTAACTACGTGAGTGATAAATTATTCTCTATTAAATAATAGGCAAAGAATGTAGCCTTTATTAAGTTCAAATACAAGTAATCAAAGGAAGGAAAAATATTGCGTATACCTTCATTTACAGGAAACATTTGACAGTGATGAGGAATTTGAACGCAGCGGTGGAGAAAGAGAGAGATGGAAGAGAGGTAGGGGGTTTGGAAAAAATAAATGACCATGGGGAGAAAGCAATTGAGTTCTGCAGGAGGAAATATTTTATCATAACGCACATTTAGTTTAAACGCTACAAGAGACGTATGCGTGAAGAATACATGCGAATATAAAAATATATTATTTAGACTATATTACGGTTAGGCACAGAGTTAGAAAGAGGTTAATTAAGTAACAGGATTACCCCAAAGTGGATGCAGACACTGATATCAATCTATTGCTAATTAAAGTTGACGTCATACTCAAAAGGATAAAATAAAGAATATGGATGAGATAAAGGAATGTGGAATCATTAACCAAGGAGAAAAGTAAGAAGTAAAACTTTCACATTGAGGACAGGGACATGTGAATATTAGAAGACGTATGGAAATATCTCAACAGTAGATGTCGAGAGCAGCAAAGGAAACAGTTCATTTAAGATATTCTACGTATTGAATGGGGAGAAGGCCCGCCTCGTGTAGACTGCCGAACGAATAACCTCAAGAATTTGCTTTCCCCGTGCTCTATTCGCAACAACAAAAACTCAAGAGGGAAACACTAAGAGAGAAATGGATAGGCTCTGGCGAAAATGGTTAGGAATATGGAAGTCCCATTCCCGCCTTTTGACCGGGTGGCTAAAGCCGTATAAATAAAGTTGTAGATATAATGGATTTGAGAATTTTCCGTTCTGCATGAGTAGAATTCTACCTCGTAATTAGTGACTGCGTTGTATGTGAGCCCACCCTTTTTAATGGGTTTCCTTCGTTGTTTTCTTAGGTCAATGAATTACCTACTGACAGCATAATACTCGTAGTGCACACAACGGATCTTCCATGAATGGTGTCTGGGGTCGCTCCACTTCGAACTTTCCCTTTCGATGAACCGCGGGATGCCATATATCTGGTAGTTGTGGAGTAGATTTAGAATAGCTGATGACCTAATACCCTCTGCCACACATTCTACGATGACTTGGGGGTCGTGTTTAGGTCTACTTAGATTAGATTTTTTACTGCTTCTGACGTGAGAACTTCATCTTTCTTGTCCAACATTAGTAAACTTTTTCCAACGTTATCACATGCCAAGACGCTTTTTTATGGTTTTTAAACATGCCGCGAGTTACTAACTCCAATTTTTTATTAAGAACCAGCAGAAGAACACATAGTGCCAAAAAATACTGAACAGAAAAAATGTGTCATATGTTTGTAATAACGTATTCCTCGATCAAATAAATTACATGCATCTGGTACCGGAAAAAGATAAAAATCATAGTATTTGCATTGAAAATAAAAACATCGATTAGTTATTACTCAGTATTTTATTGGGGTTTAATTTTTACCATTAATGTCAAAGTTTCTCCTTCATCAAAGAAAAATTAGTGGAGAAGTTTTAAAAAACTTCAAGCATATACTAGTTACATGTAGATTTGACATAGTTGCATTGAGATTAAAATATCTTTAAGATGTTATGCCTCTTTAATTAAATTTCTATACGAAATTTCGATATCTGATTTCGAGACTCCTCAATCTTCCTAGAGCAGTTAATAGTTTCATTTGAAAGAAGTTCAATAGAAAAATTATTTTTCTTACTAAATTACGCAGCTTCATTTCTGAACAATTTTCCCATCTGTTATCCTTATTCTCTTTTCACATGTGATACCGTTCCAATCAATTTACTGCCGCAAAAAAATGCTCAGAAATGGAAACAGAAAAGTAATGGAATACAGTACAGATAGATGTTTTAAAAAAGTGTCAAAATTTAACCAAGCGAGAAAATTTTATAAATGTAGACTGTATGACACCACTTCAAAAGAGATCAAAGAGCACACAGCATAAGAAATTTAATAATCATGGAACAGAACTCAAGTCCAATTTAGAGAAAATCGTCAAACAGTTACATTTAAATTCGCGGAGACTTAACTGCAAAAATTGTGGCACTTTGGGTTTCCACTCAGATAGGAAACAGAATCGAGCGCCGTGTAAAGGAAATGATTTGCAATTTATTCATGCATATTTCCCTCCCACGTCGGCATATTCAGTTACGTCACACCCCTCTCAACGTTGAAAATTAAAGGCCCCAATTGGCTTAATTGAGGGCTTCAGCGAAAGTCGTTACACATTTTTAAGAATTTCTCCACCATAACTACCCATTCCCGTCACGTCTCAGAGGAGGCAAATCTCGGAGCAAACACCCCCAACGGCATTAGCTTCGCAGTTGTGTGAAGACATTTAATGCAACGCAAGCCGCAAATCACGCTCAGAGACGCGTGTCAAGAACTTAAAAAGAGACAGCCGCAATTTTTTTCACCCATTCATCCTGTCTTTCTCTGTGGGAGGGAAGGTAAGTTTTTTTTTAATTCAACAGTTTAACTCGTTGAAAACAACTAAAATGAAACATTTTCCTGAGCATCATTAAATATATTTTTCAAAATATTGTTCCGCTAGATATTTATTTGCTTAAGACAGAACGACTTTTTGCTCATTATACATCTTTTAGATTTTAAAAACGGTGCATTTATTTATTTATCCATGAAATCTGTTGTGATGGTTGGAGTCGGGCACGGCTTGTATTCGTTTGAAAAAAGTCATTTCCTTCTTTACTCGTCGTGCTTTGAATGAGTTATTTCAGCGTTCTTTTTATTTGGACGTTTGATTTTGAAAATTTCGTAATCAAATATGAGTTCCATGTCTCATGTTATTACGTTTGCTCATTAGGGAAATATTTTATGTCACGTTCAGCTGTTTTCGTCCCTTCTAGGACAAAATTTTCTCTCGGTCGTCTACGAAATATTACTCCTATTTCCTCATTTGTTTCCCTTGATTCTTTCGCAAAAGAAGGACATGAGCTTCCATTGAAATTTTATTATCTCCGAAGCAATTCTAATTTCAACGATGTGGAGTAAGATTTCTAATTAATACTTAGTCCTCCGTTTCACAAAATAGATCAATTCGCAATAACTATTTTCAAAATACATGCGTAGAGAGGCAGAATTTCGTATATTTATAAAAGCTGAGGACACCATTTATTCTCAAAAGTTAGTTTAGGTATTTCTCACTGCTCCTTTTTAGTAATAATAGAGCGACAAACTTTCAGCATAAAAACAGAAATTGGAGACTGGATATGAATTTTGCGGCGATTAAAAGGGCTCTTCCGCATGAAAAAAACCTTTATCGAGGAAACACTTTTTTCTGCCAATAAATACCTCTCTCACCAAATTTCAGGATAAAATCCATTTGAGGGGACCAAATGAGAATTTAATTATTCAAGAAATTACGTCTCGTAAAATATGACATGGGTGACGTAAAAAGGGCGGAAAATACTGAAATTTCAGTGTCCCGACGGAAAAACATCCTCTTTCCGCAGTCCGACTCCTTTCATCAATGAAAAAGACAGAAGAGTGCCAGTTGCGTTTTGCGCCCGTGTTCTGTTGCCCCATCCATCGGAAGAAAAAAAAAGTTCACTCTAACTCCTCCGTCCCTACTTTAATCACCCTTCAATCGTCGTTTCATTCAGTATAATGGATTTCGAGATCAAATTGATTGAAAATTGTAATTACCGTGGAGAAAAATGGTAATTGTAATTCACAGCCGCTCTTCTTTATTTAACTATACGTGCGATTCCCACAAATCTACCGCAAAGCATGTGGTATGAAGAGGAAGAGGTGGTAAATGGTGACATTTGTTCAGCTAGATAGAAAAATATTAGATAAGGGTTTCACGATTTGGAAACCTGGTATTTGACGCAAGATGGCGTTGGAGAATGGACTTGGAGATGCTTGCATACGGAGAATGATGGAGATGATAAATTGTTTCGAGGGAAGCACAAACGAAGAGGATTTACACATGAATGATAAAGAGTGGACGTATCTAGGTAAAATTCAAAACACGCCGGGATGGGGAGACAAATAAATTATAGTGGGATACTGAATGGCTAATAGATGGCATCGGCTTTCGCGGATGGTACGAAGAGAAGGAATGGATTTTTGAAATAAAACTCAGCAATCTAGGACTGCGCTCTTGTATTTTAGAGGGTAGAGTTTTAAAAAATTCATTTTTCAACCCTATATAACTTTTTTTAACTATTATCCCAAAAAAATGAACTTAATTCAAGTTGAAATATTTACTCATTGTATCAAAATAACATAAAATGTTTATTTAGTAATATTAAACACATTTTTATTTACTCTGTTAATGCCATTATAATTTGTGACACAATGGGCATATCAATTTTGAACTAAATGAGTGGCATTTTATTCATTGCGTCTCAATCATATCAAACTACCATGATAAGTTCTAAATGATAAAAATTCACATCTCTCGTATACTTTTCATTGCATGCACTTCTGTAACACTTTAACGAACCCGAAATATTAATGGAAAGTCGTCACTTAATGGTAATTTGTTACATGTAGATCGAAGATTTAGTGCTTTAAATTCTAAATTTTTTATCAAACGGTGCACTAACTAGGAATAAATTTTCAAATAGAAATACTTTATTTCATTAATGCTTCAGTTTGCCATTTTTACCCTTTGTAGCTTTTGGGATTTATTTCAGTGGAATTTAATTGTAAGGAGCAATTAGAAACTAATTCATTAAACAATTAAATTCTTTTAATTTTCGACTCGGATTTTAAAAATGACATCCTCAGGTGACAATAACGGAATACCTAAAGATGGCATAATGGGTACGTAGAAATCCGGTTCGTGTAGTAAAAGATTTAAACTGTGAATTTAATTTTTTTCATATCGCTCTTAACATTGAAGTTGTTTATTTTCGTGATTTAATCACACATCCGGAAGTTTTTTCGATTTCCTAATTGAATACCGTACTTTGAATTGGAAAGCACTTTAATAAATGTAGGCATTTGGTTTCTCCTAGACTAGCTAGAATTCATTAAAAAATATACGAGTATTCGTACTCTCGTTGAAAGACTGAATGATTTATTACAGAACTTGTTTTACCCATAAGGTTGCAGAAAAGTAATTATATTTTAGAATGTTGAAAATACAATTTCAAGTTGCGAATATCTATTTGGGACAAAAATTCTTTAATATTTACGTAACAATTTTTTGAAAGATCAATTCTAATTAGGTTCACGTCATTATAGCTGCTTCACTATAACTGAGGTTCTGATAAGTTAAATACATTCAAAAGAATCTTCAAAAATCTTACATCCTTTTGTTTTCCCGTAGGCAGGGAGAATTAAAAATAGTTCAAAAAGTTCCCGCTCATTGCTCAAAAAGCGACTCTATGCCACTGTATTTCAGCAAAACTCTTTTGAAACTAAGCTTTAAATAGGATTTCACTTCCTTTATATCGTACCTAAAAAATCAATACGTATTACAAATACGGATAACAAATCAAAATACGTATTTCAATAGTCCATTAAGTAGCTCGTACACTTTCAGGCAAGAAATGCAGTAGGATATATATTATTTATCTATCATATTCATGCAACAATTTTTGCAGACATGGCTATCTTAGGAATCAAGATATTTCAGATTGAGTATTATTAACATACATATGGTGCTCTAAATATATCGTTTATGTCGCTTAAATAATACGGAATAGCACCAAAAATGCTTCATGTAGGCATGGATCTGGGACTGTAGTTGGAAATGGGGCGATACCGTGGAAGGATTTCGGGTATAAGGGAAAGCCTGTTTAACCCTATAACCATAAAGTGAATTTCACCCCGAACGTTTAATAACTACTCCTGAATCTTCTTGAAGAGGCCATTAACGGCGGCACTAACAGGGAACGCAGGTGCGTTCACATGAGCAAGTTCCATAAGTCATTGGGTATTTTCTCCTGCTACCCTCTCTTTAACGTTGTGACCCCGCATGGCTCTCCCCCACGACGATTGTGCCAGCGGTTTATGGTTGGTATGCCATCAAAACTGTTTCGCCTGTCGTAAGGGCTGAATGGAAAAGGTGAATGTGCCATTCCATCCTGCGCTAAAAATCTAAATGCCATCGCAGCGATTCAGTATTATCGAGGATGTTTACTGCATCGGCATTTCATACGAGTGATGGGTAGCAAATGAAATCAATTTGAACTAGATTTGTATTTTTTGATCTGAAATGGCAAAACTTAGTTAAGGACGTGAGTTCATCAACGCCTTATCTCATATTTATACATGTTTTCTGAGCTTCTAGTAGACATTTTATTCACATTCCGCCATACATCATTACAAATAAGCTTTATCAATACCTTCTGTTTAATGGATGGTATGATCGATGCATTAATTGTATATCCATGTGATTAAAAATCAAGTACAGTCTATGTATAGATTTGCATCTGAACGATAGAGATAATGGAATATTAACTAATTTTTGTTCAACTTTTTAGATAATTTAATCTTAATTTTTAATTTTTTAAGGATTATGCTTGTGAAATTTCCTTCCCCTCCCACTATGCTACAGTCGTGCCTTTTTCTTTTGACCGATGTCAATTTTTTTCACTCCATACTTTTAACACCGTAATTTCAATGTAATTCAAAAGGTAAAGTCAGAGCCTTAGTTTCAATAATCTTAGCTTGAAGTAGGTTAATGTACCAAAGAAATAGGAGTTCGGTACATTTACATTTCTGTTCATTATATTTACCGTGCAGGTCTCTGTCGAACGCTATACTAAATAGTATTCAATAGTAGTTACCATTTTAAGATAAGAGTATGAAATAGATAACGTCAAAAAAATGACAAATATTAAAAAAGGAAGGTAAAGCTGCTTTTATTGTAATTATACCAAAAGGGAATTTTAAAACACGGTAATACTCCAACAAGACTGTTTCACGGCAAATGGAGCTCAGTGGGGACTTAGTGGGTTGCGCAGTATGCCACTGATTGGAGGGTCCCGGGCTCAATTTTACAGTGAGACCGAGATATTTTCTAGCGATGAATTTAATGAGAAACTAGAGGTGCCATAGGAAAAGCCACTCACACGTAGCCTGACTTTAGTCATCAGAATTTTTGCATGCCATTAGTATTAGTTCGAAGTGACCTCTATTCTAACATGTCAATAGCAGGCTTAGGGTTGGTTACTGCTCAGTCGCTAAAACGTAAAATGAAATATGATTCGTTGAATCATGAAAAAAAGAAAAGTTTGAAAAGACTAAAAGGGGAATAATAAATTATAAAAATGAGTGAAATGGGAAAAAAAAGATGAACGACTGGAGTATTTTAAGAAATATCAAGAAAAAAGAGAATTTAATTTTGATCTTAAAGAAATACTTTATACTTCAGAAAGGTAATAAGATAAGTTTGAAAAATTGTGATAAACCTTCCTCGAAAATATAGATAGTCTTCGTAAGCCATTACTGGAATAAATACCCATACGTAGAAATGGAAATCAACGTTGAGAGATTTTTTTAATAACTGAATGTTTTTTTAAATATCTCAGGCTGGAAGAAAATGAATGCGCTTCATTCTGCATGCAGATGCAATCACCTGCAGACGTATCCTAATAAACAGCAAAGTCTACACAAATATTCTATGGCAAATACTGGACAAGCCTTGCAGGTCATAGGGTCTTCATTTAATATTCTATCACGACTTTTCTGAGGACTAACATTTATCTCGTCAGCGTTTCAATGTCTGTCTCTATATTCCCTCGTTTCCTTTCTAGGTCTTTTTTCTTCATAGTTCGGTTCCTTTTATAACTGGGTCATCTCTTGCATTCCAGCCACTGTTCCTAACTTTATTTTTAACCCCAATATTTTTTCCTCTAGGTTTTCAATTAAATGCATCCTGTCAATACATTGAACTAAGATTCGGTCAACTAATGTGCCGTGCAGAGAGAAAATATATATTTCTAATAGTAATAATCAACATGCATACGCTTTAATACTATCCTTGAACTGTACAATCGAATATTATGAGAATAACGCATTAAAACGGTATGCCTTACTAGAGTAGATTGTGCATTAAGACTTCAAAACTTTATAGTTAATTTAACATATTTGATAAATTAAATACAGATAGAAGTATCCATTTCTTCGTCTTACATCCCATTAATATTCTTTTGTGCAGGGTAATTTCGAAGGATATTTATTTATGATGAGAAATTGGATACCTTTAAATTGTTAGTAGGAGTATCTCACCTTTGCCCATGGTTATAAAGATTTTGGGTCATCCTCATTCAATGACTATCATTCATGAGATTTTACGAAGATAAAATCTGATATTGTTATCTGATTAGTAAATTTGTTTCTTCAGAGATTTTCTTTTACGCCATCTTAGTCATTATCATAAAATTTTGACAGATAATGTTAATCAAGATAATATACCCATTTGCATTCAGGATTATGTTAAGAACATTCTCAATTATAATATTTACACTGCTTACTAAAAATACGTACTATTGCCATAATATAGAATTCATTAACAACTTTCTCATAAAAAATTGGCCCGATTTTTAAAGGTTTTCTGGCAGGCATTTTAAATTAGAAAATTCAGTAATAAAATTTTCAGATTTTTCTCGAGCTGTTTCCAAAGAAATATAAACATTAGATATGGCAAGTAAAAAATAGCCGAGCTATCAAGATTCATTAATTAACAACATGCATATTTAATGTTATTCGCATTTGGCCAAACACTGAGGTCCCATAGATAGTTAAATAAATGGTCTTCAACAGTACCATCGAATTTGGCCATACGTATATTACCTTATCAGCATGCTCAGCCCTCTTAATATAAAAAACAAATTAAGTTAATCTGATGATTTCTGCCGTCACTCTGTACTTATCTCTGTTAGTTGGAATATTACTTAAACTAAGGCGATTTTCATTTTGCCTTTCATGTTTCTTGAATGATTCCTTAAAAATCCTTTTAACTACCAATCAACTCACGTCAAAAATGACACTGTTTACGAATGAAGTCTGCATCTCGTGCTCCGTGACTCGTTTTCCTAAAATAATATACTTTCCATTAAGAAAGTTCTATAGCAGTCGTAAGTCTCTCTTGCTGTCAGTGAGTCTCCCTCCTCCATAAAGGAATAATTTGTGGGAACGATTAGCTTAACTTACAATTTAATTTGTTGAAGCCCAGACGCATTATTGTAAGAGAGAAAGGACTAAAGAGAGTGGCGAAAGAAAAGAGAGAGAGGTAAAGAAAGCGGTGTTTATTCCATTTGCTCATAATTAAAAATATTTTAGGCCCTTCTGCGGATTCACGGCGGTAAGGATACGCGACCGGGAATACGCAGTGTAATTTTTCTGATGGCCAGACACATTTATTTAAGTGCACTGCGGTGTAGTTGACTAGCATTCTATTTCGTGAAAAAGAGAGTCAACATGCGGTGATGTGTCTGATGTGACGTTTTTAGTTCAAATAAGTCCAAAATAGAAGTTCTAGAAGGTGAGAGGTAGACTGCGGAAATTATGTGCCTTAAATGAAAGGCACTTATGGTGTATAAGGTGAATTATGAGAAGCCAGAGCGCCTTTACTTGTTATAAATATTTTACTAATTAAAAAACAGTAATAATTGGGCTTTATCCTCGATTGTAATCGAGGATAAAGCCCAACAGCCTCAGCAGCTTACAGATTCATCCGAACTGCCATATATTAGTGCTGTATGGTGATTGTATGTTGTAGTGCTATATGTGATTTAACATATTTTATATATAGAACATCCGGGCATCAACATTAATTTAATTACGAGTAACACAGAAACAGTAATTTTAGGACTTCTTTAATCGTAAATTCATTTCCATTTTAAGCCTTAAACGAGGAGTTAATAATAATAAAACGTCCTTATTGGGGACAATATTTCCTTCTTCCACCAAATTCCTACGACATGCGTATTATTACGTCTTAGCAAGTGGAGAAGATTATTCATGAGCATCGAATGAAAGAAAAGATATTTATAGTGAAGCAGTGATTAGATTACTTAAATGGGTTATTTCAAATAACTAATGTTAATCTAAAGCTCAATGTTGTGGAAAATATGCTTCAGATTTTATCACAATCCTTAGGAAATTCAAATTTGATTTTTTTAAAGCGATAGGAGCTCAAATGGATCGGAATATAATTTTAACCTCCATTAGTTTTATGTTTATTGCATCAATAAAATCCCTCTAACACCCTCAGAGCGACCTATCAATTCAAGCGGAATATTCCATGCTGATAGTATTAGACGGCAAACATTACTGCTGAGATTACTTTGTGCACTTGGTTTACAAATGGTGAAACAATAAACTTAATTTATCGCAAACATTTACTGTAATTCTATTACTTCCCATGATGGCTGTTAATTATGCCACCGAAAGCTATTAATGCCAAAAGGAAGAATGCATAAAAGAGCAAAAAAGCAGTATATTTTTAAAAAACTTTAACCCGTCGACAACCAAAAAACCGCTGATGAAAAAGTAGTTTTTATTTCAACAAGGCCGATTTCTTTAACGACTCATGCCTAACTACCAGAAAAAGGAGGAAACATTGAAAGAAAACAAATTTAAAATATAATAATTATTCATCGGAAGACTGGTTTAGAGTAAAATGGTGAATCAATGGATGATTCGATTCGCCAATTAAAATTTTTAGTTAAAATCAACGAGTTATTGGATAAAAATGATTTTCACAGATCGTCCATATACTTGATATTTCATAAATATAATTGATATTTACAGGGTAAAAACAAATAATTTCCTTCGTGACATTTCCGTCGCCCGTCGCTGGTGTTTTTACTGTAGTAGCCACCAGAGGAGCTGCATAGTGAGTTAACATTCTCATCTATCACACATACTTAGACAATTACTTTGGAGGAATTAATGCATGGAAAGAAATCGCCTTGAACATTTTATCCATGTCTCTCAGCAAGATTGGGGACAGGGATTGTGATAACCGGGTGAAAGATAGTTGGAAAACATTAAAATGGCGAAAAGAAAATTTAACATGACCAGTATGGGAACATCTGAGGGAAAAACCATCATTAATGTGAGCCAAGAATGTTGCCAAATTGGAAAAATTTAAGTTTTCAGGAAGATTTCGCGCAAATGGTAGAAATGGGCGCAAAACGAGCCCGACCAACCCACTCGCTGCGTGAGCCCTTACTTAACGCACTTTTTTTATTTTAACCCGCAGAGTGTGCCATTTGGGCAATCGGTGATTCTTAGCTTTGAATATATGTTTATTCTTAAGTATCTCTATATACCCTTCGTAATGTTTGCTGCTGTATTGGTCAGAACATCTACGAGAGAAATTCGATTTCTGATACAGTTCTGTGTGGCATTCAATTTCCCTTGATCGCTGTTTTGTAAGCGTCTAACGGAGACTTATTCCATATCATAATAATTTGGAGCGAACATTTTCCCCTTTTATTCAAGCCTAAACTCGAACTATTTGTACGTATTTCGTAAATTTCACCGGAGGCGGTGTCGGCCGTGGCGAGGATTGTCGGAGGGGCCCTGGGCTATCCCACTCGCGGGCAAATGCGGCTTCATATTCCCTCAGCGTCATTGGTTATCAGTCCTTTTCATACAATTGCCCCCATTTCGAAATCTGCCCTCGTAACACCGCTATGAAGCCATGGTAAGCTCGAAGAGCTGAAGCTGAACTTAAGTGAAGTTGTCTGCCTCAAGGCGGCATGGTTTCATAAGTCACCGAATCGGAACATAGCAGGCCTATTATTAGGAATTGTATTTGATCCTAAGTCGAAAAAGTTATATTTTAAGTAAAAAGTTAGACTTCCATAATAATTTATGTTGGTTTAATTAGCGTGATCATTAAAATTGTTTTTGGTTTCTGAAATACGCATATTTCCATCTCATTTAACTTAAAAAAGTGATTAAAAGAGAAAGGATTTAATATGTAGTGTGCTTCACGAAATTAACTATGAATCCTTTAAATAGGAACCTATACTAATCCACAAACTAATTGCAAAAATAATAAATAGGTTATAATTTTAAGAAGGAGTAAACTAAAAATCCATTTGAAAATTTATACATTAGTCCATTCCTAAACATGGAAATATTTATAGATTCCAGAGAAAATTATATTAATTAGCAAAGAGCCCTTTTTTTTGGATTACTCCATCCTAAAAAAGATGGGCGTTCAAAACTTTTGATATTTTATGCACTATTTGTTTGACTAAATTATGAATATAAATATATACTAAATAAAGTTAGAAGTACATATTTTCTGTAGAAAAAATAAATTAACTATGAACGCAGTTTTAAAGAATAATGACGATAATAGTAAGGAGCAGTAGTACTTGTCCGTTTGTGGTTGTGAACAAAAATGTGACTACAATTAATCTTTAAACATTCTTGGTTCTGTTTGCTTATATTTTTTTTAATTGCTTTCATTTACCTAAACTTTAGTCTTCATGATTCCAGCACTCGCACGGGCATAGACATATAAGATATCGCCGGGGGATCGGCATGACGCGGTGGCTGACGTATTGGCGTCCCATCGAGATGGCCCGCGTTTGAATGCTGGAGACGGCGGACATTTTTCAGTGGGATCCCGATTTGAGACGCTTTCGTGGAGAGCACTTTTGAGTAATTTTGCTGTCCGTCGGATGGGACGTTAAACTACGGACCTCTTCGCGCCTTTCTTCAAGAGTAGTCTAATGCCGACGCCGGGTTTCTGTCCACCCTTCCACCTCTACCATCCATCCTAAATGACGCAAATGACCTTAGCTGTCGGTCGCCTCCCCTAAAACTCTTACTACCAAGATACAGCTTACGAGGCACGTCCCCATCATCGAGTGTAATTCGTGTGTGTAAATATGCCATTTAGTGCAGAGAGCCAGTGGTAATACAGGTGAACATGCAATGGACCTGCTTATGTCCCTCTAACTCTGTTAACTGACCATTAGGAACACTCAACGGGAGTCGTATCTAAGGGAATTTCCTAATTCTCCCTTCGAAAGGAATCAAACATAAGATTAAACCTTTCTAAGGATCACCAATATTAATTATTACTCCATGGATAAGAGATTCAGGCAGTAGAGTTTTCTAAAACATGTATAGTATAGACTTGGAGGTTCACTCACTCTAGGAGTATATTAACCAAAGGGTCAACCCTCATAAAGATTGATTACCGAATGACGGAAAGCACTACTAATGTCGAGACACTCGAGCGTATCGATAATACCTTTGAGTTGGGAAATCCTGATGAGGAATTCTGGGCGAATATCTGTGACTACTCTTCCCCAAGCGGTGGTCGCAGTTTCCATTGAGTTAGCCGGTCGATTATATACGTATTCTACGCCTCGCGTGATGGAAAATTTTCATCCAGTCACTAATTTGCCTTCTCATTCTTGGATAGTAAATTATTACGTAACCATTTGAAAACTGGTCGCATATCACCAGAATTACATTGCTGGCTTTTGGAAACTGACTTCTTGCTGACTGTTTAATGCTGACGTGTTTTAAGTGATTTCATCTGTCATGAAGGATTTATTTGGGGAAAATATTTATTTGGGCTTTCACCTCCTTCCTTAAACGCCAGATAGTAACTTAGCTCTCTCTGGTTGCATACGTGCTCTCCTGTCATCTTATATCTCTTCTTGACATTATTTTTTAACTTTTCATTATAGTTTATTGCTTTTACTCGTCCTTCTTCTTGGTGTATATTATGTGTCAGCCAATTTAAAAGCCTTTGTGCCGTTTTCGGCTGTTTTGTTAAATAAATAAATGAAACCTAAGAGAGAATCGAATTTAAATTGCAAACAGATGGAAAAATAAGCACAAAAACGCCCAAATGAAAATTTTGAATTGCGATTATGAAATAACATACACTACCGAGGATTGTTAAAGTACTTTGAAACCGTTCCTAAGATTCCTATGACATAATATTGACAACCAAACCGGTCGAGTCATTTAGGGGAGCTCAAAAATACTGTGCATAAAGCCTGGGCACAATCACTTTCGAGAAGGGCACACGTCGCTGAAATCCCTTTCACCTACCGCTCGGCTGGCGGTCTGTGCTCAGCCGTTGACCGGCGGTAACAAAATGACCACAGCAATGAAGCAGCTAGCCAAAGGGAGAGCACCAGGTAAGGGCGTATTTTGACGTTTATCGTCCTTCTGGGGCTTGGGTTCAGCTCAGGGGTCTTGTACTTAAATGATTGAAACGAGTTTTCAGCAAGAACAATTACCATTAACAAGCAAGACCTTCGTCCTCCCTCAAATAGTTCAGAGTGGCCAATCAGAGAACACTGAGAAGTGGAGACCCAAGTAAAGGTATACTTATTATTCAATATTTTCCGCAAAATATTCAACAGTCCACAAAATTTCTTTCTATACATAGCTTCATATGACATGTGACTATAATGACGACGTATGTTCCACAGAGGGTGTTCATACATTTTTTTATAATTTATATTTTTATATATATTTTTTTTTAGGTAATCTACCGGTTAAGGTAGGTTTTTGGATGGACACAACTATTTTTATATATAATTTAGCATAATTGAATGCGCAAAAATTTATTTTTTTCATAATGTTCGCTTAGTGTTTAATGTATATGTTTGAACTTGCAGATCAAAGCTATGCTGTCGAAAGCGAGCGAGTAGATTTACTCCTTCATGCATAAACCTTAACTTCTTAGAAAAAAATTACCTTTCCCATACACCCTGCAATTACTACTTTGGGAGTTAAACAGACGTTATTTTACTTCTCTGCCACAAAATTTTTAATTTCTACATGATTTATTTTCTTCATTAACGCTTCCTAATTTTTCTCTTTTCCGCCAGTTCTTCGTCTTCAGAAATCACATTTTTCGACATCAATATACATGTAAGTCTATCAGATCAAAAATTTCACATGTACGTCCATATAAAATTCACTAAGAAACAAGAGCAACCCCAACACTCTCAATTGCTATCCATCTAACACAATATACTCTCTTTTCTAGAGTGATATTTTTTTAAATTTTAACTTGAAATTTCAAAAATTCTAACGGCGTTTGCAAAAGAAACTCCAATTTGCACTACCATGTCCTCAACCAGGTCTTTTCAGCAACTCTGTTAGATAAATAATCCTCACAAATGCCCACGCGCCCAACTTTCCCACGAAAATAACCCCCACACCCTCTTCATCCGCATCACTTACTCCTCAGGCCTTCAGTCCCTCAAATGTATCCTCAAAGATCGTTTCTCCATTTTGGTCAACCACTAAACAAGAGCTAACACTTTACCTTTAAGTCCCTCCGTCAATTTGAAACGACCCGCCAATCTAATTGGCATCTTTAAAACCACTAAACCCCTATTAAATCCTGCTCTACCTACAAATCCAAGCGGACTCTTTGCAATCGAACCAGTTGAAAAACATGTTCCACCTTCTACGCCCAAACCAAGCCTTTACAATTCGCTAATTCTCTCCCATCCTTTCCTATTTCCTCATGAACCTCCAGAAACGTTACTTATCAACTGAATTGCAAACACCGCCCCTCCATTGGGAAATCTTCCGCATCTGTGACCTCCTCTTGGCTGAAAATTGATGGGGGTGAAACATTTACAGAAATTTCTTTAGACTTGAACCCATTTTTTCCTTTTCTAACAGGCAAAATAACACTCGTGAACGCCGCGAGAGCACTTCCTTCCACCATCTCCTTCGCCGAAAAACTGATCTCAAGCCGGGTACTCGTCGGTGCGTGAATTTAGCTTCTATGTTATCGTATTTTTTTTACTTGTAAGAACACGCGCAGCCTCTTCCTTTTGCCTTTAAATGCAGCGCCTTCCTCCGCCGAGCCTATCGCACCGTTCGGCTGCAGCAATGTATGAATCCCCCCCGAGAGGCAGACGGGTGGGAAAATGGGCGGAACGTGCTCGCAGAATCGGAGGTTCGCGATACCGCCATCAGGAACCCCTTAGCGCCCTACCGAACCCCCAAACGCGCGAACTCCCCCCCCCTCAACCCACTCGTCCCGTGTGTATGTCAAGGTGATCAAATTCCCTCACGGCAGTATGTATGTTACGCTATACACGGATTTCGGGGCGAAGTGTTCATACAACCGCAGCGGCAGATCGTTTCGGGTATAGCTTCACTCGCCGAGTAATGACAATATCACGCACGTTCGTTGCCAAGCAGTGATGGTGGGAAGAGGGGCGAAGGAGAGTGGAGTCGCTGCCCCGTGGCCCAAATCAATGGTCTTCGGCCGGCAGGCAGGTAAACGTAAGTGGCGGCTTCCACTCGCACACACATGTAACTATTCGCCATACGGTTATCTCGCCTCGTCCCTTGCCTCAAGACACGACGAAATGAATTCTCAATTTAGCAAAGAAGCATAAAACACCATTTTCACGAGCATTCCTTTAACCAAACAACTCTTTATTCAAAATCCGATTTAACTACTGTACCTGTGCTGTAAGTTGCGTTCCTTAGATCGAAGTAAAACCTCTGAATAAGTACAAAGTCTAAATACGACTCTCCGATGCATCATAGAGATGAACCATCATGCAGGTAGGTTTTCCACGTATTTCCATGAAGACTTCTTGAGGAACATTATTAGAAACCTGAGTTTTTTCTCGTTTAATTTGATTGCACAAATTTATAAGTTAAAAAATAATAATAATATAAACTGAGCCACAGCTGTGGAATTTGTCTCTTGAGTTAAATTAACTCGCAGAATTAATTTGTATAAACTAAAGCGAAAAGGATTGCCTAGAAAATTATAAGGGAAAATATCATCATTAACCATCTACAGAATAATTTACATTGCCTCTGGTTAGGTCTATTTAAAATTCCCAAACAGAATATTAGGTCCAAATAAACCCGCTATTCTGAAATTCAAATTTATTTCCCCAGAATATACTGAAACCGCCATTCTAAAAGCATTTTCAACCGTTTCGTTCAGGTTAGTCTGTAATGAATTTTTTTCTTTATCTCTTTGTCCAATTTTGTTGTAAGGTTATGTAAGGCTCATTTTCAAGAGATAGTCATCATCCCTAATTTTCGCAGGTTTGTCTGGAATTCAGAATACATTGTTTTGCAAATATAGCTATATTGAGAACCGAGTCCCAAAATACGGCTCAATTAGTGGAGAGGCCATTATGGTACAAGTCTTTGTAACTATGGTAATATCATATATCTTTTAAAATAATTACACTGAACATCTTTTAAATTAAAGTAAAAACTGTAAACGCAGCTCAAGGTCGTACAATCTCCATCTCAACATCTAGAAAAATATTCAGAGGTCACTTATCTCTTTTTATTCTTCTTTTGCCAACTATGTATATAAAACTTGCACATTATTTAGTTTTGCAAAGATAATGGGAGAATTCAACAAAAAACTCAAAAAGTTATTATAATCTAATTTTCAAAACTAATATTCTGAACAATATCTTAGATTTTTCTTACACCATCCTCCTCTAGCCGACCTAAACAGACGACAGAAGTTTACCGCTGACTCGGATGTTCACTATATAGCTATTACACGAAGTGAGTTTACAAGCTAGATAATAAATTTGCCAGCGAGTAGCAAGTAAGGTTTAAATTATCAATTTTACTCGAATTTACAATCCAGTGAGTTTACTAGCTTTCACTATTGCACCACTCCAGTTTAATAGCTGCTAGTAAATTTCCTGGTTAGTTAGCGAATAAAACTACGCATCGTAACACGGAATTTACGAACATATTGCATATCTGCTGTTTAGGATTGTCGGGTCTCGCAGTCGAATGTCTCATTTGGTAATATTAGCCCGTCTGCTCTGCCTTCTTTCATGTCTCAGGCGCCGTTTTTCGTTTTCCTTAAAATACTTTTTCATTCCTTTTAATACGATGGAACGCGGTTGATAAGATGGAGAGAATCCGGTGACGCCTGGCGCCTCTGTTGCGGATGATTCGTCAAATTCCGAATTGGAGCCAATATATCATTGCAAAATGTTACGTTCAATGGTACGAATTGAACCACGCTTGGCATTAAACATGCGTGCTCTTCTGAGTATTTTATCAATCAATTCCAGTTTTATTTCACTCAATTGCTGATTTACGGAAGTGCGTATTTATATTTAGATTCCATCTTGATTTCGTCACGCCTAAATTGTAACAGAAGTCTTGGAGAGCCAATTATTTTTTAGTCCCATTTCATTTGAGCTGCTATCCCGGCTGGTTATACACGTGTATTACATAAATACGATCTAAATACTATGGGTCAAACACGCCTTAGTATGAACCGTTAATTAAGCGCCTAATGTCACCAATTGTTACGCTTTGTTTGTGTTTGGATATTAGATACGAATTGAGCGCATAATGGGAGATGTCATCAAATTTTCCGATTACACGAAATAACACCTTTACAAGCTCGATGTTGGCAACAATAATTTACCGGAATTTGAGCTCATCAGTTGTCAAAAAAATGTACACATCCTCCCGCGTTGCCCAAGTCCGCTTTGCAGAGGAAAACTTCCAATTCAAGGTGTTTTAAAAAGTTTAGAGCGAAATACCTTAGTATAAGAACAGAAGAAGTCGACTTATTCATAAACAAAACATGCCAGTGGATACAAATTGAGTTAATATGGGAATCATGGATTTTAAATGATTTGGGTATAATTTATAATAACATATAAAATAATTCTATACCAATACTTTCAATTCGGGGGTGTTTCAGATATTACGCGTTTTGAAACGTAAACCGCAGAGCGCTCAGGAATTTCATTACAAAACAAAGATTATGCTAAAGAACCCGAAAAGAAAAGTATTTCTTTTAAAACTGGCAAACTACGTAATATAAGAAAATAAAATTGAAGGGTCGTAATGGATGTAGTGTCATCCGACAAAGTGTGTCACATCGGGTGTCCCACAGGGAAGTGTAATCGGTCCACTATTGCTCCTCCAATGTATTAATGATATTGGATATCAGGTTTCCAGTAATCTTTGTCTATTTTCTGACAATTCATTGATGTGTGAATGCAGATGCTACACCGTACGTGGTAAAACGTGAAAGAGTGCTAAATTTGAGCTTAATATTGTGCATTGTGTACAGGCTGCACATTCTAAAAATAATCTGAATCAGTACGACTAAATCAACGAAATGGCACCACATTTAAAGAAGACCATTTTTAAGGATATTTAAAGACTTCAATCATTTAAATAAAAAGAAGCATATTCTACTAATAGTGGAAAATTTAAAAAGTTAGGGAACATAGTAAGAAGAAAGTCATCTACTTCCATATAATTTCGTTGTAACTAGGTGTTAACCATTTCGAATTATTTAAAATATATATGTAGTTATACCTAATTAATAATTTTGAACTTCGAATGATACTCAAATTAATTTGAACAACAGTATTTTCTACATAGTTTGATTAATTTAAGTGAAAGATTCGTTTGGCTTTAAACTTGCTCACAGCCATGGTGTGCTTGGACTCTTCGTTGAAAAAGTACTTTTACCAATCCTCTGGTTCGAGTGAATCCCCTAATGAGTGAAATGTAGAAACTGTAAAATTACAACAACGCTCTCTGACTGGGAAATACATAAACCTTATTGTAACTCTGTTAATAAGAGTAGTAAATATAACAGATGAAGTCTATGCTAGCTTTTTTGCCGAATCAAATTCATTCTTACTCATTAATATAACCTCATCCTGGGATTAACACCTGATCAAAGGGAATTTCTAAAATTTTAAAGTAATTGGAAACTCTAAGAGTAAAAGCAGACCGGCTCATGTAGACTTAAAAATAGGAAGCCGCCTTCAGCACGTATAATAGCCAATTTAAAACTACTCTCAAATTAAGATAAAAAAATCATAGTATTAGTGAAACAACTAATCTAAAAAAAACGCTTTTTCCTGAATAGCTCGGATATAGTTAACGCTGCGCCTCACAATTCAATGAATCTATTCATGTTGACGAATTTTACCATGCAACATTTCGCATCCTCCAATCGCTGCACTTAAAAAGCAGGAATCTGGATATTAGTTGACATATAAATACGGAACGACTGAGCAAAAAACTACGCCATAGTGTGCACAAGTAACCACTCACAACTTTGTTAAACTTACTATTCCAATTTCTAAACAATTTGTATAGTAATTGAACATTGACATGCATTCGTTCAATTACTTTAGAAATGTCACCGTTTAAAATGTAAGTTATTGATTTATTGGGACACATATCAGGCGTTTAAAGTAAGCTACACAATAAAAACCAACGCTATATCCTTGCATAAGGAATGATGAGATATAACGACTGATTGGGAGCAACACCGGCGGTAACCCCCAACGCAGGGCCCACAAAAAAATAACGAAATTCCTGAGGGGTCACCCACGGGGATGGCAGAGGAAATAATTATGAACGACGTTATTACAGTTTGCTAGAGGAATCCGCACCACCCAGAGCAACGCAGGTCCCCTCCCCTATCGAATCCCTTTCAATATCGCTCTCTCTCCCTTTCCATATCCCGCCCGCAAATGCCGTATCGCCACACCTCCTCACCCGACCCCCGCGAGGCAGGAAGCAACATCTAGCTTATTACGGCGTCCTCTTTTCGGATAATAAAATATTTCCTCGATAATTTCTCGGCGGATTTTTTGGGCTCATAAGGAGATTCCTTTGATTGTATGGGAGTGAGGGAGAGGTGTACCCAACAATTCGGAAGCGGTTATTATTGCCTGGGAGAAGTAATTAGGGCCTCTGGGAGAACTAGAGATCGAGTTTATTCCATGAAATTAAGTTAGATAGGTACGTACAAGGGTTGCGCCGACGGTCGTCCCATTATAACGTTTCCGGTCGGCGGAGGGATACGAAAGGGAGGAGGAGAGAAAGATGAGGACTGCGGTGGTGGGGTATTTCCTGATACAGATTAACAAAACTTTACTCAACAATGAGTCGCTCCCTTTATTACTACGTTTTCGAGAAGATAAAATTGGTCGCATCGGTAAGCCTGAGGTTATGAGTAAACACTGACGCATATAATGAGTTCCAGATACATGAGCAAGTGGAGTGGGTAGGGATGAAGTGAAGTGTACCTATGTAGTATGATGATTTAAAACGAAATAAAAGATGGTTAGAGTTGGATTATTATCATTTTAACTAATTTTCCTAGAGGAGGTTAATAGTTATTTCCCCTGGCCAATTAGAATAAAGGATACAATGTTCTATTCTAAAATGATAGAACAAACCATGCATGAGGGCCCAAAAAAAATAAAATCTGTAAATAGAGAAATTGCAGGAACCTGTTAGACATTTTACTGTCAACCGCAATGCTTCCTTTACTCGAATCAAAGATGAACTGATAAAAATTAAAATTAATGAAATGAACTACACCTAGACTAACAAAATGGCATTAATCTCAAACACAAATAAACACACAATTTTCTTTAATATCGCGGAATATGTAGGTGCAAAAGAAAACAACACAAGCAGGGTACACACGGGTTTCGAGGCATCTAAATGTTTACTTATCGTCCTCTTTTATGTAACAAAAAAAATCACATTTTAGTACAATCTGAAATTGGAGACAAGCAGTTTAACATTTATTTAACACAAAAACAATAGAATTAAATCAAAATGGAGAGTTTCGAGGTTAATGAAACTAATTCAGATTAATTATAGCATTAAAATCTACCTATGTCGAATAGCCAGTATAAAATAAGCTATCGATGCCCCGAGTTTTTCTTATAACCTTAGATTCTTCAAAATATGACATTAAAATATTGAAATGTAACTACGTCGAGGTGCCAGTTACGTAATAACATTTCAACGACCTTTCAAAGGTTTTTATCCTAATGTTGGCGTCTTAAAAATATCTAGAAAGATTGATGTGCTCAAATACAGAACACATTACGTAACTCTTACGCTTTTCTGTTCATAAAAAAGTGTGCAATGGAATACCACATTGCGACGTCAGTTTTACTGCACTACAAGCAGACGTCTCGAATACTTGGGCAAATATATTTCTAATATCAATTCTTTACGATGTCTTACCAACGTAGCTATTTACGTGGCTTCTTTACAACATGTGTAATAAATTACTATGGCGAATATTTACCGAATAAACTGATTCATGATCCAGTTCATGTTATATTTTTCCAAACAAAAGAGGTATGGTCTTCAAAATCCTAAAAAAAATATCTTGTATTAATGTTGCCACTCTAACAGGGAATTACGGTGGGTGGTGATGAAGGTTCCTTTATCACCCTACATAGGAAAAGAATAATAACTTGTAATCACAAAAATTCCATGGCTCATAAATAGAGCTTATTAATGCCGCAGAAGCAATTAACTCTTATGAAACCGATTTTCACGAGCTATAAAGACATTCCGAATCATATGTTCCTTGAACATGTCTAGATTTTAGATAATTAGACTTTTTTTAATTTTTTACCATTCCCGCATGAATCTAATGGAATGCAGTTCATGGAAATACTAGGAAACAAACTATGCTTCCGTTGTACTGATAATTTGTTGCTGCGGAAGTTTCAAAATCCCGTTCCACTTCCATGACACCGTTCGTTAATCAAACTGTTGGTCTCAAATCTTATTTCATTGTCTCTTACCATTTTTACTCGTTAGTTCTTAATAAGAGTTTTTGAAACCGATACGTTTATTTCTCAGTATCCATGCCTCTCGAGTCTTAATTCATTCAGACATTATCTAGGAAATAATGATGCCGCCAAAGAAACAGCCTGATGATAGTTCATTGCAATAATATTCAGACCAATTACTTCATATCTTCAACAAATTTTTACGAATTTACTCAAACGATACTAAAGAGTCCCTTTTCATATCAGTGGATAAGTTAATTTTGTTAGTGTTTTGCGTCTGTTAGTGTAAGTATTCAAGGATAAGATTATCAATACCATCTGCAATGCGTTATAACATTCATATTTACTATAGGCTATAAATCGTCATTTTTAATCAGCATTCCAGCTACATCTATAAATTGGGAGTCATTCCGAGCCGTCTTTAATTCCCAAGGGAGGAAAGACATCGTTAGCTTCTTCAAGATGACATATCACATCCGGGATCGTGAACTTGAATATTCTGCTCCATCACTTCCCATTGCCTTTATACAAGCAGCGTCTGGAATACCAATACGCTCCTCAACAGTCCAGTCTAAGAAACGACTTAAAGTGACTCGACGACTGTTAGGTAACATTACCAGTAGTTACTCATTTCAGAAAAAGGAAAAAATCAATAGGATTGAGTGCATGCAAGTTATTCCGCTCTATATTTTCTCTCGAAAAATGTGTTCCTGCAAAAGGAATAAATAACGCAAAACATACTCCCGTTTTGAGCTCACATCTTTCAATAAAAAGTAATTCGCGCATCTTTTAACATCCCAACCAGCCTTCACCTCATTTTGCTCTCGGTGCTTTGACCAGCTCACGAAACGTTCGTGCATATGAAATATTCCTTCGCTCTTAATGTGTCTGGGGTGCTTTTTCTCGGGCGGGATGGAAACAGAAGTACTTAACTGTTAATTTTTCAAATTCTACATTTTTATCCTAGGAAATAGAGACGTCATTTATGGCTAAGGACGATGGAATGCTCTGAAGCTATACTAAAACATCAAGCAATGCTTTGAAGCACCGGATTTAGAAATATTGTTATCCAAATATAATATATACCAATATATATATATATTTATATATATATATATATATATATATATATATATATATATATATATACATATATATACATATGCGGTAGTGAAATGTTGAAGAAGGTAATAGAGGAGAGAATGTTGGGAAAGCGAGGAAAGGGCAGGAACAGGATAGGGATGTTGGACGGGATGAAGGGAGGAAAGAAGTACACAGAGATGAAGAGGGACCTGATGTAGACGAGGTTGCTGGATTGGGTTTTGTTTGGAGTTACAAAATGTTTATTTGATAGTTGTGTCCATCCACAAACCTACCTTAACCGGTAGATTACCTAATAATAATAATATATATGTATATATATATTTATATATCCATATATATATATATATATATATATATATATATATATAATGGGCATAAAGTAAATAATCCTTCGTGAAATGTTTCTCTCAAAGATATGGAAATACCGAGGGAAAGAGAGGCTGATGGGAAAAAGGTAAAAGGAGGAGAGAAGGGTATTTATACAAAATGGAGGAATGATAAAAAATTCCTTTTGAGGCGGGTTTTAAGTGCTAAGAGAGAGTATATTCCAGGGATGCGGAGTTCCTCTTTTTTCATTTCGCGATTTTCCTTCGATTAAAGCCGATTCGATATATGGAAGCACTGGAGAGCAAAAGCGAGAAAAAGACTCGCGTAGTGCAAAGGAGAGAGGCAAGGCCAATAAAAAGCCTCTTTCCCAGATTATGTGGACTTGGAAGCAAAAAAATTCTCGTTATCCTTGAGGCTTAATCCAGCGGCGAGTGGTGCGACTGATCGTGTACAGACGAAAGAATTCCAATTTTTCAGTATTTTTTTCATTCATATCAATCAAATTCACGCAGCGGTCGTCGAAAATAATTCTTTTCCGTTACGAGAGCCTAAAATTTGAGCATGCTAAATTCAGGCTTATTCCGCAGCGCCTTAAATGCGTACTAAACTTCTCACGTGTCCTTCGATGCATATTTGCTAAATACACTCAGAACTTGTACAACGTTATGTTATAGCTTTTAATACCTTATACTTAATTTTATACTGATTGAATTCTTATGCTTAACAAAATATGCGTCTCAGTAATTTACAGCTACACAGGAAGCATTATTAGGGGAGCATCAATATTTTTAACAGGATGCTGTCACCACTAATTTTTTAATTTACTTTCTCGTATATGGACCTCAAATTGCTGATTTAAAACATTCAATAAAGGAAAAGTAAATGTTTACAGTCTATATCTTGAGGATTTTTTCAACAAATGGCATATCTTATGATGAGTCAACCTATTGCAAGAAAATTATTACCGTATAAACGTAAAATGAGAAGATACCAGAAATACTGATATTTTTAAATGCACAAATTTAAGGACGTGAGATGCCATTAATTATCGTCTGAAAATTGCGACTGAGAACTAAATATTAGGCATATGATGGAAAATAAACAAATATGCCGCCCCATATGATGTCATACCTCTATAAATAAAAATCATTCTTCAATGACATTAAACAATGTTGAGACGATGGATTTCACAAAAAAATGTTGGACTGAGGTTAGATCAATCCCCCGTTAAAGGACGCCGTTGATATTAAATTACCTATCTTCCTAATTACTGTTAAGATTATAATAGCAGGCTTATCTTCACGCATTAATTCCGTCAGTGTTCTTGTTCAACTCACTTTTCAGAAAATAAACGCTTTTTACATTTAAAAATAACTCTTCTATTGCCTATAGAGAGAGCTTCCTTCTAAAATACAGCGGAAGTGCCAATTAGTTTGGAACTACCAACTATACCACCTTAATGGCAAAATCAAATGTACCGCCATCATTAGAGTTCTCGTTACCTCATCATGTATCCAGACTGGGGGTTTTTTACAGCTCTTAGCATTCATATTTTAAATCCAAGGTACCAATTATACAGAACTTGGGTGAAGTTAATTAAGACCTCTCAATAAGCTGTTTCAGTCTTGTGATATCAAATTCCTCCAAATATAATGGTGACGTGCATGGTAATACAGTTATATGAATCTTGGATTTTAATTCACAGAGCAAAATGAATCCCTTACAATATATACGGTTGTTACACGCTATATACATTCAAACACGAAAAACCATCAGATGGTGAACATATACTCATTCACATAAATACAGATATTAGCAAAATAAATAGGAACACACGAAAAGAACAAAAATAGGAATAGCGGGAAAGGTGGAATCGAGCATATCACAAGCGAAAAAAAGTTTCCTTGGCCGCGTCTTGAACCACGGATGCTATCGAGGAAACGTATATTACACTGTAATCTGCGGGAGGTTTTGTATAACCAATTGACTCCATTCTTTGGACTGAAGATGGCGTCTAGAACATGTTTTCACCCACCAAAGAAGAAATAGACAAATATACAAAGCGAAAGGATAGTAGGGAAATCAATAAAACAATTTTTTAAAGGATAGGAACAGTGCATATTGTGGCACGCATAGCAAAGGGAGGATCATCGACCCGGCAAGTGGAATGATCCGTGGTACAAGTACCGGTCAACTAAACTACTTTACGTTTGTGGTCAGCTCGATTCCCATTTCCCCAATATTCATCTGTTTATGCTTCCTGTTTTCCTATGCCTTTTCCTTATATCTGTATCCATACAAATGAATATATATGTATGGTTTTTTTTAAGTAATCTACCATATAAGGAGGGTTTTTGGATGGACACAACTATCTAATAAATATTATGTGACTCCAAACAAAACACACTTCAAAAACCTACTCGAAATCAGGTCCCCCTTCATCTCCGTGTACTTCTTTCCTCCCTTCATCCCGTCCAACATTCCTATTCTGTTCCTGCCCTTTCCTCGTTTGCCTAACATTCTCCCCTCTATTACCTTCTTCATCATCCCACTACCGCTCAATTTGCCTTTCTTCCATACTCCAAATGATTTCTCCCAACAAACCCCTCTCATCACCCATCATTCCTAGTACATCCTCATTTGTTTTCTTCTCGGTCCATTTCACCTTCTCCATTCTTCCCCACACCCACATTTCAAAAGCCTCCAAACGACATCTATCCTCCTGCTTCAGCGACCACGTTTCTGCGCCGTTCAGAGCTACGCTCCATATCAGAGTTTTTACGAGTCTTTTCTTAATCTCATTACTCAACGTCCCCGTCATCAACTCCCTCCTTGAGAAAGCCTCTTTTCCTAGCGCAATTCTTCTCCATACGTCCCTACTACTTTGACCGTTTTGGTCCAAAACACTTCCGAAATACGTAAACTGTTCTTCGTGCTCTATTTTTTCCCTCCGATTTTAATGTTTAACCTAGCCTTTTTCTTTTTAGAAAATCGCATAGCCTTTGTTTTATTAATATTGAATCTCATCCCATATCTATCGCACTGAACCTCCAATTCACTCAGCAATGCTTGCAACCCCTTGGCTGACTGAGCAACTAATGCTTGGTCATCAACAAACCTAACCGATTTTACGAATTCCCCTCCGACTTTCATTCCTACCTCTAGTTCTTCCCATGCCTCTTTAATAATTTCCTCCACATATACGTTGAACATCACCGGTGATAATGGGCAACCCTGCCTTACACCTCTCCCTAACATTCCCATCCGAACTCTCCGCTTCCCACTCGCACCTGAGCAGTCTGAGACATGTACAGGTTGCGGATCAGTCTCCTGTCCTTCCCAGCTATATTTATTTTCTGCAATGCACGCATTATTTTTCCCCAATTCACTCCATCCAACGATTTTTCGAAATCTACGAAACAGGCAAATAGATCCTGACTTTATACTAGAATATATATATTTTTTTAGGTAATCTACCGGTTAAGGTAGGTTTTGTTATGTACACAATATATATAAGACGAAAGTAGTTAGGATAGGAACATGGAACGTCAGGACAATGTTGAGGACAGGCAAATTAGAAAATATTAAGCGTGAGATGGAAAGAGGTAATATAGATGTTTTAGGTCTCTACGAGATGGTCTCTGGATGGAAAGATAGCGGGGATTACTGGAGTGACAATTATAGAGTGATATACAGCGGCGGGGATGAGAGCCAACGAGGGTTTGCCGTAATATTAAATAAAGGGGTAGGAAGAAGCGTAGTCAACATAGAGCAAGCAACTGATAGAATTTTACTCGTAGAGATTAAAGCAGAGCCGACGAACTTGGTCATTGTTCAGGTATACACGCCACCGAGCAAACACAAGGAGGAAGAAGTCGATAGGACGTACGATGAGTTAGAGGATATAATCGCCTGTGTTCTTGCAGGGAAACATTTGGTAGTGATGGGGGATTGGAATGCGACACAAGCAAGGTTACAGGAAGGTTAAGATATCATCGAGAAGTAAGACGGCAAGATCTGTGCTAACAGCTAAAAGTAAGTGGGGTAAGATAATAGTTGAACCAGGAAAAATCCAAGAGAGATGGAAGGAATATATAGAAACACTGTATGGTAAAACCTTAGGCCGACAAGGTTAGACATAGAAAAGGAACATGACGTACAAGAAGATAACTTAGGTCCAGACATACTCGACGATGAAGTAGAAAGGGCATTAAAGGAGATGAAAGCAAATAAGGCCGTGGGGGTGAACAACATTCCTGTAGAACTGTTTAGGAAAATGTGGGAAGAAGGTCCTACTGATTCGTAGTATCTACGAGGAAGGAATCTGGCCAAAAGATTTTGTGAGATCGGTGTTAGTTCCTATCCCAAAAAAGGCAAAGGCTACATCATCTGAGGATTACAGCACAATGAGTTTGATATCCCACGCAGCTAAAGTTATTCTCAGGATCATCAACAAAAGGATCGAGGGTAAGGCAAATGACTACTGAGGGGATGATCAGTTTGGGTTTAGGAAAGGAAGATGAACGCATGATGCCATTGCAGTAATGAGATCACTAATGGAAAGAGGAATATAGAATACAATCGGGACGTATTTGCCAGTTTCATAGATTTCGAAAAAGCGTTTGATAGAGTAAATTGGGACAAATTAATGCGTGTATTGCAGAAAATAGGAATGGATTAGAGGGGCAGAAGACTGATCCGCAACCTGTACATTTCTCAGACTGCTCAGGTGCGAGTGGGAAACGGAGAGTCCGGATGGGAATGTTAGGAAGAGGTGAAAGTGGAACTTTTAAAATGTGGGTGTGGGGAAGAATGGAGAAGGTGAAATTGACCGAGAAGAAAACAAATGAGGAAGTACTAGAGATGATGGGTGATGAGAGGGGTTTGTTGGGAGAAATCATTTGGAGTATGGAAGAAAGGCAAATTGAGCGGTAGTGGGATGATGAAGAAGGTAATAGAGGGGAGAATGTTAGGCAAACGAGGAAAGGGCAGGAACAGGATAGGGATGTTGGACGGGATGAAGGGAGGAAAGAAGTACACAGAGATGAAGAGGGACCTGATGTAGACGAGGTTGCTGGATTGGGTTTTGTTTGGAATTACAAAATGTTTATTTGATAGTTGTGTCCATCCAAAAATCTACCTTAACCGGTAGATTACCTAATAAATTATATAGTGTATGAATATATTATATATATAATCTATATATAATATACATTGATAAGAGAAATGCATTTAGGTGAAGATACATGTATTTTAGCGAGAATGAAATATGCTTCTCGTATGACAACATACATATATAAAAATTTTTGCTAGAGCAGTTATAGGAATAATCCGCTAGTGACTACCGTTCCAGGTTAAACGTGTTTGCTCGATGGCATCAGCTTCTGTGAACTGCATTCAAACGGTGTTGCTTTTGGCTCAGATAAAATATCTTTTAAAACACAGGGTAGAAATTAAAAGCCTATAAAACAAAAATTTCGAATTAATGCATTTCAAAGTCAGTCTCATGACCGAAAATATAAGCAGTAAGTTACACTCTAAGCAACTACGGAAACCACTCCGCGCACATACATTATTTTTTCTATTTTCATTAATTGCCAAACATTTGATCTCGAAATATACCTCAAAAGTTCGAATTTTGGGGCTAAGGGTAACGGAGCTTGGAAACAAAAACAGAAAATGAATATCGGTGAATTTTGAAGCAAAACATATAAACGTAGACGTCTCTTTCATTGAGGTTCATAGAAAAAATTATAAATTTAAATGATTCAAACGTAAAGCACCCTATCGTATGTATCACGACTGATAAATCTACACTGGTGTTTTCATATACACGTGTATATATACTGAATTTTTCGTTGAGGTAAAACTTACTTGCTTGAAGAATAACGCTTGGAGAATGCTGCGGCCCTGATGAATATCATCAAAGGTAAGATGTATAATTTTAACTATAAGCTTAATATATTCATGTGCAAATAATTAACATAGAACAGTACAATTTTGGCCCAATCGTAGACCACTGATTTTAACCCGTTTTACCCACGAAAGGAAGTAACGTTTGGAAGGGAATTTTGCACCACGTTCGGGGGCCACCATTATGTCTTTAATTTTCTTTATGCATGAATATTATTTTTGCCTGCTGATATAATTTTACATGATAATTTTTAATTTTTCTTTATTGTTAAATTGCGCAACTGTCTGGTTTATAATTAATTATTGTTTTTAGAACGCAAATAAATACCGAATTTGATAGCAATTAAAGTCTAGTTATTCTAACCTCAAAAACCGAAGCGGGCAGATGCTTAATATTTAACAAGTGAAATATAATAATGAGATGCATAAAAGAAGGAAAATCTGAGAATTTTCAATGATCTACTTTTTTCATAAATTCTTGTATTTTGATAAATAATGAATTAATAAGGTACTTAGTTTAAATAATGCAGGTTTCGGACGGGAAATATATTTTGAATAAACTACCGTTATCCTATTTTTATTCTATTTATGGTAATATTTGAAATATTTTTCCTATTCCCCGCTTGCTTAAAAAAAACTTCATGTGAAAATTATAAATACCAAAACAAGCTAAATTTACCACACGAAATTCTACTTTGTGAATATCTAAATAATAAAAAGAAGGATATCTGTGCTATGCATGCTTCGAATATTTGCACTCGATTCCGGTTTGCCGATAGCAAATATTCTGCCTCACCCTGCTGCCTGACTTTAGATTGCTTCGAATCCCAAAGTTGATGAAAATTTCCAATAATACAGATTTCAGCTGTAGCTAAGGTCAACACGTATAGCAAAAGTGGGAAGAAAAACCCTGAATAATGCAAGAATGATATGAAATGACCTGGAATCTCGGAGTAGCTAAAATTGTATACGATACATAGATATATTGAATAAAGATTGAACGGACACCTTTTATTCTCATACTTTACCGTTAAAAAATTTCATTTAACATTTTATTGATGGATTAATATATAATTTGACCAAGAGGAGTGGTAACAAATTGAAACATATTCAGATCACCAAAGGCAGCGATGGACATATAACAAGTGACGGAGCACTGAAATTTTACTTTTGCCTAAACTGAGCGTCGGCCAATGCCAGAGACGGCTTATGGACAGCCCCGTCTTCCTTAGAACAATCGATTCATGCATCAGACATCAGCCTCATAACTAAAAATGTAATAACTACGTACTAAGGTAAACGAAACACAGAAACCACCACTTCAAATTATTTTCATGAACGTTGTGGCCTTGAAAAAGGACCTGGTTCTCTGATATCAATTACATTTTATGTATATTTCTATTTTCTTACATCTCAGGTCCTTTTACGGGGTGACGTCAACCCTAGTCTATCAGCACTAACATGTGGACGGATAAATCTCAATACGAGCAGAGTATTTTCAGCCAACACAGGAAATATAAATGAATGAATATGATCTCATTTTGTCATTCTACTGTTTTCATCAGTCATGCCGGCCAAATAGATGAATTATTTAACCAAATTTACCAAATGCATTTCTAGCGTAAATTATGTTTTATTCATTCAAGTCATTGGATTTAGTCGCCTAACGACTAGTCGATTTTCATGACTATCATCTACATATTTTTTTAAACTATGACGTTAATTCAGCTGAAATGTCTAGACAAGTATGAAATATCCATTTCTGGAGCACGTAAAATCAATTGCTTTCTAATTTTCGAGTAGAGCAATAAGTATGATTTTTTAAAAGATGAACCCAAAAATCAGTAATGCAATATACTTAATGGAGGAGAAAATCAAACATATCGCATATGAATTCTGCTTTCGGATGTTAAACGCATATAAAATGGAACATAACATAAAAAATATGTCTTTAAGCCACATAGTAACCTAAAAAACTTCAGTTTAATGTTCTATTGACGCATTTATATATATATATATATATATATATATATATATATATATATATATATATATATATATATATAGCAGGAGCATTAACGAACAGTCACTCTCCGAGGAGATAACTTTTAATGAAAGCAAATGAGATGTTATATAAACCACAAAAGCTGTTCTGACCAATCCGAAACTCCTTCCTCTTCGGCATAGTCCCATCCAGCCTTGCATTTCATCCAGCTTCGTCTAAAAGACTGTATTTGCCATATTTTGGCTTCCCTGAGCCACCAGGAGATGTTGCTTTTATTAGTGGTGAATTTGGTGCTGTGACGACACTTGTGTCCTTCAGCATATCATACCTAATAAAATTTTGTGTAATTAAATAGATGCGAATCTTTTTAGTGTGATTAAAAAAGGTTCCATTAACAATAAAAGACATAAAAGGCCATTGTGTTCAAAGGTATTAAAGAGAAGTATTTTTATCAGTCTTTTGAGTTATATAAGGTAGAACAAAGGTTCTACTCCGTGAGAAGAGTTCGGCTTTTTTTTCTATTTCGGATCGGACTCCATTTTACGCGCAGGGTCACCTAAACTGTCGCAGATATCGCCAGGAAAGTCATATATGACCTTTATTTTTTCCGTAGAAACTCGTAAGATTTTTAGAGTATAAGTTTTCAATTAATTATTAATACGCTATTTATTTACACAGCACAACAAACAGCATACATAATCCCTATAGCATATCAGTTTTGATCTCAATAATTCATATTGCTTCAGGGTCGCTCCGTTCTTAACTTCAAAATTATTGGTTTTGGAGAAATTTCCGACGATCTATCTACAAACAATGATGGCATATATGAAGGAGCAATACCCAAATTAAAATTGGTTGCAGGAAAGACATAGTTTGACGTGATAGTGGGCTTACAGCGAGGCTCAACATTGTCCAAATCTGCCCAACATTACTATCGACGCGGTCATGTCAGAGCAGTAGGATGTAGCTCCTTGCTGCATGTTATATACGTATGACCTACTATCGCTAGAGGACTACCATGAAGAGGCTCACAGGAAGTCATACTGCTGGAAAAGTGAGCTGAGTATGTAAGAGCTTAGAAGGAGCGAAGTAAGACGGAGAATTTACGGTTTGTCTTCAAAGTTATATTTGATGGGTGGTGCATTAGCGTTACAGGAGCGAACGGAGCAGAAAAATTCAAATATTTGTGATCTATGACAAAGAAATATTGATTAATGGATGAAGATATCAGTGGAGGGGTAAAAATGGCAGTAGGTCACAGGGCTCATCTGCAACAGGGGAATACTGATGTGGCTTAAGGGCAGATGCTACAAGACTATAATTAGACCGGTACTCCTAAATTTAGCGGAATGTTAACCGACAGAAACTAGAGAAGAAATCTACTGCGTGCTAATTGAATACGTGCGTTACTTAGGATCACAGAGGAGTTAGTAGTTTGGCCAGTATACGCAATGTGTTCATTAGGGGGAGCCTTTAAACTTCCTCAATAACGGAGAAAACCATATTAAATAGACTTCGTTAGCCTCTCAACGTCCTTATAAGAGAGGAAACTTACATCAGCAAAAAGTACAAAGTTCTGGGAAAAAAGGTGGGCGCATGAGATGAAGAACAAAAACTATAAATATAATGCTATAAATTTTGATATTCAAGAATTCATGCTGTGACCCGATTGAATGGTATAAATATACACTGAACATATTTATTTAAGAGTTAAAGTCTCGTAGAAATTTGGTCTTTGCAGTGACACGATGGAGGGAGGGATTCGAGGTAAATGAGAAATTGTAAGAGCGTGAGGGAAGTTAAGCCATGGAATAGACACTCTAGAAGTAAAGTAATGAACATTGCAAAATATAGCTCTATTAAATAATTCTATGCGAGGAATTTAGGAAGCTGGAGCATTTCTAATTGTCTGAAAAGGGAATTATGAAAAAATAAAACTTTTTTGGTGCTTACGCCCAAAAAAATATATATCTTCTCCCACATCTTGTACCATCCTATTTCCCCGCCTCTTTTTAATCCCTCTTATCTCTTTTTCCATCTCTTTTGACTCGCCTCTTCCATTTTCCAGGCTCCACTTTCACCCTGAAATATACGGCTTAACCAAGGTTATCGGCTCACCAGCTTCGGCAAAGGAACATTGAAACTGTTTCCCTTTGCGCAGGTTAATGACCAAAAGATCGCACTTTCACTTGAAATTTACCAGTTATGAGATAATTGGTCCCTTATGGGTTTTACTTCCCAAGCTATCTATAATGATGATCCTCAGGTTTGGATGAAAATACGCCAGTCATTGTGTTAACCAATTTCACCCATTTTAGTCCAGTTTTAAACGTAATGTGTATTTGGTCTCGTTATTGTTTCGTGAGCCTTTTTTTTAGTTTTTTCTCGGCAACTTTCGCATAGCAATTTGTACAACCAACGCGATAGAAAATAATTCCCTCTGTAAAATTTTATATTGGATTCCCCAAAGTACGTATATTTAACGCCAAAAATATCAAATTTCCCTAACATACTTCACTTATTTCGAAGTAACGATACCACAGAAACAGATGTGAGTAATGTGTATATATATATATATATATATATATATATATATATATATATATATATATATATATATATATATATATATATATATATATATATATGTATATGTATATATATATTTATTTATTTAAAGAATATCCTTGTCTTCAATCAACAAGTTCTTCCATTTATTGAGGAAGTACAAGTGAATGAATACTAATCTGAAAGCATAAAGTTTAAATTCATGGAAGCAATTTTAGAAGTAAGTGAAAATGCTGTAAGACATTTAAAAAAGGGAGAACTACGTACTCAACAAATACTACTTGTTTAAGAAACTCATTGCACCATTTTTCCAGAGGCACAACAAAAAAGAAGGACTCCAATGCGATTTTTCCAGCGGGCAACTAAGGATTCGGCTAAGGAGTACAACACAAAAAATTGTAGAATGGAATAAACGACGGTAAAATTAAAATCATTCATCAGGAAACCATATTGAAACCTAAGATCACCCAAAAAAGTACCTTTGGGAGTACAATGAAGACAATGGCTTCTAAACCAACCATATCTGGTGCACCTAGGCCATAAAATCGAATTAAAACATATGGTATTCGGTATATGCCCATGCATTGCGCATTGATAGTAGGTATGACTGTTAAAAAAACTTTTTCTAAAAACTAATTTCGTCCCTTGGATAAATTTTGGAAAAGAACGCTTTATTTATGAATACATTGGTTAATGGTATCAAATTCACTGAAATTTAGCTTCAAAAGACTAAAATAATACAGAAAAAAGAGGAAATATCAATCAAGCAAATATTCATTGCTCACTGGGCAGCAAGGGATGGGAAAAAAATTACCCAGGGAAGAGAGAGAAGAGAACTTGTGGGAAGAATCAATCGCCGCTAATGAGAACGGATAATTTTAAAAAATTGGAGTCGGTTCCACTGTATATATTAAAACTCCTGATATTAGCATTTGTTCATATTTCAATACGACGACATCTACACTGGATGCAGTTGGTTTAGAACTGTTAATCCAACAAAGTGGTGACTTGGGGTATCAGAAATAAGGCCAGAAAATAATTGAAAAGGTACTAAATCAGAAAAGCTTTGAAAAGCTTGAATTTTATATTACTTGAGGAAGAATCGTCACTTTTTACCAATTAAAATTATCATAGATATCTCTTGAGCCAAGTTAGAATAGAACTAAATTCTACCCCCTCCCCCGAGTGTAGATGTGAAAAATAATTTATATATTTAGCATTACTCCAAAACCAGTCAGCTCTGGTCTCATACGCCGAATTTTAACCTAAAAATGACAAGAACTTTCGCAAGCACCGAAGTCCTAGGAGGAGGAAAAGCCGCCTGGTCAGGAATCAGACCCGTGACGCCCGAGTTAGCAAGGACGTTACCCCGCCGGCTTTGGGGTGGAAACATTGTTACTTGGGGACTGTGGGTCAAGTATGGCTTTTCTTCCTTTCATGCATGAGTTCATTAAACGTAGCTATATAGATATTTCTGTTCAAATACAAGCATTCATTCGTAAAACGTATGTGCATATGATCATTAATTCCTAATAAGTTTAACAAAACTAATCGTTGGTAAATTAAGTTTTTTTGGAATATAAAAAATAGTAATCAAATGTAAAGTTATCCACATTTTAAAATTGATTCCCCTCAACCGGTTCTACACTTCGTAGTCATTACCAAGAATTAATATTTAAAGTAATACATGGAAAATTACCACGTTTTTTTATTAATTTACTCCAAAAAAGTATCCGGATACAACTGAAATCTGAATACATCCGAGAGGATATAGTCCTGGAGGCCTTTTTTCAGTTTCTGTTATATTTTTTTTAGAATATCAGTATGGGTATCACAAATTTTACAATAAAAATCAAGAAATGACGTGCCCATATAATAACTTCACATAAACTGCAATTTGGTTTTAGAATAAATATTAATATCTGGTGCATGCATCATAAATCGGTATAAATTATAGACAACAATATATTTTTTGACTAGGATATATAAATAATGGAGATATAATTTGTGATAAAAAAGTCTTAACTTTTACTTATGGTGGAGAAAGAGGGAAAGTACCATACTTAATTTCAAAGACTGAAGCTGTGGGTTGAGGACATCATGAAAAATAGAGTTTAAAGAAAAGTAGAGGTTTAAAGGCAGGGATAGTATAGAGAAAACATAAGGTAATTAGGGTGAGGGAAGGGGAGGTTTTTGGATTAAAGAAAAGAAAGTAGAAAGTTGGTAAAAGTAGAGATAGAAATATTATTGGGAAAATAAAGGAGAAAATCTACTCGATATGTAATTTTGATAGGAATAGTACAAAACCGACTGTATGAATTGCCTACGGTAACCATGATGAATAAAAATCGCGGTATCCACCGGAGGGCTAGGGAAGAGTACCCAAAAATATTATCTATGAAAGGTAATTTTACTAACTAGTGTTACGGATAATGATTTATTTACGTAGTTATTACTAACATAATGAAATTAATATCAGTATCAAGCTATGCTAGTATACTATATGCTTCTGGAATAGTTGAATAGTTATGCTTGTCATTCAGAGTTTCTCTTATACTAGTGATTAATCGTCTAAAACCTAATAACCTTATCTAGCTAATATCACGCACCCCCCTACGCAAGAGTGTGTGGCCATGCCAACCAAGCGTCCGCAGGGTCACCGGTTATGCAAGCACAATCCCAGTCATGGCATCTCTACACAAATATTAGTTTTGCCATGTACTGGAACATAGTATTACATACGAAAGTAGATACTTACATGCTGGAGTATCCAATAAAGGGGTACGTATATTCAAATCATACGGGAGAATTGGTTAAGAGATGGCTCTATCAATAAAAAAATAAAATAATAAAAATACATAAAATACCGGATATCGACAAAATATACACTCGACCAATGCTAATTATCTCCTACGTGATTGCTGTCATATCTATTTTGATTTCTAATGATAATGGTAAGAGGTAAAAATGACATTTTACATTTATCCGCTCTATCTACTATCCATCTCCCTGATTGTACGTACGTGATGTGATCTGTCATAGTACTTCTAGGTAAGTCTTAACATCCCTAGATAAGTAACCTGCCTAAAATTATGCAGTAAATTTAACCTATGTTTCAACCTACGTTCAACTAGTGCCTCCCATCCCAATTTTTTCAATAGTGTCGTGATACTGCCAACTTGTTCATAACAACTTTTCACAAATCAAGCTGCTCTATGTTGCACTTGATCTAGTTTCTAAATTGGTACCTTGTGATGATCCCATATGCCCGCAGCATACTCCATGTTGGGTCTAACTAACGTGTAATAACAAAGCTATTCAACCCTCTCATTACATTCCCGCTCAGTAGTACTCACATAAGAGTACTACGAAACTCACTCGTACGGCTGTTTTTCCCTTATCCGAAATGGGATCACAATTTATCTAAGGATAAAGTATCCCCAAACCATTCCTCATAAATACAGCGTATAGATTTTAAGAATTCCTTTCTTATATTTTTTTCTTAAAATCTGAAATTATTCCTCGGAGATTATTTAAAAGAATTTCGACTGCTTTGTTTGACCTCATCAGTGCTGTTTTTACTTCGCTATATAATATTCCTGAACTCTAGCTATCCTAGTCTCCCATTCCTATCCCATTCCCTTTCTGTCTACACTGGCTGGTCAGATATATTTGCCATAAAGTTCTTTTACATGTGTTTAGTACCTTTCCGAATCTTGCATAGCTCTATCAATAAATACTCTCTCATCTTTAATGAAAGGCAGGTGTAGTTTTTCACTTGCTAGATCATGACAATTCTGTTACCTTCTTATGTAGCATTTCTAATATTCCATGCATGAAAAATGTCTTCATTTTATCTAGGAACACATTTTATTGACCCTCATTAGTGTATCGTCTAAGTTTTTGCTTTCTTTACGTTCTCATTCACAATAACAAGTCTACGATCTTCCATTTTCTTATTTCATCCATCTTCTTTAGGGTCTCTCCCGTTTCTTCTTTATTCTCTTATTCTCCCCAATTCCTATTACTTACTCATCTCACCTTTCTATTACGTTCTAAACATCGGTCAATCTTTTACTAATCGTTTCTATTTCCCTATTTCCACTACGATACGTATTAAGTTTTCTTGAAACTCCAAATTTACCCCTGTTAACCCTTCAGGATTACACTTTGACACTTTCCCAGGTCTAATCATTTATATGTTTACGCATGCATAAGCGAATTTGCCAACACTAAAACCAAAGGATGTTGTTTTTGTTAGCTTAAATACGACAAAACTAAAAATCGATTATTTCCTTCTCCCTCCAATCAAATGAAAATTCAAAATTAATGAAATCATCAATTTTTTAAAGAAAGATAACCCTCATTTGATGAAAATGTTAGTTATTTTGCGTTGTAAGTTGAATTTACTTGCTGAGGAATATGCGATGGAAAAACGTGTGGCAAGGGAAATACAGGTGGCGAAAGAAAACAGGTGGCAAAGGAAAACAGGTGGCAAAGGAAAAACAAGGTCGGCAAAGGAAAGGAAAAACAAACTCCCCATTCAGGTGAAAACAGCAAATGGAACGTAGGATCTTCAATATAAAATATTTTCCACCCAGATTTTTTTCCAAACGATTGTGTTCTTTGAGGAGCGCGGGGTATATTATGTTATCTGAAGGGGATGGGGAAGAAGAAGGAATAGGGAGTTGGATATCAAATGGGGGAAATGGAAAAAGAATAGATACTCAATAACCGGGTAACAACTATTCTGGGGGATTTTAATAAGCATTCCAATGCGCTAGTCAATAACATCTGTATTACATGAGGATATGTGTTGAGTTGAACTCTGTCACTGGTTGACCGAATTAACGAAGCCAAATGCCATTGTCCAAAATATTTGTCATTAGCTATATTTCCAAAAAGTACATAAAACAAACATAACTTGAAATATCTACAACGCTTTCGCGTGTAGAAAATCACCCAGTAAATCCAAGTGTAAAAGGTACCACTTGGCTAATCAGACAGACGCGAATGAATATTAAATAAAAGTGACACCATCGACAAGCGGTAAGATATTTAAGAAAATGACAAAAGAAAACCTCTACTCTCATAAATAAGCATATAACCAAAAAAGTTCCGTTTTGTCAAACCTTGTCGGAGAAAGTAAATTTTTGGAAAAGAAATGGTACGAGAAACATTGCATGTGGAAAATTTAGAAATGAGATTTACCACGGAGATGATTAAGCTAGATTTTTTGTGTGATAAAGGTTTAGTCAGCTATTCAAACATGGGGTCACATGTCACTGAAAAGCGTATTAAATAATCAAAGGGAAAGGTGTAGGATGAAGATAAGAATTAAGGGAATAAAAGTTAATGGAATGACTCAGTAGTAATGAGATTATTTTCTATATCCATGCTGAAGGAAATAAAATAGATCGGATGAAACAATTAGCGCCGGCTCTGTGGAATATTTTAAGGTAACTAACTCAGATTTAAACTCATTAGAATAATGATTTGAATGCCAAAAGAAGTATTAGTGAAAATTTATAATCCATTAGTCTTTGTAAAAATGTAAATAACACGTTTATGCAGGTTTTTTTCTTAAACATGACGTTATCTTGTACATTTCAGTAATTTTAAAATAAGAGGATTAGCGCAGAGTGGTGAATTGGAGAATTGACTCTACAAGTCGGCTGGAAATGAAGATGCTAGACGGATAACGAACTAGTATAACAAGGGAGCCATAATAATGGAGTGTAATAGAATAGGCAAACAAAAAATGAGACGGTAAGATTTTTAAATATATTAGATGAGAGAATAACCACAGTTTTCCGAAATATCGTACACCTATTGAACATGATGAATCAGGTATAAATTAGGAGAAATTGAAGCAGATAAATGTTTACTATATTTCATTTCTCCCATATATTATACAAAAGTTATCAATCTTGTCCAGTTTAGATGTTCTTCAAAACATGCCATGTGAAAGCATCATTTTGGTGACTCAAACGTGAATCTTTAAAAGCAAAGTTCAAAGCTTTCTCAAGGTTTTATAAGCCTTTTTTTAGCTCATTTCAGTTTATTTATTGTTGTTAAATGAAAACGTATGGTATAGAGAGCGAGCTATTTCATCTTCATTAGGAATTTGTTGCATTATCAGAGATAAAACTGTCATCAATACATTTTTTCCTTCACTTTCCTTACGACCAATTGGTAGTCCATTAAAATAATGAATATATTATTGAATTACAACTATAATCTCGTAAAACTTGAATTTTTTATGGGAATACCATGATCCACAGTTATTATTAAATAGCAATGGAAGCATCGAAATAGTTCACCCCTCATTTTGTTTTTATCCTTATTTATATTCATATCCGCCACGAAATAGTGAGGCGAATCATTATGATTCCCTGGGTGTAACAAAAAATTGAACTATTCTACAGGTATATTATGGCGTTAAGTTACTGCAACGTCATTTTATGGAACAAAACATTGAAACATTAAAATTTAGCCCAACTTGAAAACCTAAACATTTAATCATACCTTGCCTATGAAAGACCTGTGCATTTGATTGATATTTTTACAGCAATAAAAACACCTACAATAAAAACCACTGCATTTCAATTTATTCAAAGATTTACAATTACTATTTACTCGATTACATTTCAAGGGGAGCAATTATAACGTAACAACGAAGCTTTCCCACATCACATTATCAGTCTTAAGTTTTTGAAATGTAGCATTTTCTTAACGTGGGACAGAATGGTACTACGCATGCGAAGATTGTAAAACTTTTGGAAAGTTAAGTTACAGAAAAAAGAATTTTGGCGCCGATATTGAAAAAATAAATTAAATTTATTATTTTCATCATTTCTAGACAGTCAATATTTGGAAATTAATGATTTTAAAATGTGTTGAAAGGTTAAAGACTAATTTGATCATAGGCTTATCTATAAATGAATAAACAGACAAAATGTTCGGAATAAATTGCTGAAGTTAGTCTTGGTTGCCTCCATTGTTAGTAGAACGTGGCAGAGTTTGACGAGAGGAACTTAACGAGATTATTGAAGTAAATTACTGCCTCGGGTGTTCTTAACCAAGGAGTTCCCACCACTAGAAGCGTGATCTATCTTTCCAAACGTTTGCCTTGGCCTTAAAACATGACTTTAGATTAGGTTTTAGAACGATTCAGTGAAAAAGGAAGCTACGATATATACAGGTATATTCCCTTCAGTGAATGTTGTATTTTAGCTAAACAAGTGGCGAGCAAACTAGCCGCCATTAGATACCGTTACGTTTATTAATTGCAACAATCATCCAAATGTTATGATAAAATATATAATATTGATATATAATTTCAACGAATTTTTTCAAAGCAGAATTTAATAACCTGATCATACAGTGACAGATTCGCTCATTGAAGGCGTTAAGAAAATATTAGTAAGATCTCTTGCAAACAAATGTTTTTTATGTTGTTTATGCAAATAATTTTTTAACCTACTGTATTAGAGAATTTTGAGATCCCATTGAGCAGAAGATGGCAAAAATAAAATCGATAGTAAGACAGATTTTTGGCAAAAATCAGACTGATATACGGTGAGGGAAAAGAGGAAGTTGAAACTCTAAGGCAATGCTTTTAAGATAATATTGTAAAAGGAACAAAAAACAACTGAGACAAAATACGAGAGGCAGATTTCATTATTGCCTCTAGATTTTGCAGACAAATGTACCGAAAAAACTAAAAAAAACTTCCGAAGAGAAATTGAGTATGAAATTCCAACAATATCCAACACATTTTCTAAGAATATTGTTTACAGTTGTAGATAAAGTATTGCGTCATGCACTACTTCAAATGGTTTAAAAACGTCTTACTTGATAAAATGCTTTTTGGAAATGAAAGGATTTGGGCAAAAAACTGTAATTTCAAGGTAAAAAAAGGACCCAAAATATTTTTCCTGGAGTAATTTAATATTTATAACCAAAAAATAATGAGAGAGCATTTTATTATGTGCACCTGAGAGCAGTGAATGGCCACTGCTAAGGTCTCAGATTTTAAAACACTGGACTCTTCACAATTATATTATTAGATGTAATAGTATATCCCAAATGAGCACATAGTTCATCGATAAACATAACAAGTGATTTATATATTACCGAAGATACTTAACCATCAAACTATTTTTTTTAACTAGCTGAGCTCTGGCTGTCTTTTTAAATAGCTTTCTATCACGTTATGGTACTGTGTGAAACGAGAATTTCATAAACGTAACTTTTATAGTGAGAATCACAACATCGTCTTCTGTTGTTGTTTCCAACGAAATCATCTGTTGCGACGTATCTCATCTTCAAGTAACCATCGTATTCGTCCTCTCGAAGCAAGTGACGATAAAATTTGCGTGACGCTTTACTCTTTTGAATGTTATATACGTAAGGTAAGTAAATACTGGAGCATATAAAGTTTCAGGATAAATCTTTGAGCAACACGGCAGCTCTCCAAAAGATCCCAACAAAAACGAACGTTTCGCTTGTTATCACTACCTTACATTCACCGTAAATTCACTACCAGATCAAAGCCATAATGAAGATATGGCATTCCACGCTGTATCGACGCCGTTTGTTTACTATTCCCTCTCACCTTCTCTTCTATTCCAGTCTCATCCATTTCACTCCCCACTTCCTCTCGCTGCCGCTACCCTCTATCTCGCGCCGCCCTCATCAGCCTTCTTCCCTTCCCCCTCTCTCCCTTCTCCTCCGTCCCTCACCCGTCCACCAAAAACGCCAACCCCCTTCCCGCTCACTTTCCTTGCCAACATCCGCTGCGCCAATTCCCTTTTCATCCTTCTTTTTTTAGTCCCGAGGTGCCTTCGGGCAATCGGAACTCTTCCCTTTCAACAACGAGAAAAATTCACTTTCATGCCACCTCCCCACCTCTCTCACAGGCCTTCCCTCTTTCCCTCAATCCCACACCGAAACATCTTCCCTACCCCTAACCAACTCACCTCCCACCCGCAACCTAACATAACCCTTATCATACCCTCCCCCTCTATCTCCTACCCATTTCTGCCACCCATTCCCCCTCCGAGCTACTCCCTAAAAAAATATACGCCGCGAGAAACTTGCGGTAGCTTAGCAAGCGAGTTATATCATGATGGGTTGAGTGAGGGCCCCCTTTCTCTAACGTTATTGTTCACCCAGATGTTCACCGCTCGGTTTCAATATCTGTCTCTCTCCTCCTTCCCTCTCACCTCCTACTTCCCTCCCTCCCAGTCGTGCTCCGCAACTATACTATGACAAATACTTCAATATGCGCACGGATAGTGGAGAAAATCTCACCTTGCGTCCCTGATGGATTTTTTGACGCAGAAAGGGGTCGGGAACTCGACTGGAATCGGAGGAAGAACTAATTATAAGAAGAATTCCATTATAAGATTCCATTTTGCCATTTGATCAGGGGTTGGATGTTAATTAAGGTGGAATTTAATTTTTTCCTGTGCTTCTCTCAGCCACTCCTACCTCTCCAAAAAAGAAAAACGTATGTTTGTATGTGATCCGTGTCCGTGATTACATTTATGTGTACATGTATATATATATATACATTTATGTGTACATATATATATATATATATATATATATATATATATATATATATATATATATATATATATATATATATATATATATATATATATATATATACATTTATGTGTACATGTATACATATATATATATATACACACACACGTACATACTGTTGGTATGGAAAGAGGAGTGAAATTTCATTATTAAGTTCGAATAATATAAAAATCAATACCACTCAGAATTCTCCGCCTTGAGGGGAAAATACCTACGAGATGTGATTGGATGAAATATCTTAAGAAGCACCGTCCAATAGAAGCTATGGGTAAGTATATTTTTTCGAGGAAGACCTTCCGAGAATCATTAATTCTTTTGCAAACCAAAGTATTTTGATTTTTTTCTACATTTTTCCTCGCTTTTTTATATTTGTGATTATTTCCCATTCATACATTTGCATGTTTATATGAAGAAGCTAATTTTTTTTGCTTTTAAGAAACAGCCAATTCATATGGATTTTAACCCTAGCTTTCTAATAAAATATTTGATTTATTTGATAAACGATTAATACATTTGATAACACTCCATTATGAATGAGGCAATCAAATCCCAACTATTACAATTATATTACAATATTCTCCGTAAAACACCTAGTAAAATTAGAATAGTGATTTTCCCCATTTTTTCAAAATTATTCGTACAACTAAAAATAAGTGAAACCAAGCGAAATATACAAGTAAATATATTGAATACCATATCTCAAATCTAAATGAATCATTTTGGCTTATGTTATACATCAGTGCCTATATCACACAACATGATGTGATGACAGTTTTAATTTCCGAAAAAGACTATAGGAAAACTAAAAGAAGTACAATCGATAAGCCGAATAAGCACCATAATATATTCAGCTATTAGTCAGTCAAAGCGAGTCAAGGAGTGAACAGTCAAACAGGAAGAGAAATGGAACGAATTGAACACATTTGTCACCATAATCTATTGCATAATGTACTCCAAAGAGCCATAATGAGAAAGTACAAAATGAAGACCCAGAACGGTTATACGAAATGAGGCACGGAGTGCATTTGTGTATTCGGTTACTAAGTAATGAAGCCGTTGACAGAATGACAGTTTTTAGGGCTTTTACTAACCATTTCTTGCAATAGTACGTGTAAAGGGGAACGGAGGCACATACTTTACGTGTGATCTTAAAGATTCTCACAGTTGATCTTAGACAGAAAAATCCTAAATGGCTATAAGAATTCATTTTGTCATGCAAATAAAACAATGAACTCTAATGAAGATATGCGTGAGTTTATTCAGATATGACATCTGTAATATGAACTCATACTAAATGTTGTTACAATGGTATGACATTTTTTATATTAATTATGGCCAAATATATTATGGTCATGTTTTACTAACCCAATTTAAATTATTTTTTATATCACAACTTATCGAGGGAAAAATGATTTACAGTCCAAGGGGTACCAATTAATAGTTTCAGTCTGTTGATCAATTGGGGTCTCCTCTCTCACAACGATATTGTTTTCCATTGAAAAGATTTTTACTAAATGGTGAGGATAACCTATACTATATAATAAAATATGCCAGACGTTACCAATTGGGGCACTTGAATTTCCGGTGAAAAGCGCTTTAGAGGGTAAAAGTAGTTATATAAATTAAAAGTCCATTGATACATTTCAGTATATAGACCGTTAAAGAGTCTTAACATAGAAGTACACAGAATAGCAAAAGATGCCACAGAAGTGAAAAGCGGTGACATTCAAACGAAATCTAAAAGATAATTCAGAGAACAACCTTAAATGAATATGTAGTAGCAATAATCACGCTGGGGTAGACTGTTGTGATGGAGTACAGGTTTTCGTATGGTTTAATAAAAGTGGCGCCATGTGGAAGATAAAAAATACAGGAGGAACTTTAATATTTCTGAAATACTGGGATATATTATTCTGAGATAGTCGGAGAGAAAAATGAGTAGGAAAATATGAAGTGCCAGTGAAAGAGAAAAGACGCCAGCACTTGTGACAACATTCCTAAATAATATTTGACAAACGTTTGTTTAAAATTCCAACCGAGAATGTACAACAATAATATGCCAAGGGAATTTTGAAGATGTTAGATTTTCTAACCTTTTTTAATTTTAAATTTAGGAATAATTTTCAGCCCATACATTTTTAAACTCAACCTTTTGTTACTAAAAAAATACCAATGTAAATTTAAATATCAATAAAATACAGAGAAAAGTCAACGGTCACTTAAATTTACTGTAGAACTCGGAATGAAGGAGTGAATTCTTGAAGATTATGGAATAAGAGCCAAAATTTTGAAGAAATAATTCAAATTTTAAAAAATAGAAGAAATTAAATTCTTCTGCAGGGGAACACGTTTATATAATAAAAGATTTAAAGAGTCGTTGGAAGGACTGAATGACCTTTTGGAAGAAAGTGTTAAAGTAGTTGAACGGACTGCGGAAAACTACTTCACTATAAAAGCAAGGGAGATAATTTTAAAATCACACTTGGAAAGGGCATTAAAATACCGAGTTTCGCTCTTTAAGCCGAAAAATCACCTACTAGAAAAGAAGAAAGAAGTGGTTTTATGCTGGATAATACCAAGAAGTCGAATCTTAGAGAAAATAGCTTTTCATGAGAATAAACACTTACAAACTGTAGAAATAAGGGAAACTATAAGGGAGGAATAACGATTTATTATAAGAAATGAATGTTGGAAGGCGTCACTGCAAAAAACCAGGAAGGAATGAAAAGATTGACAGCGTAGCTAGGACAGCTACGAGGCTAACAAGCAATGAGATGGAACAACGAGCGTCGTAGCGCATTCATTCATACTTCAAGATTTTATATACTTTTTATGATCTTCCCTGCTAATTATCGACAAAAATATACTATATACTGCAATTGAATATATTTTACATTCTAACCGCTAAACTTAATAGCGAATAATCTTGCATTTCGATTCTCATTAGCAGGTGACTCCGTTAAAGTAACTATTGCGGCATCTCCAGCAGTCCTTTAAGATTTATGTTTGAGAACATTCATATAAGAACACGTACATACGTACGTACAATATTCTACGTACCGTTGTATCACTAAAACAGGCTCCAGTTTACATGCAGTACTGGGCCTCATTTTTCGCTTGCACGCACATTTTGTATAAGTACTGCGTATAAGAATATGATTTTATTGGTGTGTGATGCTGTAACTAATTTTATGACGCAGTGGAAATATTTAAAATATCTTTTTAAAAACGAAGTTGAAAAGGCCAATTTACCCCGAGGAGGCGCTGTTCACACCCTTTGCTACGATAAAGGTATTTTGCTCTGCCCGCCGGCACTCCATCCTGACTCAAATTAGCGGAGGCTTTTTAATGGGCATCGAATTAGTTTTTTCGGCCACACATAAAATCCTACGCAAATTGAATTACTCTCTATGGTTTTAAGAGTACGTCAACAGTCAAAGTCGTTCGAGGTTCGCAAGAATAGTGAGGTACACAGTGGATGAATGTCTAGTGTTAGGATTAGCCCAATTATTCCGAAAAAAAGGTTAAATCGTATATTTCTCCACTAAATTAATGGACACTTACATATTAAAGTGAATTAACTACGTGCTGCGGGTGAATTGAGAGGTACTGGAATAATGCAGAACCTAATATTCAATTTGCTGTTAAGCTAATGGTTATTTTCTTATTTTATTCAAATTGGCGACATGATTAATTCGAGAGACATTTTTGACAAGGGATGTTTTTTTAAAAACTAATTACGTCTGTTAGCAGTATTTAAATACTTATTTAACTTTAAAGAAAAATAAATGAAACTTTCTAATCAACACTCCAAATAGAAATAACATTTTTAAATATAATTGGGTTCGGGAAAAAATCGCTTTCAATTAATTATACTAACTCTTCATTGTTAAAAATAGCACAAAAATTCGCGAAATTTATTCTTGACTATTTCATAGATCGAATTCAATAATATACCCTTAGTTTTTTCAACTTAATTCAGCCATGAAATGAGTTCATTTTATGTTTGATTGTTTAACTTTAATTTGGGTGTAGTACTTAAGTATAGCATAAACAACCTAAAAAGAGCTGGGAAAAATAACTCAAATCGACTTCTAATTATATAAAAAATTTATATTAAAAACATATAAAACACAACATGGCATCCGCTAAATGTACATTACAATGCAACAATTTCAAAAATCCAGATCAAGTTGAATGATTTTTACACTCTAAAATTGTTGTATTGAAAAAATACTTAGTATAGACGATTCAATCTGGATGTTATGCTTAATTGTGCACGTACACTGAAGTCATTGCCAAACACTTATCATTGCTAATCTGTTATTCACTCATTTCCCAAACACATTTTAGAGGGTACCGAAGAATGTGAAAAGTATTTAATTAATCCAAGGACTAAAACGAATGCGGGTTTCATAGCAAGCCATGGTGGCGCGAAGCAAATTCGAATGCTTGGCTATTATATTCGGGGGGGAAAGTTTCGCGATGGAGTGAAATACCTGCAGCAACTCATAGAAGTTAGTGAGGAACTTAATTGGATACGGAGTCGCATGAATTAAAAGAGCTCGGTTAATGATAATCTCATCTTAAAGTAAATAAGGAAAATAATCACCCAGTTTTCCGACCTACCGAAAAATAAAGTCATGGGTTTTTCTCCTGTGTGTAATATTTATGTCCCTGCAGTATCTATAATTTTCTAATAAAAAGCAATTGTTAACGTTCAAATAGAAATAGTTCAAAAACTTAGGATCTAAACCAAACAATTAGGGGCCAACATGTATTTTATTTTATTCTCTTCAACGTACATGAGTATATTTTTAACACATTTCACTTAATTGATAAAGCTTTTTTAAATATAATCTATCTATAAAGACATGATAAGGCATTTATGACAAGACAAGACATTTATGGATACCTCTGAGCTAGTTCTTGGTGAAAGCTCATTTATTGAAATTAATTATATACTGAAACAATCAACTAATAATATTCCTTCTTAATTTTCTTCAAAATATTTAATTGTTTACCTAATTGTACCTGTATGGAGATGGTTCTCAGTCAAGAGAAACGCAAAATCACGTATTTTTGTCGAATCCGTGGAGCTTTGGATTGGCTCGTTAGATCACCAATTTACTCGAATGTTTTTCCTGGCGTCGTTTACATGTTTATATATTTCATTAAATTAATTTTGGGAATCAATGTCACTTAGGAGAAAAGCATATTAGCGACTGTTTATTCCCGTGAGTTAAAACATTCTTAAACCTGGGAAAGCATTTTTCAAAGCATAGCACATGACGGACCTAATTGCACTTATAAACATATTCACCACAAACAAATATAAAAAATGGTTCTTCTAGCTAAAATTTTTTAAATGCTTTAAAGTTTAGTAGGGTTGACTTATTCCAATACTGTTGCATATTTTATTTTTGTAAGTTGTACATTCATTCTATTTAGGTTTTCACCTTCGTAATTATTTTTAATTCTTCGTATTATTACGTATAAGTGCGATTTATTTTATGAAACTACAATCATTTCATATACATCTTCTGCAAGATAACGATTTCCGGTAGTTTCAAATTTAATTTTTGGGAATAATGGTAAAGAATTTCCTGAAACAGTGCCAGCATTATCCTCACCCAGAATTCTTTAAACTACGAACACTCATCACTCATTATGTGTTCATTAATTAATCGAACTATTATTTCGTACAAATAACATATCGTAATTCCTGATTTTTTATATTAATCTTATAGTCATAAATAAATGAATACCATATAAACTTTTATATCGGCACTTTCACTAATAAGCATGCATAAGACTATGCATTAAGTGATTCAGAATGAAGCAATTGAATGCATGTTTACAGAAATATTGTTTTGATAGCCGGAACGGCCCAGGAATGACGCATGCCGCCATTTCTAGAATTCGCTATTTAATTGTTTAAAGTCATTATAATGATTTCATAAAAGTAAGGAAGGATATGAAATTGAACAAAATAAAATTGGACTTTCAATAAATGCATAGGATCTTATATAGTTATGACAGTTATGAAATATGTACCAAATTTCTGGTTCCGTTTGTTCGAAAATACTCCTAACAAAATACTTGTATTTTACCGTATCCTGAATCGAAAAATAAACTATTAAGGAGCTGCACTGGACTTCTTTTAAAAATCGAAAATGTTTACAATGGTCTACGAAAATATCTTTTAAAATTTATTCTATCATCATATATGATTGCAGATAAAAGAAATGCAGGGATTTTAAGATCGTAAATTTTAAATAATATTAGCACGAAGCAAAGAACAGAAACTCAGCACCTATTGTAGACATATTAGATACTTTTTCTTTCAAATATTTTCGAAAAACATTTTAATTAATCTTGTATGTAATTCCTTAATAATTTATTTCTTTTAAAAAGGTTTGCTTTCTGCCATCATAACGCTATTGAGTTTCTGGAGAATTATCGTCTTTCAGTGAGCGCCAGAGCGTTTTATAGTGTGTATTACGTAAAATTATTTCCAGTCAAACAGAGGGGAAGAATGAGGAAAAAATTCTTTGTTTCATTATCACATCGTTTTCGTGGAACAATTTTGTGCATTTCATTTTTCGACATCAGAATCAATGGAATTCTGAGAAAAAAGGCAAATTAAAAACATTGAAAATGCTACATTTAGATTGTTTTTCCTTTTGTTCTGAACCTAAAGCTTAGTAGTTTCCCAAACCATGCAAAAACGCTTGTTGATAAAACTCCAGTCCATATTTACTTGAATGGCATATGACTAGTCAAACTTTTTTTTATTCTTTTACGCTTCAATCACAAATTTGTATCCACCGAGAATGCCTTTTAGCATAAGATAACTTTAAAAATACGATCATTTGGATATATTGTAATGTTAGCTATCGAGTTTTCTGGTGAACTTCAAGCAAAAAGCAGGCTGTGTTTGCTTTCAGATATACTTAGAAAGTATTATACAGCCAACAATCACTGTATCCGTTAGCAAAATAAAACAATTATACAAAAGTATATAAAAAAATATTCGTTCATGATTGGTATGCTGAAGGCATCAATTTCTGCCACTACCAACCAACATTTCCCAGCTGAACGAATAAAAAAATCTATGAATCACGAATAAAAAACTGACGAACAACATTTGTAAATGCATGACATATTTTCTTCTCTATAGAACATGTATTCCATTATATGTGTGAACTTGGAAACTCGGTTGATACCCGCATCACAAAACTTGCGTTAAAAAAATAAAAGTGAGAGTTTAGCCAAAATTAGCGCTGAGTGAGAAACACCCGGGATGAGAAGCACTTACGGTATCTCACGATTCATTTGTGAAGGAAGATTAAATGATCAAACAAGAGATGCCTTGGAATTTCCTCCCAGTTTCTCAACGAAAATGGTTTATACGCATGAGTAATCGATACCTTAGCAGGTGCTAATTATCCCCCAGCCGCCTCCACCTTGAACTCCCCCATTCCTGCATCCTCCGCCCCTCATCCCGCCGCCCCGTTAACATTCATTCTAATTGGAACGGCACGCTAAATGCACGATTTCTTATCTCCATTTACCCATATCATCTTCCTCCTTCAGCCCGTCTCCCACCTCCGCCGATCCTTTTTACTTCCTCAAAGGAGACTGGTGGGCTGTGGAGGCGGGGAAAGGCGGGAGGAGGAGGGCAGGATACGAAGGGGGAGGGGCGCCAGTTGTTCCCTTCCACGCGAAGAGGGAGACATCTGCGGCCGAATATGAATCTCGTCGGGACACTCCCTCCATCCCTTCCTCACTCACCCCCTTAAGAACCCCCTCCCTCGAAATCCTCCTCGGGGAAAGGGGTCTGGGACGGTGGCGGAGGGGAGAGAAAGTGAGAAAGTTTAGCATCCCCATCACCCTCTCTCCCCAAGCCGGCCCTTATAGCTGCTTGCCTCCCTTTCCTCCATTTCCCCACTGGCCCGAAACACATCCTTATGCCTTCTTCCCCACCGCTAGTCCTCCTGGCGCCACGTAACAGGACTCGACCTGGCTTTATCAGCATATCCCATCCTCTTCACGGCCTCCGCCTCCCAATCCTTCCTCTCCGGGAACACCTTCCCTAGCCCGCTCCTCCTCTTAGATCCCCCGCTTCCCCTGAAAATCCATCTCTCCCCTGGAAATCCTCCTCTCCCCTCCCGTACAACCTCTCATCCAGCGCCATTCCACTCCAAAACAAGGGCTCCTCAACAACCACAAACATGCACTCTATCATCCGACCACTACAACAGCAGAGCAGAAGACTGAGAGACGCAAGAACTTTACTCTCTCCCCTCCTTTTCCTTTCTCCCTCAATCCCCGCGTCTTAGTCTTTCCCTCTCTGTCCCTCCATCTCTCCTTTCTGCCACCATATCTCCCCTTACATCTCCCACTCCGCCCTGACTAAAACCCTCCTATCATTAATCTCTCTCATCCGTAAGTCTCTTGTCCACTTCTCTAGCCATATTTACAGCCACTTGCAAGACTTTCTCCGACAATTCCTCATTTCTGGAAGAGTGCCTATCCTAAAAAAAAACACTCGGGAGAATCGTTCCCTTCGTGTGTGTTGAGTGTTCTTCCGCTTCACGTCTGAAACTCCAGACTCGATTCCTGAGAGTGTTGCGGTTTTCCTCTTGATCCAAAAAACAACAACTTTGGTAATTGTGTTTTCGGTTTGCCAAGTATCCATGCTTCTTTCGCACCTTGCTCATTATTCCAAGGGTAGGCGAGGAGAAAATTATGTTGGTGACACATACGTGGTAGGTGCCATGCCACATGGATTAAAAGGAAAGAATATGCGAGAAGAGGAGAGGGGAGAAAAATTATTATTTAAGATTTCAAGGGCACGAGTAAGCACGATAAAGAACAAAAGACAACAATAGAGGAGAACTCTCTTTAGATCTTTGACGGGTCTTATAAATTCATGTCTTTATTCTCTTTAGTCTACATTTTGTAGTCGGTAAAATGCCATTATAGAAATTCCAATGTCTGCCATTCATCGAGAGAAAATTCAATGACTGACTCAAAATTATGATTACACACCCTCGACGACAAAATCTAAGCAAGCAGAGAGCCGACGTCATTTGGGTTAGCCACACGTGGTTAGCCCTGAGGTCATGGGCTTAAGCGAAAGGGCCCCCGCACCTTTGTCTAACCGGATGGGTAGTAATTCAGTTTTACAGCTCCGCTGTTGAGGTTTCATCACATTGTTGGCACAATACCGAACAAATTGTCGCTTCACCGCACATTTATTCATGAGTCAGAATACGAAAATCGTGAGGTTTGAAGCAGCTATAGAATTGCTTTTAACCATAAACTAATCCCATCGAATTCTTGCGTAATCATTGTCCTAAATCATTACGTGAAGTTTAAGCTGGGTTGAATACAGAACACAATCTGAATCAAGTAGGAAGTTGTATACATGCCAATTTTCGTTTAATAGAGATGATATTCTGTTTAATGCAGAACCTTGGGGTATTGACTATTAATTACTATTTCAAATTGTTAATTTGTATTGATGTTCCGTGAAGTGAATACGTAAAACGAGTGACAAAACCTTTACTTTAATTCTACACCAAAAGATAATTTTGATAAATTAAGTTCGATTCTGCTAATTTCCTCACCAGGGAATGTCACCAGCAATAATTTAATCGTGTGTTCATTATCCTTTGTTTAAATTACTTTAAATTTTATTGACCAGTTATGATGATGGCGGCAACATTATATTTGTCAAATTTTCAAAGTCGTGCAATATTTTTTTAACTAAGAGTTAAACTATCAAACACAAACAAAAGCAAAGGATGCTGTACTTCAGTGGTTAGATCTTGGTTGCTTAATTTTTGCTTTTACAAATTTGTATTTTAAAACAGCAAAATTGTCTTCTAAATGGTGGATAGACTGCGGTTTTCATCAATACTGGAGTCAGAAATTTAAAAAAAAAGTTTGTTATTTTATTCACGTGTTATAGGAATTGATAAATCCGAAAAGTCATTGTTGGCTGTCCTACGCAGAAAGATACAAAAATTCCAGCGCCCACCTATTCCAAAATTCCGAATGATAAAATGCATATATGAAATGTGTTTCTCCTTTTGGATGAATAATATAGTTATCCACAAACACATTTGCAGCCTTAAATGCGAATGCCCGAGCGACGCTCTTTAATATTCATCCGTGATAGAGTCCTACATGATAGAGTTAATGGAAGCAAAAATCCCAACAACAGGATATGGGACCCAATTATATATAAATATATTCCAAAATAGCTCTTTAGTTTTCCCACGTCCTACAAATGAATAATGCATTACTAATGATAGTAGTGTTAAATTTTAATGACCACAGTTATTTGTTACCAACGGCTCAACTCCACGTTCAAAGCCGAGCGATACCTCTGGACACCCCCAGATGAAAATATTCAAACAGGGTAATTTTCTTCTTAGTGAGAAACCTCAGGAGGCATTCCAGAATGTGCGAATTTTACACGCCTTGGGCACAGTACGTGCTGAGTCTTTTGCTCATCTATTAAAAACAAACTTCGTTATGACCCTTGTAGGTTCCTCGTGCATTGTATGCGACCATAAATAAATTTTTGCATATTCACACTCCATGGTTACATAATAAGTTTTTAAAACGATTCATTCGTATGCGTGTTGGTAAATGCATCTGTTTTTTTAACAAAGTAAGTCACTAAGGTATATGCGAATTATTCCATTCAGTTTCTTGCGTGACAATATATATTCTTACCCCCTGAGTTGTCTCGGACTGACTACTATAGCTTAGTAATTATATTTTCAAAGCTTGTCGCAAGTAAATACAGCATTTTCATTTTTGATGCTCTTTTGGACTCCTTTTTCGTCTAGAACCAATCTATTTTTTCATTCATTAATGCAGTCCAATTTAATATATAAATTTTAGGAATCTAGTCAAAAAATAGCAGTTATATGGTCTCTGTAGTTTAAAATTCCAATAGTACTTAAACAGTGCGATATCTAATAATCTATGGCCAGATACTTGTTTTCAGTATCGTAAACGATAAAAAGTTATTAATATAGTTTCACTCCTGGTTTGATATATGAAATGATTTTTATGAAAACATTTCATCACATCAAGCCATTGGTAATATGATAACATTGTAACTAACTATTTTAATGGAAATGTTAGGTCCAGTGATGTATGGGCAAAGGTATTCCAATATAGACTCTTCGGTCAAAAAGGTGACGAGCTTCATCGGGGTGAGAAATACGCGGAGGACTTGAGTACGGAAGAGAGGAGTTCAGAGTAACTGCACTTTGTACAGAGAGTATTCAAAGAAAGGACAACGGAGTGAAGGCGTTGGATAAGTTCTGGGGATTACTATTAAGACAGGAGAGAGGTAGCGAAGTAAAAAGGAGATGGAGGCACTAAAAGAGGGTTTCCTTCTTCACTCCCGAGGAGGTAGACTAGAAGAGTACAAGTATGCAATCAAAATAAATTTGAAAATCAAGTGTCAAAATCGTGCGTTCAAGAAGCATCCGTCTTCGGCTAATTATTATCATTCTATTCAAAGAGAAGCAAGTACGCATTGTTTGCATTCTGTGTGTTAACACATAAACATTTCACTGCAACGGCGATTACTAAGGCGAGTGGCAGCTGTTGTAAAAAGAACAATCGCATCACTTTTCATGAGAGTGTAGAATAATGAGGTCATGGAAATTCAAGTTACGGTAGAACATGACTACACAGCCGCGTTTACTTTGTTCAATTATTCATGGTGTTACAAAAAATTTTCAGCTGTATTTTCGGATATGAAACACCATCATGACACAACTTTTAGAGAAACTTGCTCAGAGTAATAAAATAAAAATAATAAAATAATTGCAAAAAAAGGCCAGCTGTTGAAATTTATGATCCGTTCTCGCCGTGCGCAGATTCCCTCCCTCTATCCCTTCACTACCGCATCATGTCCCTGTGTCCTCCACCGACCCTTCTCGCCGTCTCCCACCCCTCTCCAATTTACTCCCTCTACGCCGACTTCACCCCCTCAACCTCCTCAATCCACCCCCATTCCTCCCTACCATTTACCTTTCCAACTCCTTCCACTCTCCCTCCCTTATGTCCCCAGGACCACTGCCTACGTTTATCTTCCAGAGCTCTCTCCCTCCCTCTTCAATCTCCCCTCCTCTCCCCTCTAGGGTCCTCCAAAACCAACCCTCACCGGATTTGCCGGAAGTTCACTCCTCCAACATCCACCCCGCCCCTCCTCTTTCCTGCCCTTCAACAAGCTCGCACAAGCCACTGCAATGAGCCCGGTGTTCATACCACCGGAACCACGCATCTCCGTATACCGTGTAAACGAAACGGAGAATTTGGCATACATCTCGCAGTAGCTTTGATATCATATCTCAGGAAGTAGGTTATTTACATTAAACCACTAAATTCTTTACATGCTGGCATACACACGCGCGCGCACACAAACACGCATATATATATATGAACTTGGACAACAACAAACAATATATATGTATATACATATACAATGAAATAGATATAAGGACAAGTAATAGGAACATATCACACATAAATAGGACGAACTCGTGCTCGCCCTTTTTATATGATAGATGCTCCTATACATTTTCCATATATCTATTTCCTTGTGAATGATTATATATATATATATATATACACAATGTGTTTTCCTATACCCTTTCTTTATATCTATTTCTATGTGTGAAGTAATATTTGTTCGCCGTATGGCGGGTTTTCGTGTTTGAAAGTATTTATATATGTATACATATACATACAAAAAATATATATAAATATATTTGTTCCTGGTAGGGTCACCTATGCCAGATAGGTCTAAGGTTAGGAGCCAGACGAAAGGTAGTCCACACAGCGTCTGTTCCTCAGTGAGGCGTCTGACTCCAGTGGGGCGGCCATTGAGTGGTGTCACGTTAAAAACACTATTGAGGCAGGCAACGGGAAACCACCTCAATTATTACTCCCATGAAAAATGATGGACACAAGACAGAAATTGAGTCCTGGCAACTGCGGGAATCGGCCCAAGCGGCCGTGTGTCGTGCCCGGCAGCGGGGGATGCAAAGCTTCCGCGGTCGTCATCCCACGAAACCCTTGCAGGGGAAAACCGACAGCACCAGGAGAGAATACGCAGAAGAAGAAGACGAAATTGGTTAGAATAGGAACATGGAATGTCAGGACAATGCTGAGAAAACACGCCATACGAGGGTGAGGAAAAAATAACGTCGCGAATAAGGAGTGCGGCATCAAAAATGTTTCGCGTTTTCGACACAGCGTACTGGGATGAAGAGGACGATGTCGGCAACAGCCGTCATTCTATAGCGCAAGACGTGTTCCAATATTTTATAATTGGCATTTACAGGGCGATTGGCCGGAAGTCGTTGAACGACTTGGACCGCGTCATCTTTGTTATAAGGGTTGTCACGGCTGGCTTGCAGTCAGAGAGCCGCTAATTAAAATGGTTGGTTAAAATAGGTTTAAAAACATCTACGTACGTAAAATAAAATTCAATAAGTAGGCCGTCCAAGCTCGGTGCTTTGCGCTTTGGAAATATGGGGGAGACGCAGTACAGTTCGTCTGAACTAATGTCTCGACCTAAATCGTCTTTTTTGGGTTGAGGGAGGGAGTATAGGGAGATGGGGGAGAGGGTGTGTGTCTACCTCCTTCCACGGGGGATACCTGTTAAATGTGTTTTGAAAGTGCCGGGCCGCTTCTCTAAGGAGGTCGGTGTCGCCAGCGACAGATTCTCTGACAGGTATTCTGTCTGTGGCGGAGGCGGAGTTGGACTTTATCCAGCGCCGAAGCTCGGATAGCGTTACGGGGCCCCCCATATCCGTGTCCAGTTCTTTTTGCCATTTTTGGGGAGCGTATTTTTGAAGTTCGTGGCCAAGTATAATTTTTTAAGGGACGACACTTGGGCGTGAAAATCCTCCGACATAACATCCTTACGCAGGAGCTCCTCCAGCGCCCGGCGGTAGAAGGAGATGGTGTGATGGTGCCGCAGCAGTGGGCACGTGCGGCCGGGGTTGGATTCGCGCACGTAACACTCATGATCAGCACGCAGTGAACGGAGATGGACACTGGAAAGGTGTCCACTCTCTCGAAATCATTCTGAAGTGATGCCGAGAAGAACAGGTAGTCAATCCGCGTCCGAGAGTTAAGCCCTGATCGCGTGAAGGGTGAGGGACCGGCGCAGAAAGAACGCACTGCGTCAATCGCTCCAACGGAGTCGAACATCAGTGAGAGTGCCCGGCTTGGATAGTATGTCATCCTATCCCTTTTCGAGGCACTAATCCTCTCGGCAATAGATGGAGCTGAAATCCCCATCCAAGATGGCATTCCCCGAGATGGAATACAGGTAGGGGAGGAGAAGTTCATTAAAATAAGTTTCGCGCTCTGCCCTCGCGCGCTTACCGGAGGGAGCGTAAAAATTAGTGATGTGGATGCCATTCACGATAACGGACGTTACTCGGCCCGCAGCGTGGCGGTGAACATGAGAGAATGGAATGCCATTTCGGACTAGGGTGGTGGTGTTAGAATGACAGTCGGCGAAATTGCCGATAACCTGAAAGGTGTTCGCATCCCAGACTATGTTCTCCTTTACCTCTTGAAGGAGGGTTACATCAGGATCGCGGAGAAAACGTTGGAGGACTGCAATTTTTAAGGCACTATAAACGCTGGCAATATTCACCGAACGAATATTCATTGGTGATATGATAGGATAGCTATGGAAATCACTTACCAGAGTTCTGGTGGTGGCTTACGTCGCTCCGGTCGCGGCTTGAACCCGAGGGACGAGTACTTCGCCGGGACGCTTCGTCCGGCGGGTCGACGATCGAGGTCTCAGGTTGTCGCCGCAGCCCTCTCCCCGACCTCGTCCGAAGAGGAAGAGCAGTGGTCTCCATGAAGATCGGGTTGTTCGGCAGCGTTCCACGGAGGGCCTTCTTCGAGCGAGCACAGCTGGGGCCCGTCCCGAGTAGGTGGCCTCAGGGGGAGTCGGGGGGCGGACTGGGGGTCATCTGTCGAAGGGGCTCCGTCAGGAGTAATCAAGGAAGATAGGTCGATTCGGTCCGCCCTGGGAAGATCGACGACACCTTGACTATCCTCAATGGAGAAGGACGATGGAATATCTGGGATTTTTGAAGTCGACGAACTCTTATTCGTATATGTGTCAATATCCGGGTCCGGTGATACTTTCTTGAGTGTCCATGATAATGGGATCGAGGGACCAGCCGTTGGGGATGTGGGGAGGGCGTCAGTGGCGTGGTCGGTGGCCTCGGTGGTGGAAAGGATGATCCGTCCTCCTTTGACAGGGTCACAGAGACAGGGGCCTGCGGTCGTGGGAGAATAGCGAGCTGGTAGGGACTGCAGCTATATCGATGTTCGAAATCAGGAGTTCAGTGCCGTCTGTCCTCTTCTTTTCGCTACACTTTCTTCCGTTGACGACTTTCGCTCCCTCTGAAATTTCCCTCCAAGTGGAGGGGGATGCGGGGTGTCGGCGGGAGCAGCTTGGGGCGCACCCTCGATAAGGAGCAGTGGCCGCACCCTCCCCTCCACAGCCACCTCGAGCTCGTCCATCTCCTCGGCAGTGTTCGGGTTGGAGGCTATGACCATTGCCTCCGTATAGCACTTCCCTCCCTGGTTCCGAGGGCAGGTCTTGCGCTCGTGGCTCTCTTGGTTGCAGTGGACGCAAGTGCGGCGCTGACCCTCATAGATGATGATGGTCCGCCGATGTGGAGATACGAGGGGATATTTCTCTCGACCGTCGTCCGCACAACCCTGGTGCCTGTAAGCACCCACGCCATCGTTTCTCCCTCCCACCTGGTCTCTCACGAGCGATGGAATTCACCAAAACGTTGGAGTTCGCTTGTTATGTCTTGCAACGGGGAGACAAAGAACCCTGACATTACACGGGCTGCCGGAAGTCTCATCAATAGTTATTGTCGTTCTCTGATCACTCAAAGACGGAAACGGTAGTTTCCGCGGGTATTGCCTAAAATCCTAGTCATTATAGCCTCGGTTTCTGGAATATCAAATGGTGATTTTATCCAAATTGGATCGCCACTATCTCTTCGGGTGTGAGGCGCAGCGACTCTAGTGTGAAGAGGTGGATCCAACGGAGTAGGGGGCTTCGCCTTCTCGTCCACTTGCAAGGCGAGCGTGTTTACGCGACGTACGACCATTTGAAAAGAAATCAAATTGTGCACGCCTGCGCGAAAGAAAGGAGTGCGGGCCAAAAGAACAGCCACTGCAAAGAGAGACAAAAAAAACACTCGTTTTCACTCCCTCCCCGCTACTCGCACCCGGCGTAAGGAAAACAAAAAGGAGCCTTCGATCTACACTATGAGATAAGGTCAGCCTTGAACCAGTAAACAAAATGAAAACAAGGCCTTCCCGGCGGAATAAAGTCGAGAGTCAAACTTCATGCTTCTGGAAGACCCAGGCGGTCAACCGCCGCTCGAAACAAAACACGATCGGAACCTCGATTTCCGATAAAGTCCGGCAGTGCCGCTCTCCAAATCCCGGCGGCCGATGCCGCGGTCGCCGGCGAAATCAGACACACGGTGAACAAACTCACGTCCAGCTATCGAGGAAACTAACTTAACACTGAAATCTGAGGCCTTAAATCTAGTCAAGGGCCCCGATTCATTGGCCGAAGGGAGAGATGGCGTCATAGAGCTATTTCACCCACCAAAGGAGAGGCACACGACACACAGGATGAAAGACAGAGGTAAGCAATTATATGACATAACAAAGGATAGGAACAGTTCATTTCGTGGAACGCATAGCCAGAAGAAAGAGACGAGCAATTCAATTCCATTGAATTCCATGGGAATGAATGTGTTCGCTTTATGGCGGAATTTCGCTTTTGAATGTGTGCATATTATTATTATTAGGTAATCTACCGGTTAAGGTAGGTTTTCGGATGGACACAACTATCAAATAAACATTTTGTGACTCCCCACCTAGCAAACTAATCTATATCAGGTCCCTCTTCATCTCGTTGTACTTCTTTCCTCCCTTCATCCCGTCCAACATCCCTATCCTGTTCCTACCCTTACCTCGCTTGCCCAACATTCTCCCCTCTATTAACCCTCTTCAACATTCCACTACCGCTCAATACGCCTTTCATCCATTTTTCCTGCCTCCATAGGATTTCTCTCAACAAACCCCTCTCCTCCCCCACCATTTCTAATACTTCCTCATTTGTTTTCCTTTCGGTCCATTTCACCTTCTCCATTCTTCTCCACACCCACATTTCAAAAGCCTCCAATCTACGTCTATCCTCCTGCTTCAGCGACCACGTTTCCGCGCCGTACATAGCTACGCTCCATATCAGAGTTTTTACGAGTCTTGTCTTAACATACCTACTCAACGTCCCCGTCATCAACTCCCTCCTCCTTGAGAAAGCCTCCTAGCCTAGCGCAATTCTTCTCCTTACGTCCCTTACGTACCACTTTGACCGTATTGGTGCAAAACACTTCTGAGATATGTAAACTGTTCTACCTGCTCTATTTTTTCCCCACCTATTTTAATATTTAGCTTAGCCTTTTTCTTTCTGGAAAATCGCATAACCTTTGTTTTATTAATATTGATTCTCATCCCATATTTATCGCACTGAGCCTCCAATTCACTCAACAATGCTTGCAACCCCTTGGCTGACTGAGCAACTAATGCTTGGTCATCAGCAAACCTAACCGATTTTACGAATTCCCCTCCGACTTTCATTCCTACCTCCAGTTCTTCCCATGCCTCTTTAATCATTTCCTCTACATATACGTTGAAGAGTACCGGTGACAATGGGCAACCCTGCCTTACACCTCTTCCTAACACTGCCCATCCGGACTCTCCGTTCCCCACTCGCACCTGAGCAGTCTGAGACATGTACAGGTTGCGGATCAGTCTCCTGTCCCTCCAATCCATTCCTATTTTCTGCAATACACGCATTAATTTTTCCCAATTCACTCTATCAAACGCTTTTTCGAAATCTACAAAACAGGCAAAAACGTCCTGATTGTATTCTATATTCCTCTCGATTAGTGATCTCATTACTGCAATGGCATCACGCGTACCTCCTCCTTTCCTGAACCCAAACTGATCATCCCCTAAGTAATCATTTGCCTTACTCTCTATCCTTTTGTTGATGATCCTGAGAATAACTTTAGCTGCGTGGGATATCAAACTTATTGTTCTGTAATCCTCACATGACGAAGCCTTTGCCTTTTTTGGAATAGGAACTAACACCGATCTCACAAAATATTCCGGCCAGATTCCTTCCTCATAGATACTACGAATCAGTTCATATATGCATATCAGTCCATATGTGTGCATATATTATATTAAAAAAACATAAACACAGTAAAGGTCGGTTTAGTAGGTGATGGTAGAGCTCACCCATGTACTAAGCCCGACGGCGTGTGAATATTCACACACCAGGGGGGCCAGTTCCTTTCCCTGTGCCGGTTACGGTTTCCCAGAAAGATCTGGTACCCGAAAAATCAACTAGCTTGGGTGGAGCTGCAGGTGCCCAGAGTGCCTTGAATCGAACCCGGGACCCTCCGGTCAGTAGTCCAACGCTCTACCCCTTGGACTACCGCGACCCATACATGTATATATATACGAGGGTCATCCGGAAAGTAGTACCCGTTCGTGAAATAAAGACACAAAAGTAAATATTAACAAACATAAAAAATTTTATTTGAAAGAGGATACTTTAAACTACTTCTCAACATAATCTCCAAGCAAATTAAGGCATTTGTCATAACGTGTGACAAGTTTCTGTATTCCTGCTGCATAGTCCTTCGCCGCCAGCTCATTGAGATACAGGGTCACTCCTTCTTTAAGTTCTTCATCGCTGTCAAATCTTTTTCCTGCCAAAAAGTCTTTAAGCTTTGTAAAGAGATGAAAATCTGAAGGGGCCAAGTCCGGGCTATACGGTGGATGGTCGAAAGTTTCCCATTTGAATTGCTGCAAAAGTTTTTGTGTTATCCCAGCTGCATGAGGCCTGGCATTGTCATGAACGAGAATGACACCAGTAGACAATAGACCTCGCCGCCGATTTTGTATTGCCCGCCGTAATTTCTTTAATGTTTCACAATACGCATTGGCATTAATAGTGTCTCCACGGGCCATAAAATCAATAAGCAATACACCTCGTCGATCCCAGAAAATGGTTGCCATGAGTTTCCTGGTGGACAGAACTGTCTTGAATTTTTTTGGTTTGTTTGGTGAATGAGCATGATGCCACTCCATTGACTGTCGTTTACTCTCAGGTGATGCATAACAAACCCATGTTTCGTCACCAGTAATTATGCGAGTCAAGAAAGAGTCTCCTTCATCAGAATAACGTCCCAAAAACGTCAGTGCTGCAGCCATACGCTTGGTTTTGTGCTCATCTGTAAGCATGCGAGGGACCCATCTTGCACAAATTTTTGCATAATGCAGATGGTGTTTAACAATTTCATGAAAAATTGTTCGAGAAACATTGGGAAAATGCTCACAGATGTCATCAATTGTGACGCGCCGATCGTTCCTCACGAATTCATCAACTGAGCTCACCAGTTGGTCTGTAATGACAGACGGTCTCCCCGAACGCTCATCGTCGTGTGTGTTCCCCCTCCCCATGTTGAAGTTGCGACACCACCGCCGAACAGACGACTCGTCCATTACATTGTCTCCATACACCTCCTTTAATTGGCGATGAATATCACATGGGCGAACGTTTCTTGCATTGAGGAATTTAATCACTGCCCTCACTGCACAACTGGCGGCGTTCTCAATTTTTTTAAACATTGTAAACAATCACAGAAACAACACAGGCAATGCTAGCGTCACGCAACTTGGCTCAGAGAAGGCAGACAAGCCACTGAAGCTATCTGACCTCGTCCAGCGGCTACTCGCGCCGTCAGCACTTCATGCGGCACGAACGGGTACTACTTTCCGGATGACCCTCGTATGTGTGTGTGCGTGTGCTTGTGCGTGTGCGTGTGCCCAGGATTGTATTTGTCTTTGTCTACTAGTGCTGATTCCATATACATTATCAGCACTAGTAGACAAAGACAAAACATTTATCTCCTTTTTCTTGAGGAAGGTGGTGTAGACCAGGGAAAATTCGATACCTAATGAGTTTCTCTTTCTTTTGTTTTCCTGTGTTTTTGTCTTTGTCTACTAGTGCTAATTCCGAATACTATACATTATTTATACATTATTATTCATGCCCGTGAGACATTCATGCGTGCATCACATATATAGTTACAAGTATTAAAAATATTACTAAAAAATTTAAACTTTTCTGAAGGCATATTCGTACTTTGGTGCAGGTGGCTGACGAAGTGACTCCTCGTATCTTGAAAATTGGTCCAAAAAATATAAAATGTCTACATTGCTCCATACCATAGGCTAATTCCCATGGAACATAGAGAGAATAAAGGTTTTCAAGGAGGATATTATTTCAGATAGTTATTAGAAGATACTATAGTTCCAGTTGATCTGACACACTCTCTACTTTTTTTCAGTTTTACGTGCAGACCTTAATTAACACAGAATTGACTCATTTTTCGGTTTCTTTCCTCATTTAAATTTCGTATTCATCCTGGTAGGTGGAAGTTATCCTGGGTATCCATAAGACTTCGAATCTGAAGACTCCGACTAAAATGTTGGCGAAACTATTGAATTAACGCATAAAGATCCTGATAACTCTCGAGTCATCATCTGAATACCGAGGAAACTTACAAAGTGGTGTAAACATTGTTGAAACTAATTGTTATAAAAAAACATTGGAATAAAATAAATGTTTACTCTTGTTATGATTAATAATCAAATCTAAGTATCCCGATTCCACCTTGAGGTGCTTTGTGGAGAGCACTTTTGAGTGAGTACGAAGTTCGTTGGATGGGACATTAAACTGCGGACCGCTTGGCGCCTACTGCCGACGCTAGGTTTCTCTCCACCCGTCCTCCTTTCCCATCCACCCCTAATGGCGCAAATGACCTTAGCTGCCGGTCGCCTCCCATAAAAACTGCTACTACTACCCAAATTTTAATCTTTAATTTTCGAATTTCACCTCATGACCAAGGACTGAGGATCGTCGATTGTAGCTGTTGCTCATGATGGGAAGCACCATTACCTTATTTTTTCTTTGGTACAAGTTCATTAAAAACCTTTTTCACCTTTAAATTAATTTACTTATTTAACCGTTCATTCATGGTATACACCGAAACAAAGTCATTATCATTTTCAAAGTAGGGAGCGCAAATGAATTGTTTTAATGCCAGGAACAGAGCCTGGAACAATCGCATGGTTTATTCCATGAAAGCATCGGAAATTTCCTCGAATTCCAGTTGAAATCCAAATATATTGTGTGAAAGCTTAGTTAATTGAATCTTTTGAGCTTGAGTTTTTGTAAAGAGAAATACTCACTCAAGGCGAAACTGCATCGGTTTTAGCGCCCTATTTACATTTCATTCGACGCCTTTCAAGCATGCCCTCCTTCGAGAAAATTGGTAGACTTATCTTTCGGGCTCTAAAGAAATCATTTCCCCTATTAGTTTTTACTGTATTTACTGAACGACCGTCATCCAATGGTACCCAATGGCAACGTAACCAAACGGAAATGGCTCCAAGAATACAATGCTCGGTTAAGAGTCACAGTTAGATATTTTATTAAGCTGTATAAATTACTTATCAGAATTCATTATACATGCAAGGCCATTCCAATGTTTATTCTTGTAATTCACACAATTAAAATAGTCCAAAAATATAAGTTCGCTGAAGATTAAAGTACTTTCAATCGAAAGTCTGAGCTGCATTAAAATAAATATTTTCCAAGTACAAAATTTATTTACAAACTGGTGGAATGAGATAAACTTTAACTTCGAGTAGAAAGAGAAAACTCCTTCATGTTTTTGTGCTTACAGCAAAGCATTTCTTGTACACAGTAAGGATTTTTACTGTGTCTGTAATATTGAAATGAACTGCCTTAAAAATTATATCTAGAGAACCCTTCCATCGAATATTTTGAATTTTCTAGTCAGTTCTACATCTCCAAACAAGATATTGTTCGGCTAAATAATGGCGATGCGTTAATAAGCAGTGGCTAAATGTGTCAAAAATGGAAAAATCGGGTTATTTAGTACATTTTGGTAGTGGTTGCGTAACATAACATTCTTCTGTATGCCAAAAGCATACATAATTGTGAGAATAATATTGATTAAACACACTATCCTGATCAGGAATTCTCCTGTAGTTCAATTTTATTGGTAGTGGACTTTACCTCGTGGGAACATATCTTGGAAAATTAAACCAGAACTCTCAATAGTAAATACTGATGCACTGTTTCACTAAATCTGCATGCCTCAGAATGAATGTTAATAGGGCCGAATTCAGTATATATCAGTCCAATTAAAAATGTATTGATCTCATAAACCAACAGTAAGCAATAAAATGATTTAACCACACAACAAAATTATTATCTAGTCTACTGGACTGCCGAGAAGAATCGGAAGCATTTCTTCCAAATAATGAATCACAAATATATAGGTGCCACTATAATAATAAACAAACTAAACCTGTTATAAAATAAATACATTTAGGGATCAATTTACTGAAGTCCTGAATTTCTTCTGCAGTGCTTCCTCAGTGAAATCCTAATAGTGTTCTTAAATGAAGGGTCAAAGATTGCTAGGGACAATTGAGATGCCCAGGCTAAATTAGTGCTGTGTCTTGAATCTTCCCACGTAAAAGAAAGACAGTTATTTTGTCCTGAACATCCGCAAAATTCCCTAAGCCCTTTCTAATTCTTCAGATGAGCACAAAAATTTAAGACGGTCTTGAAGAGGTCCTCAGATGCGGCCGATACCTTAAACTTTCTGAAATGTGTCCTTTTACGTGTTACCTATTTTATTTGTGTTCTAATGTGCCACCGTCCAAATGTTATATACATACATATATATATATATATATATATATATATATATATATATATATATATATATATATATATATATATATATATATATATATATATATATATATATATATATATATATATATATATATATATATATATATATATTATTTATATATATATACATAGATATATATATATATACATACATATATATACATAGATATATATACGTATATATATACATATATATACATATATGCCCCTCTGTCGCTTACAGACGACCAACCAATCTCAGAAACCTTCTGAGATCCACCAACCCTTTGGCACCCCGCCCTGACAAATTTCCTCATATTTCCCCAACATGCAATCGCCCCCGATGTAAAACATGTCTGCTGATCAGATCTGCTCCCCTCTCCCCACATCCCCTCATTGTCCTTTCATCCCGTACCCACGCTAGCTACCTCTCGAAAAGTATTATCTATCTTTCGTCGTGCAAAAAATGCACTTCATTCTACATAGGCGAATGCATTACCCCCTTATCCATTCGAATGAACAATCACCGCTACTCCTGTAATTCTATTCCACTCTGTTCTCTTCCTATCCCTTTACACGCAATTTCACACAATCTATCATTCGACGAATGCTTTTCCCTAACAATTCTATAATCCCTACCCGATTCAGCCTCGCGAATCCGCATACGTCCTATATTTCCGATCCATTAAAATTCCCACCCTTAACCGCCATCTTTAATTCCCTTCCCAGCTGTCCTTAAACCTTCTCCCCCCCTTCTTCCCTCCCCAGAAACTCTCCCCTCAAGACCTCTCAGTCTGACCTGATATATATATATATATATATATATATATATATATATATATATATTTTTATATAATTATATGCGTGTGTATGCACATACACACCTACCCCATGGCCTACAACCTTAACGTCGTTGAAAGGTTTGCGGGATTTTTCATGATTCCCAGAGCTGCGCTGACGGGAGCAATGATAATTGCTCCAACTAGGTTCACCCATGCCAAAAAGGTCAAAGGTTAGGAGCCAGACGAAAGGTAGTCCGTGCAGCCTTTGATCCTCAGTAAGGCGGATACAAAGGTGTCAGACCACAGTTGGGCGGGCATACGAGTGATGGTGTCACGTTTAAAACACAATTGAGGAAATCAACAGAAACTCACCTCAATTATTTATCCCAAGAAGCAATGATAGACCCTGATATGAAAACGACTCATGGCACCACGGGACCCGACCTTTTAGGCCGTGTGTTGTGCCCGGCAGCTGGACAGGCAAGCTTCCGCGGTCTTCATCTCATAAAATCCCTGAAAAGCAGAATTGTTAGCATTATTAGTAAGAAAGGAGATACTGAAAAGGTCCAAATAAGGATTTAGAATGTCAGGACGATATTAAGGACTTGAAAATCGGATAATATAAAGCGAGAGCTGGAGAGAGGAAATATAGATGTTTTACGGCTGTGCGAAGTGTGATGAAAGGACGGGGATCATTGAAGCAACAGCTATAGAATAATACACAACGATGAGGGAGAAAGCCATTGAGGAGAAGCAATAATATTGGGCAACTAGGTAGGAAGACATGTAGTAAGTGACAGAGTATTATCAGTAGGCTTAGGAACGAACAAATTAGTTCATACTCCAGGTCTACGTGCCATCAAGTAATCACAGGGAGGAATATATAGACAAGGAAACTGTAAAATTAGAAAATAATTGCGGGGGCACAGGGAGGAAGTATTTGATAGTGATTGGGGTTTGGAACGCTACCACTGGTGAAGGGAGAGACAAGGAGCGGCCTAGGGGAGAAAGCATTATAGCATTAGTTCTACCAAAGGAATGATTCAGTCATAATGATCAATTGAGTTGAACAGCTCTAAAGACGGTGATATACGGGGTGCAGTAGTATAACTTCCTTTTTTGAAAGCGCTTTGCGTTTGGAAAAAGGAGTTATTTTCTCAAAATGATATCAATTTGACACATCGTTAGGCAAAGCTTTAGGAAAAAAGTTAGAAATTGCCACAGTTTCCCTGTAGCTAATGCGAAATCAGATGTGAATTTAGTACTTTTCATGTTTGGCGTTAGATTAAAGAGAGAAATCGGGGAAATACGAATGCGAAAATAGAATATGGAAGAGTTCACTGAGAAAAAAATTAAGGATTGTCAGAAGGCAGTGAACAATTTATTAGTGACGATAGGAAGACGGACCAAGTAGAAGAGAGACATATAAATGGCTCAACAAATTGACACCCAAAGCACCAAACAAAACTACAGGACTAGAAGATAAGAAAATGCCAATGAAAACAATGATTCAAGGTGAAATTATCAAGAAAACGGAAGAAAAGAGGAATTGAAAGAAAGCAAACACGGAATTAGGAAGGAAGGAGTAAAAACCTTTTAATAATATACTGAGGCGAAATGTTTATAGTGTGAAAGAAATCTCGTGGAGAATGCAGAGCGAGGATATAGATATTTTGCAAGGGAAGGGTATTAAGGGAGCGCTATAGACCGTTAAAAAAGTATTATCAGAAAGAAAGAAGGGAAAATGTGATCACACTTTCAAAGATAAGGCAGGATTATTAACAATTGAACAAGGAAAAATTCAAGAGAAATAAAAAGAATATTGTTGTTCCAAGAAGTTTAGCAATTGAAAGTTATTATCTACATGAGGATCTTAGGTCAGTAAATACCTCATTTCGAGATGGAAAAATAATTAAAGGAATTGAGAATAAACTAGGCCGTGGGCATGGATAACATTTCCGAAAAACTACTTAAGGTTTTAGGAAACGTGGAAATAATACTTTTTATGAGCTAATTCGTTGCATTTATAAGGGAGGAATTCGGTCGGAAATTTTCGTAAAATCAATATTAGCTCCCATTGCACGAAGCAAAAGGTATCCTTATATGAGGCATATAGAAAAATAAGTCTTATTTTGTACATAATTTGGGTTCAGGAGGACAAGAGGTACGCGTGATGCCAAATCTGTGATGAGGGCGTAATATAAAGCAAACTAGTAAAAATGGTATATAGTTAGTAATGTAAAGTATAATGAGGATGTTCGTGTTTGCTTCTTATGTTTGGAGAAGATAGGAGTGAATTGGGGGCGTAGGCGACAGCTGAAACCTAAATATGCCCCACGACGCTCAGGTGCGAGTGGTTGAAGGGTATTCGGAATGAGCAGTGCATTAAAGGGGTGTAATTCAGGAGGGTTCGAATTTTCTCGTACGTTTCAACATATACGTGAAAAAAATGGGCAAAGGGAATGGAAATAACTGAAAATACCTGCAGAAATTTAAGTCGTTTGGGAAGTCATTAGATCCGTCCTGTTTGCAAATGTTGAAGCTTTGGTTAGCCAAGAAGCTACAATCGTCACTAGCATTACCGAAAAGTCAGTGCAACGTGATAAAGATAAATGTAAGCAAAACAAAGGTTATGGGGTTCGGGAAGAAGGGATGGTGTTTTAAACGCTAAAAAAGAAGGGAAAAAACTAAAGTTAATGCCAAGGTTTAGCGATCTTGGAGCTGCTTTGGACAAGGATGGTCAAAGGAATAAGGACATACGAAGAAGTTGTATTAGGCAAATAAGAGGAGACAGTTGATGACACCGCCTTGGACCAAGCATATGGAGAAAGATTAGTATTTATTTGTGTATATATATATATACACACATATAATTATATATATTATATACATATACTCATTCACATACAAATAGATATAAGGAAAGGGGATAGGAACACACATGAAGGACGAACACAAGAAAGGTGGAGAAGGCGAAATCAAGCAGACCACTAATGTAAAAATATTTCCTCGACTGGGGCAACACCGGATCTTTCCACTTGCCGGTCGGATGCTGCTAAATATATAATTCTAACGGAGAAGCGAGAGAGCGCTAGCGAACAAAAACACAGAGAAACACACACATGAAAATCACACGTATTCCGAATTTTCGGTGGCTAAACCACCTTCTTTATGGGGAGAGAAGGAATTGATATGATATATTATATATATATATATATATATATATAATTTATTTATTCATAAATATATCGACGTAAAAATATCTCTATTTTCATTCTTTCAGTATTTTGAAGCGGAAATCTAGCTAGCCCCTCTTCTCTAACCTAGTCACAAAGAGGGACAAGAAGTTAACTGAAAAAACAGTCAACATTCGGAAATGTCAATCAGAAATGAAGGAAAAGTGATGGTTTTACCTAAGATCTAGAAGAATGGAACATTTCCTATGGATATAATTTTTTCACGTGAATCAAAAACGTATCCTGAAGTTATTTAATAGAGGCGTACATTAATTCCTGCATGAATCATACCTTATCATGGTTCTTTTAAGATAACTCGCGATTTTGGACAAATTTCCAGATAATGCATTGCGAAATTCATCACCATTATCTAAAGACTTCATCAATTTTATAATCAAAATAATTATCAAGTTCTCTTCCTTCCTTGTATTCTTGATGACTGTTTTGTACTAATCCGTGAATGAAAACGCTTTCCATATATCTCGTTTATAACACTGAAACAAAAATAGTCTTTAATTAACCTCCGTCTTATGAGATGAGTATCTCTAGGGATCGAACCTACACACTCTCTGTCTCCCTCTCTCTGGAAACTCTCCCTTTCCTTCCCTCCGTCTCACCGGCCCCTCCCTCGACCCCCCCAACTTCTACACCTACGCAGCTCCTGGTACACGACCCTGCAAGAGGACGCCGCGCCCCTTTCCCACCCAAGCCCCTTTTGTGCACACCAATTCCACGACCGCCCTCCGACGGCAGGGAGAAAAAGGGAAATAAACGACTCTCCCTCTCCCTTACCTCACGTGTTTGCGTGAGGGAGGAAGCGCTGGTGCGCCTATTAAATCCGAACGCCATCGATATATGAGATAAGTTTGTCCCGCCTCGACCTGGGGACGATTAAATTTGTCCTTGCTGCTATGTTGTTGTTGCTCTTGCTGTTGTTGTTGTCGTTTCTGCTGCTGCTGCTGCTGCCACCTGGAGCCGTATCTTAATGGAGAAGATCTCCCCCTCTCTGTCACCTCGCCCCCGATCACCATACCCCTTGCACCTCTCCCGAAATTCGGACTAATCTACATTAAAAGGGGCTTGTTCCAGTACCCTTACGCGTCTGTTTACGAGGCGGGTGATAGATCCCCTCGAGAAGCACTAACAGTCGTCGTCATTTCTCCTAGCCAATTTTCAAAACTCTCTCCTTGAACTTTCACGCTGACCCGACGCAAATTCATATTTGACTCATACTCAGTTTTTTTAGAAAGGTCGCAATTTAATGTGGTGGCATTGTGCGTTAATGTAAATCCAGGGTTTTTAAGTAATGTGCGCCAAAAGTGCTTTCTTTTCCTGCCCATTGGCATGAAATTTTTAATGTTGTAATAGGGGGTATTTATGGGTAGTGATTTAGACACGGAAATAATCGAGAGAGGAACTTCAAATCCATATAGGTTCATAGTAACCGAGAAAAAACAGTCCAATGCTCAAATCTGGAATTATAAATTCCCTTTGCTTATTTTCATTTTATCACATTGAAAGAATTGTGAAAATTTTACGAAATAGGCGGCGAACGCCGAACTGCTGGAATTAGGATTTGGATGGTGACTTACAACCGATGCATTTTCTTTGGAGATCCACAGTTCCGAGTTTAACTTTAGCCTCGGAAAATAACGTCTTCATTTATTTTAATTCTATTGCATGACTTCCAAACAGCTCCAATGTTTTCTATTCCTTTCCTTACCTGCCTTTCACGTACTATATGTCCTTAATAAAATGAACGACCCATAGTATTTCCTCCATCAAGATTTTTAGTCTTCGCCGAATCTCCCCATCAGTTTCTCTTTTCCAATCCAAAACTTGGTTTAACTCCCTTTCTATCAGCCTATTTGTTCATCTTTCTCCACACTCACTTCTCAAAAGCCTCCAATCTACTATAATCCTCTTTCCTCAAAGACCAAGTTCTTGAACCAGGAAACGCCACGTTCCTTATTTAAGCCTTCGCTAATCTTTTCGTATATCTCTACTGAAGAGAATTTATCAATCGGCACATTTTAGGAAAAGTTCTTTGCTTTCATATAGATAAAATATATTTATGAATGTATGTATTTTTATATATATTTACACACACAAGTATATATGTGTATGTTTGTATGTGTATGAGTGTACGTACATATTTATTTTGCAGTGTTGGCAAAAATATAAAAAAAACATTAATCATAGAGTATAAATAGGACAACTGAAGGGTGGTATTTCCTTGAACCATATATACGAGTTTTATAAATATATATAAGTTCTCTTTCATAACGAAACTGCTTATAACATGCTATTGAGAACATTGTCACCATCGTCCCGCCACACGCGTCAATGAAGATGCACCTTTGCTCGCAATAGGTGGAAGAATACTATCGTGATGACATTTCCATTTTGTGCTTATATTGAACATTAGTTGAACAAAATTATTTTTTCTGAGAATTTGCTGGACTGGTTAAGCAACGTGGTTGAAATATAATTAAGCGTTAACATTCACAACTTCCGACCGATGTCCCGCTTCCAATACTTCAAAAGAAATAACTCCCCGCGAGGTGTTCCGGACCATAATCATATCATAATCTTGGCTTAAATCTTGTGTAAGATTAAGAAAGTAAATGAATATTTCAAGATCTTGTATCTTCTTCGAAGTTTAGTGGGTTTAAATCAAATGTAGCAGACATGTATTGAGGTTTATGTTAGTGTTGAAAAATTTTTGGAAAGAGTATTGAAAACTCTGCATGTACCCCTATCACTCTGACGTGTAAACCCTAATGACTTAATATTTATAAAACGCTTCAACTAGATGAAATCAATCAATTTCGCAAAATTTATGTCAATTATATCGCACTGTCACTTGTAGTGAGACCAATGATTGCTAACAGTCAAATTCGTAATTGGAAGCGAGGTCGCCAAGAGCTAACGTGACATTAGCGTACGGCTGTTGTTTACTTAATTAAATAATTATTTATGTCTAGTAGTATAATTTTGTTACTTGTCCAATGGAATTTAAATTATTATCGTACGTTTTCTACACTTTTTAAAATTCATATATGCCGTAAATTAAAATTTTAATTGTAACGTGGCACAAATTTGTTTAAAGTGGATGCATTATAGGGTTTAGCCCCGGAGGTTTAGAGTTACACTAATGAAAATATATGCACATCTTCAGGAATGGAGCAGGTCGCATGCCTGTTTCGACTGATTATGGCCTTTTTCTTTGGAATGGAATAAGGCCTAGTTTGGAAAGTTTAACAGTGTTCGATATAATTATTAAAATTAAAATAATATGTTGAAAAACGCGTGCCACATTCTTCAACGTACAATTTATAACCAATTCTTGGCTGACCATTTCCTAACAAAAAATACTTGACATACAATTCCGCAACTTCTTCTCAAGTTCAAAAGATGCTAACAAATTGGGTTTTTTAACGTAACATGCATTTACATTTTGTTTGGAGATTTTTGAGTCTAATATTTGTTTGCGGTGAAATATTTGTGTACAAAATAAAGTCTGATCTTAATTATTCGTTATCGATAGTTCTTTGACACGATAAGTTATTTACGATATGTTTCTATGCTCATTGTATTCGATCCTAATCCGTTGGAGGGTCAAACCCTTTCCACACGGTGGAAGCACTGAGAAAAACTTCTGCCTACCAGCTGTAAACCTGTGGATTTAATCGTAATCCGATTTCTGCTGAAAGAGTAACAATTTGCAGACTTTTCACACCACGTTTGACAACATCAGCAGCCGTTAATCCTAGGATAAGTGTTCGTTGATAAGTGTTCAACCCTCCTTCGCTAAGTACTTAATACTTTTTCTCTGATTATTTCTTCGTTTTCACCTAATCTGTTTTTTAATTCCGTTCTAGGTACCCTAATTCATTGTCACTATTTATTCCTCGCATGATACGGTGAGATTACACAAAACATCGAGAAACTATGTTGTGAGGGGAAGTGCACCCAATCACGCAATGTCATCATAGCCTCTTGACACGCTCCCATAACCCGCCGTAATATATTGAATAATTGTACCTTTGGATGACAGCAATATTAATTTATCCCATTTACTTTTCTTTCTCGTGTAAAACGTATCTTCACCTGTCGGACCTACCATCAGTGCGTTACATCCTCGCATATCTATTGTATCGTCTTAATTTCGGGAGGTCCAAAGAACAATGCTCACGTTATTTAATTTACTACCTATTCCCGTATTTGAAAGTAAATGCCTATTTCCCTCAATCTATTCCCACCACGAGTGTTCTTACATTTATACGCTAATGACGTTTTTTACGGAACCAAAAGGAAAAGTGAGCGATTTTACCTATCCATATCCAAGAAGAAGAGGAAATCTTGACAGTATTCCATCATTGCAAACTCGAGAGTATCTACATTACTAAAGCAATGATGTGTCAATCAACATTTTAAAACGTATCCACACGAGAGGAGATACCAAAAATCAATTATGGCAGGGTAGAGGGGAAATAAGCTTGTTTTTATTCCATTAGCATTGCGTGTTTAAATATTCAACAGTTTTAATAAATGTCATGTTTAAAAATAATAATTTCACAAATTACCGTTAAAACCTATTGGTGTAAATCGATTAGTCTGATTAATTAGTTGATGTTAGTAATTCTTATTTTAACTTAAGAAAGTAATATTATCTTTGCTTTCTACAGAAATAAACTTTATTTGTCGACTAGTTTCGTTTACACTGTAACATCCTCAGGACTAGTGACCTCAGGACAGGATGTTACAGTGTAAACGAAACTAGTCGACAAATAAAGTTTATTTCTGTAGAAAGCAAAGATAATATTAATTTCTTAAGTTAAACATGGAATTCTACAAAGTTAAGGCCTCAACCATTCAGTGCAATTCTTATGTTTTCAAACTTCCGCTATTATTCCTGGATTATTAACATTGTAATCCATTGTTCTTATTTAATTAACAAGTAAAGGGGCACAATACAAACGACGATTAAATATTATTACGAGAATCAAAAATTATTTTATGGAAGCCGGAAATTCCTTAAGAACTAGCTTCAGTGTGACTGAGAGGACATCAGGAATTTTCGAATTAGTGATAGACAACGTTGATGATAATAAAGAGCATTGTTGTCGTATGATAAGTCAAGGAATATCTGGAGAAAGGGAAGTCGTAGAAATTCATTTAAAATTCCTGTACACAGTCATAAGAGGAGGATTTGTAAGTAGGAGGATTTGTAAGTAGGAGGATTCGACTCGTAAATAGGAGGATTCTCATTTTGTGTGATACCATGACCAGGAAATTAGTAGTGATTCATGGCCGAAGGATCTCATTTTCCAAATGTTTCACAAACCCTTAAAAAGATCCAAGTTTGTCGCTTCCTCTACGCATTCACGAAAAAGGGAGGTGGTTCTTTGAGGTATGAATTCATGGTACAAATGGGAAATACCTGCGGCGAAAATCAGGGTTTTTTTGGTGGTTGCTTTCCCATCAAGATCGTTATCGCGGTTGTGGTGTTTTAGTATTGCATAAACAGCTCCAAATACGCCATGCAATAGCATTTTTCCTTTAAAATCGATTCATTTATTCTCTAATATTTGCAAATTTTGGTTGTCCTAGAACGTTCCCTTCTTAATTTCATGTTCGTAATTTCTACCCCATTCAATAGCTCTCCTGCTATTTTTCAAGTACCTCATTCAGTTTCCATCTCAGGTTATTTTATTGTTTTATTTGATAATTAAATTTAAATTTGGTTCTTCTCGAAACATTTTTAAATGTTATTTTTTCGCATTCTGTGCAACAATATTTTTACGATCAAATATAAAACTTCATTTAGAGCAATTTCTTAAATTTTAATGCGAATTTGGATTCAATTTTGAGAGAAAACCCGGTAGAAAAACAAGTATTTTATTAACGATACCCCGCTTATAGCAAAATATAATTGATATTTTTAAATTGGTTATAATTTATTTTTTTAAATTGATTATAAAGCATGTTTTTAAAATTTCATTTAAAATTAAAATGCCTTCAAATAGAATGCAGATTCGTTTCCATAACAACAAAAAGATACATTCGCAGAAATACGACTACGTTTTCATGAATAGGGCTATGTTTCGTGAGAGTCTATTTTCTTCCTCTTGATACCTGAATTTTGAGATTTATTTCACAAATTCGATAACGTCTTCCCTTCGAGCAGTCCTTTACTCTTTCTTTTAGGGAAAGGCAGAAAGTGGAGCCCACGGATACCTTTTTTGTTCAATATCCCCCTGCCGTAAAGAACTTATTATGGGAAACGAAAAAGCTGAGAATTCTTTTTATGGATTATGATATTGCTTTTAATCTCAGTTTTAAACTAAGATTTGGACTTAATCTGAAACTCAATCCCAAATAAATTTTCTCGCTCTAGCCATATTTCACAGAAATATGAGTTTATACATAGAGAGTTGCATAGATGTACCACCAATCGTAATTTTGTCGTCCTCTTCCAACTCGGTTTTGTTTTAAAGACATAATGTGGAAACCGTATTTACTCTGCATTTTTTTATGAATACACAAAAATAAACTAATTTACGAACTTTTCAGAGTTATTTTCACTCATCGTACATGTTTTAAAGCCTAACGTAAGCTCCTTGAAATTATAAAGCCACTGAATGCACCTTTCAATGCTATTCTCGGAAAATTCAAAATGTATTTTTAAGTAATTTTAGTGTTGTGGTATTAATGATTAACATTATTCGCTTTAAAAAAGAGTTGCATTTTCATGTTTGCTTAGGAAATTTGGTTGAATTCGTGTTTATTGTCCCAGCCTTTTTCGCTTTTATATAAAATCGCTGTTATATACGAGTAATGTATATATATATATATATATATATATATATATATATATATATATATATATATATATATATATATATATATATATATAACCATAAACGCAGTAATCAACCCGAAGGTCGGTTTAGTAGGTGATGGTAGAGCTCACCCATGTACCAAGCCCGACGGCGTGTGAATATTCACACATCAGGGTAGGGGGGCCAGTTCCTTTCCCTGTGCCGGTTATGGTTTCCCAGGAAGATCTGGTACCCGAAAAATCAACTAGCTTGGGTGGAGCTGCAGGTGCCCAAGTGCCTTGCCGGGAATCGAACATATATATATATATATATATATATATATATATATATATATATATATATATATATATATATATATATATATATATATATATTGCGGGTCGCGGTGGTCTAGCGGGTAGAGCGTTGGACTACTGAGGGTCCCGGGTTCGATTCCCGGGCAAGGCACTTTGGGCACCTGCAGCTCCACCCAAGCTAGTTGATTTTTCGAGTACCAGATCTTCCTGGGAAACCATAACCGGCACAGGGAAAGGAACTGGCCCCCCCTACCCTGATGTGTGAATATTCACACGCCGAACGCCTTGGGCTTGGTACACGGGTGAGCTCTACCATCACCTACTAAACCGACCTTCGGGTTGATTACTGTGTTTATGTTTTTTTATATACATATTATATATATATATATATATATATATAATCTCGTATACACCATTTTATACATTGAAAATAAATAACTGTAGTTGTACAGAACAACTGTAAACCACGGTTATAAGGAAAAATTTTATTCTTCTTTAAAGTGTATCTTCTTTATTTCATCTAATCCTAATTGTTATTATCATCCCTAGTATTTTGTCTTCTACGCATCCTATTTTTGCTACAATCAGTATTCTATCTCCTATGCATATTTTACGCTAAGATGTTGTAATGAATGTTGCACGAGGAAGGGCTTCGTATGGTGGTGGCAGAGAATTTCCATTAGCAATGGGATCCTGAAGACTTGGACAGAGGGGAGTAAGTTAGGCAAGCAAGAAAGGGGAGGGAATTGGAGAGGGATGTCGTGCGGAATGAAGGGAGGAACGAAGGGAGTATGCGGAATTGAAGAGGGACTTACTGTAATATTGGATGCCAGGTTGTTTTTTGCCCTTCATTCATTTGAAATTTTTCGCGTTTTTAAACAAAGCACTCGTTTATTTATTGTCCCGGTCAGTTATTCCAGTTTTGATATCTGTTTGCAGTTTATTTGTTCTTTACCTTTATATTACCAGAAGTATTTTTAAGCTTTTATATATGAATAAGCATATTTTTCTCTTAATCATTCATAAAACATACATGCGAGCCGAATGAATTTTCAGGCAGAGTTTGATAGCTTTTTTAAACAATAAACGAGAATTTTTGGAAAAAATTTCGTCAAAACTAGGCAGTTTTGACAGCGGACAGCCTAGTTTTGACGACGGATTCCCAGAGGGCGAATCTACGCACTGCGATAAAGTTCCTAATGGAAAGGCTGGAGACCAGTGGCCTTTGGCTCCCAGCCTTTGCGGAGTACGGATCGTTCGTTTGCGAAATCTTTATAAAGTGAACTCGTTACGCTCCATCAAGAACCGATTATTGGAACATCGCCACGAAACCAAATACTGCGTAAAATTGGGAAAACCGGAAAAGAGACTCATAGCATGCTCAAGGAAGTTTATGGTGACAACGTCATGGCTACATCGGGCGTTTTTAAGTGGCACAAGTTGACTTTTAATAATCAAACCACTTTGATTTTCCACATAAACTTTTTAATTTTTACAACCCAGGTTTCGTTATAGCATAACATCATCAGGTTAAGTAAAGTGGTTTGATTATTAAAAGTCAGTATGAAGATTTTCCCCCAAGTTACGCCAGAAACTGTTTTATGTGGCACAAGTTATTGCTGGAGGGTAGAGAAGATGTTAAAGATTCCCTTAGACCTCAGAAAGTTACGAAAATCTTACAAATATGAATGCTTTGTTAGACTTAGAACGCATATTAAGTGTTCACTTGCTTTCTGATGAACTTGGCATCCCTAAAGATGATGAGCATCAACTTGTGGCCGAAAGCATGGGAATGAGATAAGTGTTCGCGAAGTTGGTGCCGCGAGTGGTCTCGGACGAACAAAGGATACTCGCACGCGGATCTGCCAGGAGCTTGTCTTAGTCTACCTCAGCCACCATACAGCCCTGATGTTCACCCGCCAGACTTCCTCCTCTTCCCCTGACTCAAATCCGTGCTGAAAAGACGTCATTACGGCTCGGTTTAAGCATTACAGCCGGTCGTGACGAGGGAGCTTAGCAGTATTCCAGACGTCGCATTCCAAATGGCGTAAGAGGCGTAAGAAACCCGCTGACAGCTGTGTGTGGACGCACAAGTGTGCTACTTCAAAGAATTTTGAGTGAATGTATAAATTCGGGAAATAATGTTTTTTTAATAGACTCAGTCCTACTACCTTTAGGACAGACCTTGATTGAAGGAGGAATTTGGCCGTAAGACTTTTTTATTTTTCTTTCTTTATCTGTTTGTATTAATGAATGTATCACTCAAATTGTAGTAGATTGGATAAATATGGGACTTCTCCGTAACATATACATGGCGAAGATTTTTCAAAAGCGAGTGCAGGATGGTGTGTCGAAATGGCTACTGCTAGGAAAAAAAGGATAGACATCTGTGTGTATTATCACCTGTACTCTTTAACATACACGAGGGAGAAATGGCTACAGAAGTATGAGAAGAACTAGAGATGGGATGGAAAGTAGGTCGAAAATTTAGAAAATCAATTAGGTTTTTCAATGATTAAGCCGGTCGGAAAAGGGGTGCACAACTGATGAGCATCTTAGAAAGTCAGTGAAATAGGTCTGCGATGAGAGCAAGTGTAAACAAAAAAGAGGATAAGTGGTTTTCGAAAAAGCGAGTCTATTTTAAATGTTAAAATAGTGAATTCTAAACTGTACCACTTGGAAGAGTTTATCTATTTTTGAACGAAGTTGGTCAAAGTGGTAGAGACATAAGAATTGCACTTGGCAAAGAATCTTTCACAAAAATGTAGAAATTAGTGGTAGAGCATTAAAACAAGATGTTAAGAAAAGGCTCGCTCAAACTATGATATTGGGTATAATTTTTTTACGACGCAGAAATATGGTCATTGAAGCGGGATGATAGGCGTAGATTGGAGTGTTTTGAATATTGGATGCGGAGAAGGATTGAAAAGTTGAAATGGACAGGAAGGAAAACAAACAAGGATATGCTAGGCACGGTGGGGAAAAAGATGAGATTATTGAAAGAAATTCAAAGGATCCAGGAAAATGGATACAAAGCGTTTTGATTAGCAATGGGATGTTGAACACTGTGACAGAGGGGGAGCCTTAGGCCAAAGTGTAAGCGGAAGGAATAGAATAAACATGCCAGACGCAATAAGGGACGATAGGAAGTATACAGGATTGAAAGAAAGGTTTATTTTTTGTTGGGTGTCAGGTTGTTGTTCTTTGTCAGGGTAGGCAAAGAAATGAATCGTTGCATCTTTGTACAGTTGTATCTTAACCGGAAGTGTGCCAATGATATAATACTCATTCCTAATCGTTTCAAAAGTTGAAACATAATTATATTATCTGCTTTAAATGCAGAAACGGACATTTCAATGCAAGTAATTTAGGTGGGAAGGGAAATTACATTTTTTTATTACGACCGATCAAAGAAAGGCAGAAAATGACTCCAAAATAGTGGTTAGCCGCATTCTGTTTCATAAAATATTCACTCAGAGATGTGTTAACTGAATTGAAATCCGCAAGCAGAGGCATATTGCATTTCATAATGAAATCTGTATAGAGTTTAAAGCTGATTATGACAAAAAGTATATCTTGCCTCAAAAGTTTCAAAACCGATTTCGGCAAACCACAAAGTGTCTAGCAGTTGGTAACTATTAAATCAATCGGAATCGCATAAGTGTCGCCAATTGATAATTCTTAGAAGGCAATAAAGAACATTAAAAATAGTAGTTCCTACATAAAATCAATTGAATATAATATAAGTTATTGACAATATCTCTTAGATCTTATCAAAAAAATAGACTCTACATCATATTGCACATAATAAATGTAATCAATAAGTGTATTTTGTCCCTGAAGGATTAACGCGATGTGCAGATTTTCCAGTATTTTCAACAGAATTATTTATGCCTAAGAGTATAGGTTTTAAACTAACATAGTCAATACAACAGTGTTTCCAACGGATTGAGGCTAGATGTAGTGGAAGTTCGTCATTATGAGAAAAACAAAATTCGTACTTTTTCACAGATATTTGAAAATCTGTGAAAAAGTGCAAATTTTGTTTTTCTCATAATAATAGTATTTCCTCATATTCCCTCTCTTACTTCATCTACTCTTAAAATATGAGGTGTTTTTCTAGGCGATCGGTAGGTGTGGGCTGGGGTGCCAAAAAATGGTGCCGTTCCTTACATCGCTCTCGTGGAATGGCTCCAAAAACCATATAATAAAGAGTAAAGCACTTCCTGGTCGTTTAAAGTTTATAACCCCGTTGAAAAATTATTTCCGATGGCTAACCCGAATATTTCCGTTTCATTCAACAGTTCCGTGGGGGATTTAACGGGAATTAATTCAGTAATAAATGAAGGGAGGTCATGATTCACATGATAACGATGGCCAAAACGGCGAATGCCAAGAGCTCATCATAATAAATTCATCCCAAGGCAACGGAATCTCTGGCGGCCTCTCAGGGCGGCTGCTGCGGATTTTCGCGACGCAGTTCGGTACTGAGGCTCAAAGGATTTCACATCAAAGAAAAAAATGCATCCACGCAGTCCATCCACGGATGAATGAGCTTCTTCACTCGATCGATATGCGTTCCGAGGGTAAATCAGAAAATAAAAATAAGGCACGCGCCGTATTCAAATATGAGGAACGCACTTCGAAAAATTGTTGGCTCAAGAGCCCTCGCGTCTCTTCCAACGTGGGAAAAAAATCGTTAATTTTTCTGCGTGCATTAGGCAAAGCTAATCCAAACCATTTTAGGCTGTACGATAATCGATGCCACAATACCAGCAGAACCAGCCAGAAGGCAGCCTTTTGTTGCTTCCGAAATACCTCTACGAAGCATGCATTACTACGGGTGAAAAAGTCAACGCATTGCCATTTCCCATCCAAAAACATTTAAGGTTTTTAAGCATTGGTAGATTTGAAAGCCTCATTACCTGAAATCAGATATGAATAATTTGATATATTGCTTTTAATTTTATTTCAAAAATATATAGAGGGATTTTTGCTGCAATCGATCGACGATCCACGAAGCCTGATAGAGAAATTGCATACGCTGAAAAGACAGCAAATGTAATTCCTAAAAATTAAAGTGATTAAAGAGATACAAACGGGGAATTAAATTAATTGTTGGGAACGTTTCAAGGACTGTTGTTTACCAAAAAAGAAAAGTTTTCAATGCATACTTTATACCTTAAGAAATTTTTTTCTGCAGTCAAAAATATGCAATATCATTTATATTCCAGACCTAGTTTTTTTATAGAGATGATGATAATAAAAATGAACCTGAAGAAGACGCCAGAGTTGAAATTGCGTTTTAACGAAGAAATAAGCAAGTATTTGTTATTAGCAATAGTCTATTGTCTGAATTAGGCATTTTGATGGATTAATGGTACACACTTCCAAGCCCAGAATATTCTTTTCTTCCCTCTAACTCCCTGATCCGGCAATCTCCCCTCTACCAGCCTTCAAATTTCCATTGCCACTCAATATATCCTCCATCCACTTTTCCTGCCTTCTTTAAATTTCTCCCGATAACCTTTTTCTCTCCCCCCCCAACACGGCTTCGTATACTAATTTTTTTCCCTCCCTGTGAATTTAATTTTTTTCTATTCTCCTCAACACCCGCATCCCGAAAGCCTTCAATCTACCTCTCGAATCAACGTCCAAGTTTCGAAACTATATAAAATTACGTTCGATGTTAAAGTTTTCCCTTTAACATCTTCATTCATAGCCCTTGACATAAAATATCTACTTTCATAAAAGCATCTTCGTCTATCGCAATTCTTTTTTTAATAGACATGTTTATTTGTCCATTCTAAAAAAATTAAGTGTTCTAACCGATTTAATGCATGGCCTCCAAATTCACTTTTTAACTTTAAATATTCAAATCTAATATAAATTTATATTAAAAACCTCTTAATTTAAGTTTGAATTGATGTACATCAACGACTATAACCTACTTACCTTATTTCTTCCTCTTGTTAGTCACATTCAATTCTGTATTATTCAAATTATTTGGTTATTAGTACTTCCTACAAGCCCACATACCGTTCCAAAAGCCTTTTCTACTCTTCTTTCCCGTTACCCGAACATTTCCCCCTTCTTGTGCGACTTTCTGCTATACTATTCAATATCTTCTCCGTCTACTTTTCCTGACTTCTTTCAGATATGTATCTCCTAAAATGTATTACCTCACTTTCGCCAAATTTCCACACAATTAACTCTATCCTACGCAATCCCTTGACTATCTGACTAAATTCCTTCTTCATCTGCATTCTTTGCTTTAACAACTAGCTATCCACTTTCATTCCTACCTTAAAGCCCTTCCTGCATCATCAATAAAATGTCCTGACCATATAAGTTGAAAACGTACAGGTGTGATATCGATGACGTGTCTTGTCCTCTGCTTACCGCTCAGTCCATCTCACTTACTCTACCCCTACTTAAACCTATTTCTGCCATCTGATTCATACAGTATTATCAAATTATTGTTAGTAATAGTCCAGTTCCCTATTCTAATAGTTGAGATCATTTTATGTGTTTTCTTTGCCAATTTAATTGTTTGTATTTAACCTATTTCTTTCAAGCCTCAGTATTATCTACAAATATCCACTTTTAAATGCAAGTGACATCACCACTTAAGTTCGCTAGGAGTTCGAACAATGAGGTTTTTTGCTTGCAGAATAATTCATTGACCACTACAAAAATTTGGATTTCTTACATTCAAGATTTTAATCGGATCGTATGCGGATCCATTCTGAATGGAAATCTCATTATGCTAATATTAATTTTCATGGCCACTTGGAATATAATATCACCTTCATATTTAGTAAGATTGATAATGCTTCGAGAAGTTTTACATCAGTGCGATTGAGAATTTTTTCAGATAAAGAGAGCTCAGATGAATAGGAGTGGCTGCCAGAGTTGAAGAGCACCAAATCACCTACATTTTGCCATGCTCCCTCCGCCCGTCAGAAAACAATCTATTTTCAGTGCACTTCGGAATGTGCCGTTGAACCGCTGGGCATCATCCGGCGTTAACATCCCGGCCAAATAGATTTAGATCTCGTTTCTCGCGTTTCGCCGATGGCTCAGTCAATTCGTTAGCTACCAATAACGAGGAGCGTGATCCAAAACGAGGATATCGTCCCTTTCATCAAGGGCTCAGTGCTCGTTCCAGCTGAGCTGTTGTAATGAACTATGTCCCGTTCGTCAGCTTCTGCAGGAATTTATTTTTCCGTGTTCAAGATATGTTCTTTTGACGGGAAGGGCTGTTCACACGATCATCCTGCCAATTAAATATCCTTGCACGAGGGATTTTCAATGAAGTGGCTTATGAAAATGCCACGTTCAAAATTCCCATCACACACACATTCCTTTAGCAAAGAAAAAATACTTCCTTCGGTATAAATCTGAGAATTTCCGAAAAAAATTCCCAAATGGTCTTTTCTTTTACGATCATATACGAAAAAACGAGATCGAGGAAAGAAAGACCTAGAAAAGAGAGGCTAAAATTGATTATAATTATCTGATATTAAGTTATCAAAACAATATTTTATGCCTGAAATTATATTAAATTAAGGAAATCTACGTTAACTGACCTTTTTAGATGACTAATCTTGGTTTATTTGTCTACAAATGAGTCATAAACTTTGCTAGGCATCGGTTTCGTATAATATTTGATTCATTATATATCTTAAGCAGAGTGGAGAGGAAAATTTTTAATTCAACGTTTGCGGTAAATATGGGAACAAAACGAAAGACTGCCAAACCAATCAAATATGTAGTCAATGCCAGAGAGCAAAAAAATTTATCTTGGTGAAAGCCGTGCAATACTTCGAAAAGTAAGCGCTATTCTAGTAGTGACTACGTTTCATTCAAGATGCACGCGAAAACAATATATAATCTGTGACAATTGCAGTTGGTTTCGTGAAATAATTTCAAAGCCATAAGAAAATGAAATAATATACCATCAATAAATTTATTTTTTGAGAAAAAGCTCGATAAATGTTTGATTTCATAACATTCAAATTTAAATACTGAATTTAGCAACCGCGAAATGGAATTCGCAGAAATTATGTTTCGAACACAAACTACACCATTACAACAATTAGTTAGAATGTTCATTTCAAGAAACTGCGGGAGATGCCGCAACAGTAACTATTAACGGAGTCATCCGCTAATAGTCCTGATATCATGACTCCGTAATAGTTACTGTTGCGGCATCTCCCGCAGTTTCTTGAAATGAACAGCCTAAGTGTTTGAAATTGGCTTTAACCTCGTGGACTGTGGCGCCTCGCGCACGACTACGAATGCCTGTGACATTGTATGTACGGTATTTCGTCACAACATCTTGTTCCTTTAAAGCCCCCAAAATTTCAGAGTGTAAGAGGACGTCTCGGTAGCTTAAATGGTTAAAGCACTCGGCCGGATATCGAGGGATCCGGGTTCGAATCCCGGTCAAGGCGAATGATTTTTACTCTCTGAAATTGTTGCATTATAATTAGTTAGAAGTTCAAGCACGTCACTTATTCGTGATCATCTTTGTCTATTCAACTTACAAGTATAGCGTCCAACGAACTTATTCGTTCGAATATAAACCCAAAGCAACAGAGCATTCATTATTACAATGATTTTTCAGCATCGAAAAAGATCCACTCCCTAAAGTTGAAGACAAACTAAAACCCTATGGAATAAAAGTCAAAATTATTGAACTAGCTCAAACTTTTTTATACAAACTGACCTATGTCAAATTTGTAAAATAAAAACGTCGTACGGTTTCGTTAAATAGTCGACATCATCAGGTTGTGATGTCGGCTGTTCGGCGGATGATGAGTTGACGTCAAGCAGGTGACCTCAATCATCGGCATCACTAATACTAATGAAAGCCAGTGTGGTCATGCAGTTTGTAAAGTGATATTCATGTCATTTTTCAATGTTCATGGAATGATGTACAAACAACTTCATACCAATATATACACACAACCGTAAATACAGTATAGGAATGGTGATGCAGAGAAAGCCCTCCAAGGTCATATCATTCGCCAAAATCCACGTTTCAAAGCAACCAGCTAGATGCTGCAACTTGATAATGCACGGACGCACTTTGCAAATTATGTTGATGAATATCTCGTGAAAATCAAATTGAAGTGTGTTCCTCATTCAACCTATGATTTAGAAGTTCCCTCGTGATTTTTTCCTGCTCCTTTATGGAATTAAATATCGTCATGGAAACCATTTTCCTTTAACCGAAGCAACGGTGTAGGCCGAGGTGATTATGAAAGGGATATTGAATACTATATTCCATCATGTTAACGGCGACCAAAAAAATGGATAATATACAATATATTTAATGATAGCTATTTTCTGAAGCTTTGTGTATAACTTGTAGAAGGAAAGGCAAAGGTATACGGTCAAAAAAATGGTTTTTCTATATTGAACATCCCTAAAATGGAAACATTTTAGCAAAGATTCTCATATTTTATGGTATATTAATGAAAAATTTCCTTAACTTGTTAATGGCTAAAATAAACCAACAATGAATTAAATAATAATTTAACTTCTACGCCCAATTTTTCCCAAAAACTACAGGATATGTTGAAAAATAACATTCAAGTCTTATTCCAAAATGAAGGGAGTATCCGGGAATATCGTGTACGTGGCTGCACAGTAGTAAAAATATAGATATCAGAGGATATGTTATTGAACGTATATAAAACAATGCAACATAAATGGTCTACAAATCACAAAGGGAGAATTTGAGCATGTCCTTCATAGCCTAAATGTTGAAATGCAGCAGAGATGGATAACGTACCTACAGAGATATTGAAAATCATTGAGAACAAAATGAAAGAAGACATTTGAAAATAGTGCAAGTCTGTTATTAAAAAAGCCGGTAATACTCAAGTTAATTGTGAAAATCAAAATTGTACATCTACATCCACACTTTACTCCAAAAGTCGCCGCAAGGGCGTGTGGCAGTGGGTAATAGGGCAACAGCCGTGCATGCACAACATTAGTTCATACATGTATTTGCATATATATTAGCTCATGCACAAAAACAAACACTTGAACCTGTACGATGACGGTGTCTATTCTCTTATTTCAACTCTGTGGTCAAGTCTGCCAATACGCAGGTACCAAGAGCCCCCTGTAAGTTGGGGCCCTTGGTATCGTTAGTTAACTCATGTGCTCTTTATCTTTCTAAAAGTCACAGTTTTCGTGTGCCTTCGATAATCAATTCGGCATTCACTCTAATTCTTACAATATGCCCATCACGCTTACATTCTTTTCGTAGCAATTTTCTTAATAATCTACATTCATCCCGTATCCTACAAGCCCGATGGAGGCTTGTGGCAGGAAGTGTTAGCCTTCAGTAACTAAATTGATGAGTTCAAGGTAAGTGGCTCGCAGCTAGGCTGATCAGCGTGGTTACTCGTTGTTTATAGTTTTTTATATGGTCGTGGATCGAGCGAGAAACAAGACAGTCACAGAATTTACGCCTGTCTCCCTTAAATTATATACTAATGGTCCAATCTATCGATTTTTTATACCAAAATCAGAGAAATCTAACTCCTTAACTGCAGAAAAATTGATATTCTGTCATTTGCTTCTGAGGCCCTTCTACCCTTATTAAAGAAAGAAATCGAAGACTCCAAGGCAAAATGAAATGTGGATATAAATTTGAAAAACAATTGCTTTTGTAAATATAACAGTTTCAGGTTTAACTGATGCTTAATGCTCAAATTCTGTAGTAGTTTCTAAAAAATATAAAGAATTCCAGGTCAGTGTTATGGTTGGAGAATCCAGGATAAGTCAAGTAGAAGAATACTCAGAGAGTATTACTGCAAGAGATAAAATATGTGCATCTATATAGCGAGAAGAAGGCATACGGAATTTAAAATAATTTTTTTAAAAATGTTTTAAAAATAATGTGTAAGCAAAAAACATGAAATTGCAAATTGGGCAATCCTTTGCTAAATCTGTATTTGTTGTACATTGCCAAGTGAAAGTGAAACTTGGGAAATAGGAAAGGTGAAAAAAGTATCTGTTGGAAGAAATTAAAATGTGGATTACCAAAAGAATAACAAGAATGCACCGTACAGATAAGAATAGATCATCAAATTTGTATAGGAAGATGAAAAGAAAGAAATTTGATAAAATAGTTCCAGAAAAATTACATTTCCTGGGCATGTTCACAAAACAACTTTCTAGAAAATATTAAGGAAGGAAAAGTCCTTAGATGAAAAGAAAGGCCAAGACAGAAACTCTTGGAGGACATTGGAAGCATTACGATGTTACAACATACACGATACATGTATTAGGATTTGTAAAGAGCAACGATGAGGAGTCTTATGCCTGTAACGACAAGGTTCTGCCTTTAGAAGATTATGATGACGAAATATACAATATGTATTTTCAACAAATTAATCAAGAAAAAAAATCCTGGTCTTTTTCTTCACATAAGTTTATTTACGTACCAATTACCTAATAGCCTAATGAAAGCCTACCACGTTGTTATCCAATACCCTTGAGAGCTTATTAAATTTCTCTGTTATACAAATTTGCACAAGTGTGTTCCGATTTTTTTTATTTAAGGGTTTATATTCAGCTTTCGAAACAATTACTAACACATCCATTAAAGAGGGTTATGAACTATTAACGACGAATTTCTATTGCACTAGCAATAGGATTTAGGGGCGTATATGACTCTCTTGAGGATCACCAACGATCTTCGATGGAAAATGGATGAAACCAGAAAATAATACTTTCCTTATTTTAGAAAATCGTCCCTGCATCGGTGGATGTAGAAACGAGTTGCCGAGTGAATGCTTGGATGCATGCATGTATACCTACACAAGCCGTAAACCTCAGAGACGCAATTTCGTGTCTGCGAAAGCACTGGGTAATTCGCGTATTTTTTGCTAAAATAAAAATTTATTGGTAACTTATGTATGCATGTTTGGAAAATATTACTTCAAACTCTTGTGCATGCATCATTCATCTACCATTATAACAACTTTCTCGGCCAATCGGCAACATTTCAGAGGTTTAGCATGAGAGGTTGGTGACATTTGCAATATATTTCTATTGTCAGTTCGGTTTAAATAATTTAAAAAACAAAACGTTCTGGGAAAAGAGCAAATTTTGTCAGAATACGATTGAAAGTGCTGGCAAAAACTTTAAAAAATAAGTTGAGACGCGTATGTATTGCTACGTTTATATATTCCAAATAATGAAACAAACCACTTGAAAATCAAAGGGTTTACTTATTTTTAATTCATCGATTCAAATTTTTTGGAGTGATTTTTTGTCGGGGCGCGGGATGAGGAAAAGAAAGGAATAGGATTAAAGCATTCGACCTATGTGACGTCATGAGGAATGTTTCCCAGGATTCTCATTTCGTGTTTCCTTACCGCTGCAATATTTCTGTCTTCGATTAATTAGGAGAAATAGCACGCTTTTCGGCTGAAAGCCATTATATTACAGTAAAATTACACATGTTCGAGTAAAATATTTAAAGAAACTGCACTCTTTTTAAACTAAACTGTTTCCTGATTAAATTTTCCTATTACTCTTCAAATTTCATTTTTAATATACCATACGTAACAACTGGGTAATATGAAGTAATTGTAAACCATAGTTGAACTGGGTCGTAATCAATATAAAAATTCTGATGATATATCTAGTGACTGGGCTGGCAAACAAATATGCAAGCGTACATTCAGGAAGATGGAACTCAGTACACGCTTCAAAACGCTCAATGTACAGACGCTTCAGTGAACCCATCTTCATTTCGGCTCACAAAAATGTGTTCACAAGTTTACCGAGTTTTATGATTTCGACAGAGATGTAATGATTTTCAAAAGTTATCTATGAAATGAGGGAAGTAATTTTTATTAGTAGTAACAATATTATTTTCTTTTTAACTCTATTTTGCGCTGACAAAAAACTGGTTACGATTCTAATTTCAAATAGTTTGGCTTAGTTAATGAGTGCACATGTATTAAGTAAAATTTAAGTCATATTTAATTACTAAGTACGATAATATTTCCTTTATTCATGAACAGATATTCGGTGATGATTTTTAATTCAGAAATCATGAGTCATGTAATTAAAAATCAGCATTAGGAAATTCTTATTCGGAAAAAGAAATAATAAAGCTAATTCTAATATGCAGTAATATATTACTGAGATAGAACACTTGCACTGCACTTGCAATCAAAGCAGGAGTAATTACAATCAAAATTAAAATTTTAAAAGAAGTTTAAAATGTTTTGTAGTTAAAAAAACTTCCATTCGAAGTCATTCACAGTGTCCTTGAGTGGGCAACAGATGCACTTGAGTAATTTAATAAAAGCCATAACCAGTTTTTGTCGGAACAAACCGACAAAAACTGGATCTATCCATATTCTATTACGTGTGCCATATAGTACACACTATGGCGTATACCCCGCTAGAAATCTTGGCTCTTAGTTAACATAGTTTACCCAAATGTAACTTGCAAATTATAAATTGCCTCTCTACTTGATAATGCACTGCAAAACTATGTGTTGCCCCTATTAAAATGATAAATAATGTCATTTCACTGCGTGAGAGGAATTCTCTTTGTTAATAAAAAATACATTTAAACTAAACTTCTTAAAAAAACTAAGTAGATTCGAAGAATTAAAACTATAGATGAAAATTTGTATAACTGGGAATTAGATACTGTTTTTTTATTTTCCCAAAACCATTATCTAACAACTTACTTTGTTATTGTATTTGTTATAAAATCGTCGCTTCAATGAGATAATTTTATCCGATCTTATTTAAGACTGGAATGGTTTTATATAGCAGTGATGAGGCCTGCAAGATTTAAAAAAAAATAACCGCAGAGCTTAAAATCGAGGAAACGAAATATTTTGTTAATTATATGCCATGTTTCTTAAAAATTTGATCCAAATGGGGATTAATATAATATAACGAGCTGCATTATATCGGAGGGAAAGTAACCGTGTGAAATAATGTAAAAAAAATCCTATTGTGGAACCGAAGGAGAAGCGATGCACAGGTAGGGCACGGCCTTAGGGTAAACATTTTAATTACTTTACACTTAATTATTACTTACGTACAATTAATGTTCAATTACTTGACTTCAACATTTCATGAATTTGCCCTTTTCTCCTGAATTCTCAGATAGTAAAAGGTCAGAATAAAAAACCTGGTGGCTCAAATAAGGAGGAAATCGTTCAGCTTAATCATATTTTTCTGACAGACATGATAATGCAAGTGAATACTCATTAATTGCATTTACATATGCATAGTGAATTCCAACCAAGTACTAAGAAAATTTCGTGCTAACCCTGAGAAATTGATAGGGTCTGATGATGAATCGACCTTTTGATGTAAAGGTTAGCCGTGAAATAAGTGAGGGTACTCGACGAACAAGCAATCGTGGACAATTAGCGTTGGTACTCGGAGGTCGTAGAAGACCATTCTCACGAAAGACGAGCAAAACATTCTGCGAACTCCTATGAAGGTACCGTGATTTGATGAGTGGCTGCCGGTAAACAATAGGCCGCCAGTCACGTGGAGGAGAGAGCAGGGACCTCTCTCCTCTATATGAGGGAAGCTGGGTTGCAATGAAGATGCTCGTGAAGAAGAAAGGAAATTGTGCGACATTCATGAAGGTCGGTAAAGGGACTCACTGCAGGAATGGTAAATATTACGTGGAAAATACCACAGCTATAGTAGCAATAACTCACCAAATCCCTCTTGTTTGTTTAATGAAATAGTAGAAGTGTGAGTAAAATATTTTGTAGGTAAATAAGTCCTCCGTTCCGATCTCTGGACGGAGTCTAGTCGAGAGAGTACATCATTCATATATTTTAATCAATTTGCGATTGTAACTTAGAACTTTCCTTGGGAGAGATTAGAGAACATAAAGTTAGAGATGGAGTAAATGTCCTCATACATACATCTTAGGGGTAATTGCTACGAAATTACCGGACTAAAGGTACATTTGGAGCACCAGCTAGGTGATTATTCAAACAGGCTCCATGAATGAAAATCTGGGAGTGGCCACGATAACGCGGTAGAGTGTTGCAACAAGGGTACAAATGTTCCGAAATACAACCAAAAGGATCGTTATGGTGTACTTTATGAATAAACTAAAAGATCGGTGCTAAATTTACATGCCAACAACAGACTACGATGATGACTAAGTAGAGAATGTGCATGATGACATTTCCCATGGAATAAAAATGTTTACGGTAGAATAAAACCGAATTAAATTCATAGAAATCGAAATTAATCGTTTGACAGAATATCAAGAAGGAAAAACATCATTACAATATATTATAGGGAAGAAATATGAAAGAGGAGAAAGACCTGCACTTCTGCGACCAATATAAATGAGTGGTGAAGTAAATCTTCATTCAGGACCAACCATGAAGATGATAAACGTGAAAGATGTCAGGATACATAATGGTAATGTACTAGATTATTATTAAGATTATCTCGTATTCCCGTATAATAATCCCAAATTGGCTACATGCTCGTGAAGCAGAGATTCATCAATCAAACATACACGTAAGACTGCAAAAGCTATCAGCGATTAGATTTCAACACCGACTACAATTTAGTGCTAATGAAGTGCCATACGATATTCAAGAATATTAAGATGAAAATGGACACTCAATGTCTCAACTCATTGTCTCACTCAATTATGAATTGTAAGACACATTTAATACTTAGGAAAACCGAGGAATAACTGAAGTTCCTTCAGAATTGGAGAATTCAAAAGTCTTACAGCATAGCATCGATTGAAGAAAGATTACAAAAAATAAAGAACGGGTATTCAGTACATCTACATATTTATTCGTGAGCATTTAGAATGCCTAGTGTGTAGGTATGGTACGACAACATCAATTCATCCACAGCCATGCATTTCAACATATATTAGGGCATACAAAAAAAGCACTCGTACAGCTACATGCATACGTGCCTATATTCGTATACATCATGAAATATTTAATACTCGCAGCACTGCTTTAAACTTTGAAATAAAAGAAAATCACGATGTAAATTATGAAACAGATTCAAATTTCTTTTTGATTGCAAGATTTTTATTCTCTTGTAAAATTTAATATTATTAATACCGTAATCTGAACTTTAGGTGAAGATTAGTCCCTGAAATAATCCAAGACAAGACGCGCTTTATGCATCAAGGCCTAATGACGCAATTGCGCCTAATTTAAATTGCGATTATGGAATAAGGAATTTTATTTGAGAGTCTGCCTTAGAGGGAGCTTGTATCTACATAAGCGGCTCCTCTCCATACGCGATCCACTCCTCTTCACCGCGTCGTCACACACCCCAGCGTCTCTTCCGCCCACGCAATCCCGTCTCTCCTGCCGCCTGATCATATATACTTAACTCCTTTTCAGCCAGCTCACTTCGTCTCTCGAGACGTGTGCTTCTCACTCTGCATTCTTCCTTGCTTTCCTCGCCACCCCCGGCGCTTCTTCCACCCTCCCTCGCCCTCGGTAACCTGCCCTCACAGTTCCCTCCAAGGACGAGTGCGTCATTAGGCAAGATCACGTCCATCTCCCTCTCTCCGTTCCACTGGCTCCCTCTGCCAAGCAGCCCCCCCCCCGCCGCCTCCCACTGGTTCCCCCCTGCCCTCGATGCTTTCTCCTTCTCCCTTCCCTCTCAACTCTTTCTCTCCAATGCCGCCCCCGCTGTCAGGCATGCCAACTACAAATGTCTAATTGTTTATATCTATACAACCAATGAATAAATTATGACATCATCTAAGCTTCAATGAAAACGTCAATTTTTTTCTGAAATGAATTTGAAAAGCACGTTGGAGTCTCATAAATTTCTTTTTGACGTCAGGGAAGAGAAATGACGCATCCGTAACCAACTATTTCCACTTCTAATGTAATGATAATTCAAATTTTACGTCAAAGATTCGGAGGATTATACTTCATAAGTTCCAATTCGCAGGTTGTGAATCTTAGAAAATAATTATGAGGGAACATCAAATACCTGTCCCTGCACGGCAGGGAGCTATGCTCACCAGTACCACACTGTATGGCACTATGGTATATTGGTTATATATTAGTTTTCTGGGACTTTCTAAAACTTATCTTCCTTTTATTATAATATTTATAGTTATCGTAACTATAATTTCTTAAGTTTAATTTTCTTGAGAATGTGAAATATTGCACCCACTTATAAGTTAAAAATAAGATTTTTAATTCCCGCTTATCAAAATCAGATGCGCATTACAAACCTACACTGGCGATAAAGAAAGCTGAAGAACGAGGAGCAGCTAGGTAAGACGAGGCGAAGGGCAAAAACCTCCAGGGTCCGAAGCGCCAGTAATGGTAGCACTGTCCTCTGCTTCCATCTCTCATCATCATTTCTTCCCCTTCGCAATCTGCAGATGTCCCCCCTCAACCACCCCACCCACCTAAGGCTCAACTTTCCTCGACACCAGGCAGCCCATCCCTTTCGTCCAAGATATTCCCACTGGCACCTCTTTCGCCTTACTCGCGCACTCCTCCCTCACCCCCGCACCCCCGCACCCCAGCCTCCGCCCTCATCCACCCTTCACCGTCTTCCTCGCTCACCCCCACGCGATGCCATTGTAATCGCGAATAGTGCCCTCCGGTTGCCTCTGGGGTTGGCGAAGGGAGAAGGGGGGCGGGAGTAGAACGAAGCGGGTCGGTGGAGGGCGTGGGAGGGCGGGAGGTAAGTGAGTAGGGAGAAAGGGGGGGGAGGGTGGGAGAGAAAGTTTACTTGGGCTCCTTTTATTTCAGAGAATAATAAAACGCTTTATTTTTCTTTCACCCCTTTGTTTTCCGTCTTGCCTGAGAAAATATTCCCCTTTCTCTCCTTTTTTTTAACGCATTAAACCCTCCTCTGTACGTATTTACGAATGTTTCTCGTTTATTGTTTGTTTGTTTTTAATTCTCGCTTCGCTGGCTAGTGGCCGCAGTGCAAAGTGCGCTAAGTAATCGAAAACTTACTCTAAGGGTTAAAAGGTTGAGTATATTATGGAGTGTCGCGAAGTTAAGTTTTCAAAAATTTTTATAATTCGTTTTCTCAGGAGTTTTAATGTTTCACATAATTATTGTTGGAGACACGAATCTATTTCAGCATCTGCCATAGGGAAATAGGTATGAACGCTCGACGTATTGAAAAGATCGCGAATCGGTGACTCTGCTTCAGAATAATAATTATTCTATCAGGGGTAGCAAGATGACCAGACAAATGTTTAAATATTTTAAATGCATATATATATATATATAATGTAAATGGAATTAACACTAGTAGACAAAAACACATACGAGGAGTAAGGAACGGAACTGAGAAAGAAAGAGAGGTTCCTCTTGAGAAAGGTGGGTAGACCACCAAAAATTTGAGACCCAGTGAGTTTCTCTTTCATACTATATGTGTTTTTGTCTACTAGTGTTAATTCCATTTACATTATTGTTCACGTCGGTCAGATTTTCACCAAAGTGTTAAAAATATAATATGTATAATACTATATATATTTGTTGAGTAGAATAAACTTTTTGAGACCATTCATTATATCACGAACATCATAGTCACGTGGTGTTAGATACAGAGATGGGCATGAGATATTTTCATGTTAATCCCAAATGCCTATATAATGTTTCAAGGATTATAATTTTTGCGGGAAAGTACATCTAGTAGCCATATCAATATTAATTTTTCAAGAGGGTATGATCAATGAAAATGATTTTTCGTCTAGAATTGGAAAGGACTTACAATATTGCCAGAAAATCTTCAAATGGTTAGAATAGATGAAAAAACGCAATATCAAATGCATGCTAAATTTTAGAATATAAACTGAGATTCTAATAGAGTTATTTAATTTTTTTTCACAATTCAATTTCGATTTCTGTCAATTCATAATGTCTTACGTTAACCATTAATAGAGGAAAAGACATTTCAATATTCTAAGAATAAACAATTTATGGTCCCGCGTTATTATTTAATAAAAGTTTTCACGGGACATAATTGAAATGTTCTCTAATCTGAGTCGACATACTTAGCCAATATATGCCAAGTCACAAATAGTACGAAAGAGCCATTCCCAACACATATTTTACGATAAATTTGCTTGCCTTCTCAGAATTCCGAAAAATTTAATAAGAATGGAATTCCACGAATGCCCCTGCTAGTCCTCTAAATTGGGTACGCGAATACTTAGGACATGTGTACTGCAAAGAAAAGTCCTGCTGAAATGGAGTCCTTAATTGCCCAAGAAGTTGAATTAAATGAGTCTACAAAGAACTAATTACTCACATCTTAATTTGTGAGTCACCAAGCATGCGAGGCAAGCAATTTATTTTTTCATGGAATCAGCTTGATTCATTAACAGAGTACTAGGAGTTACTGAACAAGGAAATTCAATTATTTCTGGGGATCGAGATGGTGCGATGGCTAGCTTACTGGCGTCCAACTCGGAAGACCCGGGTTAGACTCCTGGAGACGACAGATTTTTTTTAGTGGTATCCCGGTCCCTACGATGAAGGTGCTTTGTGGAGAGCACTTTAAGCCGTCAGTCTGATAGGACATAAAACTTCGGACCTCTTGGCGTCTTTCGTTAAGAGTAGCTAATGCCGACACCGGGTTTCTCTCCACCTTTACCCCATTCCTTTCCATCTCTAATGGTGTAAATTACCTTATCCCTTGGTCGTCTCACCTAAAACTACTACTAATACTATTCAATTATTTTTATTAATTAATTGTTTCATGAAGAGAAACCTCATTTTCAACGAATGGAATTTTTCGGTATACCATCAATATTACTCTTTGATGGATGCATATCTTAAATGCTATCGAAATGGAAACCTTGAAATATCAAATGACTTCAAAGGAAAAGGTAATTTGCTAACGCATTATCGCTTGATTTGCAAATTATTGGTTCAACTTTCGAAGTAAAAGTTTCAACTTCAGCTATATTGATACATTGAAAGGAAATTACGGTTCCTAAGTAAAAAGACAACAAGCTTACATCTCATTAATACGTGGCAGTTTTTACAATATTACATTCTTTTTCGACTCGAAAAAAGTACCTATAGTATTTTCGTTTTTTATTGAGGAAATATGCAGTAAACGATTTTTCCCCGGTTTCAATCACGAATTTTTCCAATGTGAAATACGTGTGGATCCGCAAAAATTATACATTAAAAATGGGATGACGAGGTTATCTATTCCATTAATAAATGCTACATGTTATAGATATTTTTTATTTGTCGAAATTGTTTTTAAAATTAATATTTTCCGGGTGCACGTAGGCAAATCATAATCGGCATTATTTTCTCCCATGGCCGTCTGGCCTTGTTCTTCGGGTAAACCCACAAACCTCCCTTTGGGCTCATTATCAGGTTTCCCTCTTACCACCAAAGAGTGCATGCCCAAGGCGAGAGTCGAATCATGGGCTTTTGTACTTCCAATGATACGAGTAACTCTCCTGAGCCACCCGAACGACCTTTAAGTTTAAGTCGAAAAAACATTTTTCGACCTAAACCTCAAAAAGCTGAAATGCATGAGATTACAGCCGGTAAGGTGATAGTTTTTTTTATTTTGGCACGTCGGAAAACTATATTCAGCATTAGTTGGTTCTGTGTAAAATTAAAGGAGAAAGTTTCAGGCTTTACTGCGTGACATTCTATCTCGAACTTGATAAAAGAGACATAAGTTCCACAGAACGGTTTTCATTCATGCACGACCATGGGCACGATGCTGAGTTTTGAATTGACGGATGACCAATGATGACGATTGTGAATTTGACCTAATGATGACGCTCTGCGTCAAATCTATGATCGTACGTCAAAATATAAACCATTCTGTGGATTTCTTTTACCAACTCTTGTGTAAAATTGCTGTCAAACTTTCATTTTACTTTGTTTCAGGAATGGAAACATTTACAAAGGCGAAATGTATAAGAACATAAAATAATTGAACTAAGGCTACTTCATCCGCAATATTCTGATGTTGTGTCGACAAGGATATCGACAAGGATTATAATTATTCTAGCCTTCGATGTACCATAGCTTGTCATCATGTACCTTTAAGTGTAGACTTTAGTCAATATGTAATTACTTCAATTATAACTACCAGTTTCCAAACAGCTAGGAGGAATTTCCTAAAATTTTCATCGATGGAGCCGAAAAATGTATTTTTATGCCTTTCCCATAATGATCTGGGGGAATTTGGATTTTGCCGCTTCTCGGAACGAAAGGAAATGATTGGCACGGTTTCCAGCGGAGACCCGAGCAGCGCTCGAAAACATAATCAAATGTACCTCATTTAACGAAGCCGACCTCAGAGCTGACTCCCGCACATACTAATCTAAAGCATTGATTCTTTCTGATGTAGTGGGTTAGCGTTAACAAGCTGCTTCCTGGCGGCAAAGGCCAAACGAAATTTTCCTCCCTTCCCCTTCCAGTTACGCTCGCTTCCATCGTCGCTTTTAATAGTACTTTCATCTGGCGAGTAATGAATGGAGTAGCCACCGGTTACTTTATTTTTTTTATCTTTTCCAAGCTCGAGGCCGACAAGGGACGTCCTCTACGCCAATACCAAAATAAGAACAGCCTCTCATCAATTACTGAGGTAGGGTTAAACGAAGATATCAGTTTAAAAAACGATATCAAGGTAACGGTAGGACTTTAGCGAGTGACTGAGCAACGTGGTTTTCTCCCTTATCATTGGAGATAGTGAGGAACACTTTTTTTCTGTGGCATATCTCATAATTTATTGTTTCACTTCATTAATACCACTACAAAAAGGAATATTCTTCAGTTGGTTTTTTTAAGTTATGGCCATTGCGTGGATAGTAACGATAAGAGGGGACGACGTCTACCTTAAAAAGGTAGACTTAGGGTTAACAGAGGCCAGAAATAATGAAAATATAAAATTACACGTATTTGTTTTTTCCATGAATCAATCCATTTAATTCTGAAATTCGTCAAATTTTTATTGAATTTTTTTTTAAGTTTCGCATTTTAGGATTCGCTACCTTGCACTCGAAAATACAAAATTAAGAGGCTCAGGTTAGACAGATCATATGCTATGCAGTAAGGGCATGGGAAAAAATTACTTATTTTGAACAAACGTAGACAGAGAAAATTAAGATTCTAATTTTATGGTAATTGTGCAAATAAAAAATATCTTGAATAGACTAAATGTAAGATATATTTTATTGCATGGTCGTTTACTCAGATGTGACTAGATAAAGTAGGTGACAAAATGAGAATATTTGTAAATTTAAAACATAGTAAGTATAATAAGATGAAGCGAATAGAAGATGTGGCAACTAGAAAATTCTCTTCACATTCATGTTGCATAGAAAAAATTTATTACATCTCCCTCGGTTGCTCCCATTCTTTCCAATCCATTTCACCGTAATTCTTAAGTCATGCGGTTTTCCACCCACGGGCTCAGTGTCACTCCTTTTAAAGCCGTGTTAATTTAGCTGAAACATGACCTTTATGAAGATATATTACATTACTTACTTTTATGACCAATAAATAAATGCAGTCATCCGTTTCTCTTTAAATTAAGTGAAACTACGAAGAGGCAAATATTATTACGAAAATAATAAAAATATAATAATGTACTCTTATTCATTTTGAGTATTTTAGTCAATTAACTACGGTTTGATGATCATAGGCATTGTTTAAACTGAAGTGAAAAGATGATAAATTGAAGTGAAATTATATTAAATGAATAGGATCCAGCCCATGACTCATGTTTACATAATAAAAGTCGTTAGACCAAGAGGCTGGGCTTTGCCAACTCATTATTATATACATATTGGGTACCTAACGGCTTGAACAGACAGTATACTCGTACTAATTCATAAGTGAATTTCATAATGAAGATATTTTATGTAATTTGGATCCATAAGATCCTATTCGATTGGTTTAATTATGCAATGCTTAAATAGTTTCAACTATCTTTCTTCTTATTTTGTGCATTATTAAAATTTTCACCTTCTAAAAATGTGAAAACACCGAGAAAACCTGTATCTAAACCTCTAGCGTCCTAGAATAGAAAATGTAGGCTCTATGAATTAAGTTTACATTAATATCCACTTTATTTCTCATATTTTGGAGGAAATTCTTTCGAGCCAATATCCAAATTATAGACAGACAGTTATGATAATTATAATAGAATATAAAATTTTAGTATTTCGTTTAGTTCTATAATATAACGATTGAAAAATAAAATACAAAGAGTTTTCATTTAAAAAAATACGATTAAAAATATTTGCTGCAATATATGCGTGAAATTACACTTTCATAAATATTTTAATAGGATGTTTAAGGTAATAATGATATATTTTAAACGATAAAACCTATTGGAAAGTATTACGTAATTAGAGCACTAAAAAGTACTCAATAGAGTACTTTTTACATCAAGTACATCAAGTTGATAGATGATATACGTGTTAAATTCTAATTTTCATGGATTCAGCTGAGGTCAATAAGAGGAGTTACAAATGAATGGATTTGTCTAAGTTTCTAAATGTAAAAATCATGTCTGTATAAGAATTACGCCTGATTTCTCTTTAATGTGCCTAGAGTTCAAATCAATAGGCCATCTTATTTTTCGGGACCCAAATGCAATACTTAGTATGTACTAAGGACATTTTTTCCATTTCCATATCCTATTATGATTTACTCAACAAAACCTCGTTGGTATGATTCAATGCAGCTTCTTGCTGAAATAATATTTTCCGCGGTGAAAATAAGGCTTCCTCTAGAAATTATCATTCACAAGACAAATCAATAACGTAGTTATCTACTTTGCAACCTAGAATCAAATAGGAATAGGAGTAATAGGCTGAATACAACCTATTTAAGTCCATCAAAAGGACTGGGTTCGGAATGATAAATGGCTGAATACATATTTCAGTGCAATTCTATCATTTTTATCTGATCAAAACTTTAGCTAAGGAAAGGTTCACTATTTTATCACAAGGAATGAAATTAAAAGGGAAATGTGAGGGATGGATAAAAAAGGAAATTTGTTCTCCGAATACATTCACCTATGCTAAACTTTATCCAGTTGGCTGAGCGAGTATAATAATTAATAATGTTGAATTTATTAAAATGCAATGAATACATGGTGTATAAATAAGAAAGTGATATAGCTCTCAAGATATTCAATTACTAAAATCGTATAAAATAAATAGAAAAATATAATAAAGAGCAAGCAAAATACGAGGCGATTTCTTAAAGTACCGTTTGCTTATATTTAAATATTGGCGCTTCAGAACACAGTTTTGCTCCTGCAGCGCCATCTACTGATTCATTGAGAAGCTATAGCAGCATTTGTTTTGTTTCAGAAGTCGTTTGCTTGTCCGTGCATGCAAACAACAATGTCCGCGACAATCGTTGATCCCGCCAGCTGTGAAGTGCGTTCTGTCATACGATTCTTGTATGCAAAAAGATTGTCGGCTGCTGAAATTCATCGGAAATTATGCCTAGTTTATAAACCTACAGTTATGAGTGAAGGAAAGGTTAGACAATGGTGCTGTGATTTTAAAAATGGACGAACAAATGTTCATGACGAAGAGCGAAGTGGTAGGCCCAGTATTCTGACCGATGAAATTGTTTCGCAAGTGGAACAAAAACTGCGATGTGATCGTCGATTGACAATTAATGGCCTGGCTGAACAATTTCCTCAACTTGGACGCACTACTGTCTACAATATTGTTACGGAAAACCTCGGATACCACACATTGCGTGCAAGGTGGGTACCGAAAATGCTCACCGACCACCACAAAGAGCAAAGAATGTCCAGTGGACGAGAGTTTTTGGGTTGTTGGGAACTCTTTAAACCACCCACCGTACAGTCCTGACCTTACACCCAGCGACTACTTCCTCTTCTTGCACTTGAAACAGTGGTTCGGTGGACAACGTTTCAAAACCGAAGAGGAACTCAAGAATGGCGTTGTCGATTGGTTCAACCCTCGGGCGGCGAGTTTCTATGCAGAGGGGTTAAAGAAGCTGGTGCAGCGGTACGAAAAATGCTTAGAAGTGAACGGCGATTATGTAGATAAGTGAAGTAGGTTTGTAGCTAACTAAAAGTGCCAATAAAATGTGTTTCATATGAGTATATTTTTTCCTGTGACCAAACGGGCCTTACTTTATGAACACGTCTCGTATATTAAGCATTAGGGCAGTACTTTTCGACGGAAACTGGCATTGAGATATCCACCAAAATACACATTTACGAAAAGGAGGGTTTGCACTAATGGCAGAGAGACTAAACAAAGATGTACAAAATTAGTTGTCTTTGAAACTAAAATTGAAACTTGGACTTTGTGTAGCAGGGTCTATGGTGGAAATTTTAAAAATAGGAGGATGAAGAAAAGGAGATGAGTAGAGAGAAAAAAAGAAAAAGAAGTATTAAAATTGGTTTGGTATGAAGAGGAAGTTAGTTGAGAAAATTCGAAGTTAGTAGTTCGTAAAAAGTAGATGAAATAGTTATTGAAAGATGGTATGACCTCTGGTTGAAATTATCTATGGAATGGGATAATGATAAATAAAGGAAGAGAAAGGATTAAGTGAGTGAATTTTGGACCCAAATAACTGCTGGGTAGCTGGAAACATCACGCATATAAAAATGCGTTTATATTGTGCATGAGCGCACGAGCTATACCAATTGCTTTGTATGTGCACACAAGGAACAGTACAAATCCTACCTTGAAGAAGTATAGTAGCTGCAGTAATACTGTCTTTCACTTTTCGGGCTCAGACTTTGACTGCCAGTAATATAGTCATTACTGGAAGTGCACTGATTACATTTACGCTTTGAACTCTTCCTCAAACTGTGCGGGATAATCATCATTATAAGTCACGTGCTCTTAAATTCAGTTTTCTTTGCATAATATTCCTCTTCAGTTCATCTAGCCTTCTATTGCTTATTACCTTGTTCAAAATTCCTAGTCCCCATCCGCATTTTACCCTTTTACCGTCCCCTCTCATTTGCTCTTCACACTCCTCAGCATCCGACCACCTCTCGTTAGGTCCTCAATCCCTCTCACCAACTTAATCTTATAATTCTCACACTAGGTATGTCTCTTTCTTAATCTAAACTTCATTTACCTCCCTCTCTTTCTAGTTTGTTTTATCCACTTTTCCTCAACTAAATTTATCGTATCTTCAAAGACCTGCTGATTAACGACGAAGCTTTTTGGTATGTGCAGAAAAAATTGCTTTAAATTTTAGTTTGCGATATTCCAGAAGGTTCAAATGCTCCCTATGTCACTTATCTATATTTTTATAAATTTCTACAATGATTCTTTGTTAAAATGGTAATATGGAAAAAAACGAAAGGTCTATCAGCTATAATTTTTATGTGGCTATAATGTGGTTGCTCTTTGTTGCCTAACTTATTTTTAATTTATATGCAGCCAAGATTATTTAACCGATTATCATAGACAAACTTTTGAATAAATTGTCTAAATTACAATGGATAGTGAATTTCGCTAGTGTTAACCATTTTTTTTTTCATTTTTTGTTTGAATTCGAGTTTTTACATTTTCATTGTAATTTTTGGCTCGATTATGTCAATTAGAAATTAGAAATCGCCTTTCAATTTGGATTGAGAATTAGGTGAATTTGAATAGCTCTTTTGAGTTCCGCTTGTACTTATGAGAGGCTATTCAAAAGCAAATAAGTAATGATTCATAATGTCTTTATCTCTCTGTATCATCGTAAAGGTGCGCAACGGTATCCTAAATTTTAAACGTGTATGAATATACGCTTCATATCAAAGTCTCAGCTGCTTTATTTTTTTACATCTCTACTTAAAACAATTCATCACGAATAAATGATTTTATTTTGTTCAACAGCTGGATTTGTTGAATTTCCGTATTAATTGCGCCGAATTGAGGTCATTCAGCTGCATTAGACCCCAAGCCGCGTCAATTTTCTGCTCAGGGGGGAAATGGAGCCGGCGGAAAGGTCACTTCAGACAGCTTTATCGCAGACGCCTGAATTCGAATTCCAGTGTAAAAAAGAATGTTTTACGTACTCCATGGACGGCATCCGCATTCCAATCGCGTGCTGTGCGAATAGCACGCCATGCTAAGTACACACCGATGGTCAAACAGAATGTTTAAAACTTCCGACTTCCTGGTAGCGTCCGCAAGAAAATGGACTTAATAAGACCTTCCCTCGTAGAATATGGCAGCACACTTCCCTCTTTGCAATGGCATTCTTAGTCAATATGAAGTAAATGGCTAGTATTTCCTACTTCATCTCGATACCACGCAAATTTGAATCGAAGAAAAACAAAAGCTCTAACGATCCAAGCTTTAGCTTCGGCGGCTAAAAGCTAAGATAAAATCAAAGTATTTGCATTTAAGTCATAAATTACAAGGTAAATATAACCACGATATCGCAAAATTTTTATAATGATAAACGTTCCAATTTTATCATTGCACTTAGATATTGAAAAACAAAAAGATTGGAGCTTCAAGAGACATTTGAGGTAAAATAATTACATTCGTCCATGGAGTGAAATATCTCAAAAATGTACAGTTTAAAATTACCTCGGTTTGATGCAAAACTGAAATTTTTGAGAAATAATAGCTATTTAACTGTTAATAGACTCCATTTTTCGTAAATTTGCATTGTTAATTATGATTCGAGACGTCACCTCGCATCCATTCTCATTCAAGTGAAGCGTATTGTACAACACCAACACATTTGTTTGATGGGGTAAGG